>CM053771.1:55173425-55192801 GCA_028658325.1 Potorous gilbertii | reverse complement strand
ATGATGATGATGATGGTGGTGATGATGATGATGATGTGATGATGATGATGATGGTGATGATGATGATGATGATGGTGATGATGGTGATGATGATGATGATGATGATGGTGATGATGGTGATGATGATGGTGATGATGATGATGTTAGCTAGCTTTTATATAGTGCTTCAAGGTTGGCAAAGGATTTTTACAAGTATTATCCATTTGATCATCCCAGGGAGGTAAGCGTTAGTATCATTCCCATTTTACAGATGAGGAAGCTAAGGTAGACAGACTAGGTGACTTGCACAACATCATCCAGCTATCAGATGTCCTCAGTGGGGAGGGTCCAAGGCCTTGTTCCTTAAAGTTTTCTGTTACTGGACTCTGTCAGTTAAGAGTCCAAAAGACCTGCCAAGAAGTTAAACAGAGAGAAGAGGAACAAAGGGCCAGGCTGAAGCTGATGCAAGCCTTTTTGAGAAACCTACAGTTTCATTTATGAAGGCAACTGAACAAGAATCCTCACCATCATCTGATTAGTTGAGCAGAGATAGTTACAGAATAGTTACTGATGCTGTGCATACTTTCTAAGACTATTTACAACTTCAGGACTCTCCAAGAAGCAGGAGCCTCAGACTCTCCAAGTAGGGTGTTTGTATCTGCTGATATCTCTGTGGATAGCCCAGTCCCTGTTACATGTAAATGACAAAGTTTGATCCTAAAGAAGGGATATGAGAAGGCCCCTCTGTTATTATCCTTTAAAAGCATTCATCAACAAAATAGAAAAAAATGGATTAATGAATTGAATCAGCATTCTAAAAAATTAGGAGCCAATAAATAATCCTAAAATAAGCACAAAAGAGGAAATAGTAAAAATTAGAGGGGAAATAGATAAATCAGAAACAAAAAATACAGAAATAGTAAATAAAATTAAGAGCTGATTCCTTCAAAAGACTCATAAAGTTGGCAACCCTTTAGCTAATCTGATTAAAAAGAAGAGAGCAGGAAATCAAACTAATAAAATACCAAATGAGCAAGATGAAATCACAACAAAATAAGAAGAAATAAAAAGAATAACCAGCACATATTATATAGTTATATGCTAACAAAATTAAGGATGCAAAAGAAATAAGGAATGTATTCAAAAATATAGAATTTTCAAACTACAAGATCAGATACAGAGCTTAAATAACCCAGTCTCAAAAGGTAATAGGAACTACAAAAAGAAAAATGTCCTGGTCCTGATGGATTCATAAGAGAGTTCTATCAAACTTTTAAACTTAGTACCCATACTTCACAAATTATTCTCAAAAATGAGAAATAAGGCTTCAGAATCATTTTATGAGACAAATAGAATCCTAATACCTAAACCAGGGAAATGTAAAATACAGCAAGAAAAGTATAGCTCAAGTGGGATTTATACCAGGGATGCAAGGATAGTTCACCATTAGGAAAACAATTAACATAATCATATTAAAAACCACATGACCATCTCAATAAATGCAGAAAAATCCTTTGACAAAAATAAATAAACTCTTGTATGCTAAAGCCCTCACAAAGCATAGGCATAGAGGGACCTTTGTTAAATAGCATAAAAAACATCTAGTTAAAACTAAAAGCAAGCATCATATCCAATGGGGATAGACTAGAATTTTTTCTAATATGGGAGTAAAGAAGGGATGCCCACTCTCCCTGCTATTATTTGATAGATTTCTGGATATACTAGCAATAGCAATAAGACAAAAGGAAGAAATTAAAGACTTAAAGATAGGTAAAGAAGACATAAAACTATCTCTATTGCTGATGACACAATGGTATACTTGGAATCAATAAAGACACTAATTGAGACAGTTAATAGCTTCAGCAAAGTTACTGAAATTAAACACTCAAAAATCAACAGCATTTCTGTGTAATAATAACAAAACCCAAGACAGGGAAATTCCAGGCCAAGTAACTACAAAATGCATAAAATATTTGGGGATCAACCAATCAAAGCACACAAAAGATTTACTTAAAGCCAATTACAAAGTGCTCCTTAAAGAAATAAAGAACAACTTAAATAGCTGAAGGAATAGTCAGTATCCATGGCTCTACCATGCTAATAAAATGAAAATGGTGATATTTCTGAAATTAATTCATACTTTTAATGCTATACCAATCAAATTGCCAAGAGGGTACTTTACAGAATTTGATAAAATGACAAAATTCATTTGGAAAAACAAAAGATCTCTAATATCAAAGGAAATGATGAAAAGAGGTAGAGATGAAGAGACAATAACACCTCCAGACCTCAAACTATGTGATAAAGTAGCAAAAAGATAAATATCAAAACCATCTGGCACTAGTAAAATAATAGAAAGATAGGTCAATGGGACAGACTGGACAGGGGAAAATCAGAAATAACAGAACACAAGAACCCCGTGTTTGATAAACTGCAGAATATAAATTCCCTAGGAGGAAAAATCTTTTTGATTTTATTTAAAAACTACTGGAAAAACTAGAAAACAGAATGGAAAAATTAAGCTTAGTCCAATTGCTATTGCTGTTCAGGCATTTCAGCTGTATCTGACCCTTTATGACCCCACCTGGAGTTTTCTTGGCAAAGATACTGGAGTGGTTTGCCATGTCCTTCTCCAGATCATTTTTACAGATGAGGAAATGGAGGCAAACAGAGTTAAGTGACTTGCCCAGGGTCACACATCTAGGAAGTGTCTGAGGTTAGAACTGCACCTCCTATCTGCTCAGCTTAGATCAATACCTTATACCATATTATACAATATGTTTTAAGTGGATATGCAACCTTAATATTAAAGATCATACTATTTTTTAAAATGGAAGAGAAGAAGATCATACACCTCTCACAGCTATGGAGATGGAGTCTTCATAAAATAGAACCATTTTGGAAAGCAATTTGGAGCTATGCAAATAAAGTGACTAAAACTTCCATACCCTTTGAACCAGAGAGTCCATTGCTGGGTTTATAACTCAAGGAATCCTTCAATAGGGAGAAAGTCCCCCATCAGTATTAAAATATTTATAGTGGCACGTTTTTCTGATAGTAAAGAACTGGAAACAAAGTAGATGCCTACCAATTAGCAAATGGATAAAGAAATCATGGTACATGAATGTAATGGATGTTACTGTGCTATAAGAAATGATGCATGTGATTAATACAGAAAAGTATGGAAGGATCTATATGAACTGATGCAGAGTGAAGTAAGTAGAACCAAGAAAACAATATACTCAGTAACTACAACAATATAAACAGGAACCACACACCCAAAGTCAAAAGTGGATGAACAAAATTATAAAGATCAAGAATGACTAGAATTAAGAGATATGAGAAGACATCCCCAAGCCACCACTTCACAGAGATGGGAGGCACAGAGGGGTTTCATATCGCACATATTTTTAGACTTTTGCAATGAAGTCATAAACTGTGTTTGAGGGGTCCCCTCACTAAAACATGCATGTGTGTATAAATATGTGTGTGTGTTCATGTACTAGTTGTTTTAGGGAATAGTGCTTGTGGAAGGGAAGGAAAAGAATATTTTGTATAACGATCATGATATCAGAAATTAAATATATCAACAAAAACGTATTTAAAAAATAAAATTATACTAATAAAATATTTTATCTATTACCAAAAAAAGTGAATCTTGCAAAATTACAAAGAATAAGCATGGCTTGAAAAAAGAAAGATAAGAAGACACTCCTAGTGTACCTTTGCAGAAGTAGGAAGTAGATAAGTATTGCAGATTACACATATTTTCAGACTTTTTTGATGTGTTGATCAACTATGTTTATTTTTCCTCTTTTTCTTTTTTTTAATCATAAAAAACATTATTTATTATATGAGATGGTTCTTGGGGGATGAGGGGATCAGGATGCTAGAGAAAACTATGGTAATGTAAAATAATATATCAATAAAACTTATTTTTTAAAAAAAGAAAAAAGCATTAAGAATGCCTAAGATGATTTCTAAAGTCCCTCCTAGCTTTAGATCCCCTGAAGCTTCCAAAACCTAATAAGGGTATAAAGATTTCTTGAGCCTTTAAGTTTAAGTGAATTCACATAAAGCAACTTTATAAACTGTAAAGCCATAAAGAATATAAGGGTTTGTTTTGGGGTTTTTTTTGCCATTTCTAGAGTCTCACCCAGTAGGTTCATTCTACAAGGGGAGGATGCTGAGCCTAATAAAGAGACTTCACAGGGTTACAACATCCTATGCCCAGAGATCTTATCTTGGAAGGGACCTCAGGGGCCATCTTGTCCACCCACATCTTTTCAGAGAGGGCAAAGCACAATTGATGTTTTCAATTATCCTATGGTCATCACACAGAAGAGGAATTAAGAGTATTTCACAGGACTACAGAGGGAAGAACTGGGATCAGTGGATGGAAGTATACAGGGGGGAAGCCTTCATCTTGACAGGAGGAAAAACTTCCTCTCTACAAGGGCTGTTCTAAAGCTAAGAGTAAGTTCTCCATCCCTGGAGGTGTTCAGTGGAAACTCTAGCACCTTATTGTAGAAGGGAATCCATGCTCTGGGATGGACCAGACAAGATAAAGGAGGCTGGTTAAGCAGAAGGAGAGAGGAATGTAAAGGCAGAGGCCCCATGTTAAAGTCCAGCTCTGACAAACTGTGCAATCATGGGCAAGTCACTTCAACTCCTTACACTTCCCTTCCCTAATAAAATGAAGGAATTGAACTATATGATCCCTAATGGCCTTTGCAGGAAGCTGGCAGCACAATAGATCCTGGAGTATGAAACACATGAGTTCAAATCAGGAATTTACTATTGGCGTGATGCTGGGCAAGTCATTTAATCTCTATTTGCCTCAGTTTCCTAAACTGCAAAATGGAGGCAATAATAAGAACACCTACCTTGTTGTAAAGATCAAATTAGATAATTTTTTAACAAAACCCCATAACATTTGATTGACCCCAAATCATAATGCCAATTTGACAAAAGACTGAATTTTCCCTTACAGTGTAGTTTTCTATGATAGGAACAAGTTCAGAAATACAAATATGTCAGCTAAATCAAATATGGCAATGGTATTCCATAAGAGGAGGAGAGGGAAAAAAAAGAAAAGTATGGAACGCTTCATGAATTTGTGTGTCATTCTTACGCAGTAGCCATGCTAATCTTCTCTGTATTGTTTCAATTTTAGTATATGTGCTGCTGAAGTGAACATTAGATAATATCTTTAAAAGAAAGAAAAAGGAAAGGAAAGAAAGGAGGAAGGAAGGAAGGAGGGAGGGAAGAAGGGAGAGAGGGGAGGGAGGAAGGGAGAAAGGAAGGAGGGGAGGGAGTGAGGAAAGGGAGGAAGGAAGGAAGGGAGGGAGGAAGGAAGGGGAAGGAGGAAAGAAGGGGAAGGAGGAAGGAAGGAACATGGCACAGTACCTGGCACAATGCAGCTGCTATATAAATGTTTATTTTCCCTCTCCACCTCACTCCCCTACAATTCTAAAAATCCTATGTAGTCAGGCCAGCCAAATTCCTTGGCATTCTCTGGTAAACTGCTCAGAAGAAGCCTCCCTGCTGCCATCTCTTGGTTAGACTGAGTATGGAAGGAACCCAGTCTCACAATAAGTTTCCCCAGCGCGAGCATAACTTTAGCTTGCTGGTATACCGATCAGGATCACGTGCGTAATGTGTGCATGTTCCATCTCACTGCCATCATTGAGTCTCCTTCCTCGTCATGGGTGGCAAAGTCAGTCAACAAGCGACGTTTTAGACATGTACTATGCGCCAGGCACAGCTCTAGGGCTCTACTTAATACAAAGGCAAAAACCAAACCATTCCTGCCTCAGGGAACTTGCATTTCAATAGGGAGATAATATTTGCATATCTAAGTACATGTAGAATATTTACCAAAAAATACAAGATAAATGAGGAAGAGGACAATGAAGTCTGGAGAGAGCAGGAAAGGTTTTATGTAGAAGGAGTTACTTGAAGTTTTGAAGGAAACAAGGTATTCTAAGGGGTAGAAGTGAGAAGAGAGTTCATTCCAAGGATGGGAAACAGACAGTGCAAAGGTCCAGAAAGGGGAGGTTGTGTATCATGTGTGAATAACAACAAAAAAGGCAGGAAAGACTGGATGGTGCTGAAAGATGTAATATGTAAAAGTGGAAAAGATTGGATGGGACCTGACTGTGAAGGGACTTAAAATCCAGACAGAAGATTTAATGTTTGATCCTAAAGATAATGGAAAACCATTAGAATTTATTACACAGAGGAGTAATATGGTCAGACTTAAACCTCAGAAAAAATCACTTTGGTAGATGAGTGAAGGATGGATTGGGGCAGGGGGAGACTTAAGACAGGAAGAACAATTAAGAGACTACTCAAATAGTTCAAGTGAGAGCTACCCAGACCTAAACTAGGTTAGGAGCATGAGTAGAATGAAGAGGATGAATGACAGGGGAAAGGAGAAAAGGAAAATGAATTATTCAGTGTCTATTGTGTGCCTGGCACTGTGTTAAAAGTTTTACAATTTAATTTGATGATGATGATGGTGATGCTGTCGTCACTGTGGTGTTTGTTCTTTGTTCTCTAAGAGGACCGATGATATCACAAGGGTGATATCTTAACTTGCTAGTGAATTTGATGAAAAGAAAAAACAAGATTTGACGATTGGTTGGATATATGGGGATGAGATGAGCAGAGTCAAAGGGAATGATGATGCCATTGACAGAAATAAGAACATTATAAAGGGGTTTGGGCGGGGGGAAGATAACGGGCTCAATTTTTGCACATGCTGTGTTTAAGATGACTAGCTTGAAATATTCAATAAGCAATTGGAGAGGTATTCATGGAGCTCCGCAGAAAGACTAGGGCTGGACATACAAATCTGGAAGTCATTACTATAGAGATGAAAATCAAACCCACAGGAGCTGACGAGGTCACAGTGAGAGAGTATAGAGACAAAAGAGTAGACAAGGATAGAGCCTTTGGGAAAGTGAAGCCATTCTACCAGGTAGCTGAATCTCAAGCAACACACTTAGACCCTTTCCAAGTGACCAAATGGTCCAACTGTATTAGAGGGCTGTGAGATTTTAACCAAGATAGACACCAAGAACTGGAAACATTTGTAAAATACAACAATCTCAGGTAATCAGACAAAATTAAGCACAGGGTCTGAAGAATTCCAGTGGAATACACTGAGATATTCATCAGTGTCTAAGATGTCTCTATCTGCATTTCTCCTTCCATCTGTATAAAGAGGCCTGATCTAACTGAACTGCATGACTTGTGGACAGACAGGTGTGTTCATTCATTACCAGTGAAATTGCAAAGGAGTAGAATTTTTTTTGGAAAGTAACCTCATTGCACTAAAGGTTTAAAAGAAATAACGACCTGTGATTTGGTAATTCCATTGTCTAGCATACATACTAAGAATGTTATCAAAACCAAACAAAAAACCTATCCATTCCAATAGTTTTATAGCATCGTTATTTATAACAGCAAGAAACTGGAAGTAATCTTAACCTTTTACCTCAACAAGAGGAAAAAGGTTAATAGGTAAAAGGTTAAATTGTGGCCCATTAATGTTAAAAAATTCCAAAATTCAGACAAGATGCAAAAGTTTGAGAAATGTAAAGAAGTTGGGAGAGAATTTGTAGAAATAATACAAATTGAAAAAAAAAGCAAAACCTGAAGAAGAGGGAATACATTATGTTTATATGAAAGGAATAAACTTAAGGGAATCAGTGTGGGGGAAAATGACATCTTATGTACTGAAATCCCTTTATTTTTTGGTGTAAATCATTACAATAGGAATAGTTTTAAGTATTATAGTATATTTTAATATATTCATTTCTTATGTCCCCTGACATGTGGTTACTCTGAAGATGAGGAATTTATCTCACTTTTCTTCATACTTATCCCACTTCTCTCTCAGCTCCCCTCCTAACTCTCTGGACTTTTTCACATCCCCTCTCCAAGCAGGCTCCTCAACCTGGAGATGACTTCACCCACGTGATCCCTTCTCAGATTGATGAATTCTTCCCAGGAAACTCTTATTGGAGAACATGTCCTGGGTCAGCCATACTCACTTTTCTCCTGACTCACTTCCACACAGGTAGTTCTCTCCTCCCACAACACACCTCCAACCCCTCTCTATTCTGCTTTACAATAACTTGAGTGAAGGGACCTTCTATTTTCTTGTATTTATATTCTCTCACTGTTTTGTACAGTACCTGGCACATAGTAAACACTTAATAAAAGCTTTAGCTATAACCTCTTTTTCATAGCCCCTTATATACTGTAGGCACTAAATAAATGTCAAAGAATAAATGAATTAAAGAATATGCTTGGGGCAGAGCCAAGATAGCAGAGTAGAAAGATGCACATATTCTAGTTCTTCCCCCAACAGCCCCCCCATTTTGCCTGTAAAAAATGACTCTCAACAAAATTCTAGAGCAGCAGAATTCACAGAACAAGAGAGAGAAAGAGATTTCCAGTCAAAGGTAACCTGGAAGGCCAACAGGAAAAGTCTATCTCATGGAGAGTGGAGCAGAACACAGACCAGCCTTGGCCATGTGGCACCAGGAGGAACAGGAGCAGAACAGACCTTGAGGCAGAATCCCCAGCAGCAGTGGAGGTTCCCAGACCCCTCAACCCACAAGCACCAAAGAAAGCATCAAAGGTAAGTGAGAGAGTTTTTTCAAAGGGCAAGAAGGGAGCAGGGTCATCCCCTGGCCCCAGGCAGCAATGGCAGCAGTGGTGGGGGCAGCTGCAGCATCCACTTGTGGAGCTCTCAGCCTAAAGCCCCTAGGGGAATTGAACAGCTGATCTGAATCTCAGCCCTGAGCATAGTCCTGGGCTGATGTGGTAGAACTGAAGGTGGTTGTGGAGAGGGAATTCTACTACTCACAGATTCTGGGCAGAGAAGTTTTTGGTTACTGCCAGGCCAGTGTTCAGGCCAGGACAGAAGTAACTCCTCTCCCTTGATTGTGCCACCTTGGAGGAACTGAGGACTTACAGGTCCCCAGAGTACACCCCCCATCTTCATAAAGGACTCAAAAGTCAAGTAACTGGCTGGAAAAATGACCAAAAAAAGGGGGAAAAATAAGACAATAGAAGGTTACTTTCTTGGTAAATAGGTCTTTCTTTCCATCCTTTCAGAAGAGGAAGTACAATATAGACTGTCAGAGGAAGTCAAGGCTTCTATATCCAGTATTTCCAAAATAAATATGACTTGGGCTCAGGCCATGGAAGAGTTTGAAAAGCAGGTCAACAACTTACTAAAAGAGACCCCAAAAAATGAAGAAAATAACACTTTTAAAAATAAGCTAACTCAATTGGAAAAAGAGGTCCAAAAAGCCAATGAGAAGAAGAATGCTTTAAAAAGCAGAATTAGCCAAATGGAAAAGGAGGTTCAAAAGCTCACGGAAGAAAATAGTTCTTTAAAAATGAGAATGGAGCAGATGGAAACTAAAGACTTTATGAGAAATTACAAAACAAAACCAAAAGAATGAAAAAATAGAAGATAATGTGAAATATCTCATTGGAAAAACAAGCAATCTGGAAAACAGATCCAGTAGAGACGATTTAAAAATTACGGGACTACCTGAAAGTCATGATCAAAAAAGATCCTAGAGATCATCGTTCATAAAATTATCAAGGAAAATTGCCCTGATATTCTAGAACCAGAGGGCAAAATAAATATTGAAAGAATGTACCAATCACCACCTGAAAGAGACCTGAAAAGAGAAACTCCTAGGAATATTGTAGCCAAATTTCAGAGTTCCCAGGTCAAGAAGAAAATATTGCAAGCAGCTAGAAAGAAACAATTTAAGTATTGTAGAAATATAATCAGGATAACACAAGATCTGGCAGCTT
This sequence comes from Potorous gilbertii, assembly GCA_028658325.1. Lineage (NCBI taxonomy): Eukaryota > Metazoa > Chordata > Mammalia > Diprotodontia > Potoroidae > Potorous > Potorous gilbertii. Next base: position 55,182,970 of record CM053771.1, on the reverse strand, counting down.
CTACATTAAGGGATCAAAGGGCTTGGAATATGATATTCCAGAAGTCAAAGGAGCTGGGATTAAAACCAACAATTACCAACCCAGAAAAATTGAGTATAATATTTCAGGGGAAAAAATGGTCATTTATAGAGGATTTTCAAGCATTCTTGATGAATAGACCAGAACTGAATAGAAAATTTGACTTTCAAACACAGGAATCAATAGAAACATGGAAAGGTAAACAGGAAAGAGAAATCATAGAGAACTTTCTAAAATTGAACTGTTTACATTCCTACATGAAAGATAATATTTGTAACTCTTGAGACTTTTCTCAGTATTTGGGTAGTTGGAGGGATTACACACATACACAAACACACACACACACACACATACACACATAGATAGAGAGCACAAGTTGAGTTGAATAAGAAGGGATGATATCTAAAAAAAAATAAAATTAAGGGGTGAGAGAGGAATATATTGGGAGGAGAAAGGAAGAAATGGAGTGGGCAAATTATCATTCATAAAAGAAGCAAGAAAAAGCTTTTTCAATGGAGGAGAAAAGGGAGGAGGTGAGAGGGGAAAAGTGAAGCTTACCTTCTTCACATTTTGCTTAAGAAGGGAATAATATGCTCACTAAATTTGGTATGAAAAACTATCTTACACTACAGGAAAGTAGGGGAGAAGGGGACAAATGAGGTGTGAGGGGGATGATAGAAGGGAGGGCAAATGAGAGAAGGGAATAATTAGAAGTAAACACTTTTTGGGAGGGACAAGGTCAAATGAGAGAATAGAATAAATGGGGGGCAAGATAGGATGGAGGAAAATATTGTTAGTCTTACACAATATGACTATTATGGAAGTCTTTTGCAAAACTATACTTATATAGCCTTTATTGAATTGCTTGCCTTCTCAGTGGGGATGGGTGGGGAGGGAGGAAGGCAGAGAAGTTGGAATTCAAAGTATTAGAAACGAATGTTGAGAATTGTTTTTACATACAACTGGAAAATAAGAAATACAGGTAATGAAGTATAGAAATCTATCTTGCCCTATAAGAAAAGAGAGAAGATGGGGATGAGAAGGGTGGGGTGTGATAGAAGGAAAGGCATATTGAGGGAAGGAGTAATCAGAATGTAAGATGTTGCATGGTGGGGAGAGGGGAGAGATGGGGAGAAAATTTGGAACTCAAAATTTTGTGGAAATAAATGTTGAAAACTAAAAATAAATAAATAAACATTAAAAAAAGAATATGCTTCCACTCCAAAGACTCTCCCTTACTTCAAAGTCCTTCTGCATGATACATTTCAGGATGAACAATAAATATGTGGAATTTATTATCCCAGGAGGAGTTCTGAAAGCATAAATCAATTCAAGCAGGTTTAAATAAAGTGTTCAATAATAGATCTATCATGAGTTATCAAGTATTTGAAAGATTGTCAGGAGGAAGAGAAATTAGACTTGTTTTGCTTAGGAGACAATAAATAAGGCATCATCAACCAATCAGAGATGTAACTTTTTCTATAAATAAAGGAACATTTGGAAAATCATTTTGTGCTTCTATATCTCTACTGAGAAGAAACAAAGTGTAGTGTGTAAATAAAGTGCTAGACTTGAAATGAGGAAAACCTGTTCAAATCCTGCCTTAGACACATACTAGCTGGGTAAACCTGGGAAAATCACCTGACCTCTCTGTTTCCTCATCTGTAAAATGGGGAATTGGACTTAATAGCCTCTCAAGTCCCTTCTAATTCTAAATCAATGATCCTATGTTCTTATGAACTTAGCTAGAAACCCCAGTACTTGTGTGATTCAGACAGTTAACATGACACTTGACCTAAATAAATAGGGCTACCTAATTCTTACCTTACTTCTGTTTAATCTGCAAATAAAATTGATCTTTGTACTGGAAAGGACAGACAAAGATGACTGAAGGAAAGTCAATACTGAAGGTAGTGTGGATATCGTAATAGAATACTTAGCTGTCCTTGATGAGTTCAAGTCTCCAGGCACATATGACCTGTAGCCTAGGGTACTGAAAGAATTAGCCGATGTCATTGCTCAGCTATTGTCCCGAATATATTGTGAAATGAATGCAATAAAAAAAAAGATAGCAATTAAAATTTTTAAAAGAAAAAAGAAAGGTTGTAGAGAACAGACAAGGTAGGTCATGATCAGAAAAGGACAATTGTTGAGATTTTCAAAAAGGAGAAGAGAATATAATTTGTTAATTGTAGGACAGTGAGTGTGACTTTGATTTCTGGCAAAATTCTAAAATAAGTATAATTTTTTTAAAAATAATTTTTTCATTTTTACTTTTTGGGGAAAAAATGTTTTATTTATATCTTATTTTTATGTAACCTATATTTCCCAATGTGTCCTTCTTCTCTTTCCCTGTTTTTTCTCTCCTTTTTAAATCTGTGATGACAAAGCATAAAGACAAAGGGAAAAAATATAGGCCAGCAAAGCCAATCAACACATCAAAAAAGTCTGACACTACATTCAGTATTTCATATCCATAGTCCCCCATATCTGCAAAAAAACAAAGAGGTACCTATCTTATTTATATTTCTTCATGACCCCCACAGATCATAGCACACCAGTCTTTATTCTTTAACGTCTCCTGCAGTCTGTCCAAACTCATGTTCATTGTTTCCATGAAACTATCTATCCTTGTCATTCTCTGTCAGCCCCTTCTCCTTTTGCTTTCCATCCTACCCAACATTGAAGTCTTTTCCAAAGAGGGTCTTCTCATTATGTTGCTAAAGTATTTAAGCTTCAGCTTCAGTATTTGACTTTCCAGTAAATAGTCTGAATTAGTTTCTTTAAGTATTGATTGATTTGATCTCCTTGCTGTCCAAGGGATTTGCAAAAGTCATTTCCAAAACCAACAACATTTGAAAGTATTAATTTGACAGCACTCAGCTTTCCTTATAGTTTGATTCTCTCAGTCATACATTATTACTATTGGTAAAACCACATCTTTGACTATACAGACCTTTGTCATCAAGGTGATGTCTCTGCTTTTAAGTATGCTGTCCAGATTCTCCATAGCTTTCCTTCCAAGGAGCAAGTGTCTTTTAATTTTATGGCTTCAGTCTCAGTCTGCAGTGATCTTTGAGCCTAAGAATATGAAATCTGACATTGTCTCCATTTCTTCTCCCTCTATTTGTCCGGAAGTGATGGAACCAGTTACCATGATCTTATTTTTTTTTTAATGTTAAGCTTCAAGTCAGTTTTTACACACTCCTCTTTCACCTTCATCAAGGGGCTTCATAATTCTTTTTCACTTTCTGCCATCACAGTGGTATCAACTGCATACCTGAGATTGTTGACATTTCTCCCAGTAACCTTAATTCCAGCATTTGATTTGTCCAGCCTGGCATTTCATGTGATATTTTGTATATAAGTTAAATAAATAAGGTAACGATATATAGCCTTGTCATGCTCCTTTCTCAATCTTAAACCAATCAGTTGTTCCATGCTCAATTCTAACAGTTGTCTCTTGACCCATATATAGGTTCCTCAGGAGATAAGTAAGATGTTCTGGTACTCCCATGCCTTTGAGGATTTACACATTTTGTTGGGATCTACACAATCAAAGGTTTCAGTGTCATCAGTAAAGCAGAAACATATGCTTTTGGGGTTTTGTTTTATTTTTTCTAGAACTCCCTTGCTTTCTCCAAAATCCAGTGAATGTTGATAATTTGGTCTCTAGTTCCTCTACCTCTTTGAAAACCTTTGAAATCCTGCCCTTCTGGTAATTGTTAGTTCACATATTGCTGAAGCCTAGTTTGCAGAATCTTAAGCATAACCTTGCTGGCATGTGTGATGAGCACAATTGTTGGGTCATTTGAACATCCTTTGGCATTTCCCTTTTTCAGGACTGAAACTTAAACTGATCCTTTGCAATCCAATGCCCACCGTTGAATTTTCCAAAGTTGCTGGCTTATTGAATGTAGAACTTTAACGGCATCATCTTTTAGCATTTTAAGTAGCTCAGTTGGAATTCCATCACCTCCACCAGCTTTATTGGTAGCTATGCTTCCTTAGGCCCACATGACTTCAATCTCCAGGATGACTGGCTCCAGATCAGTATCCACACCATCGTGGTTACTGGTGACATTAAGATTCTTCTTGTATAGTTCTGTATGTTCTGGCCACCTCTTCTTAATCTCTTTTGCTTGTGTTAAGTCTCTCCCATTTTCATCTTTTATTATCATGCCCATTTTTCCATGAATCATTCCTGTGATATCTCTAATCTACTTGAGGCAATCTCTTGTCTTTCCCATTCTATTATTTTCTTCTATTTCTTTGCATTGCTCATTTAAGAAAATCTTACCTTTCCTTGCTGTTCTCTGGATTCTGCGTAACTTTCCCTTTCTCCTTTCCCTTTCCCTTTCCTTCTTTCCTCTGCCATCTGTAAAGTCTCATCAGTCATTTTGCTTTCTTGTTCTTTTACTTTGAAAGGGTTTTTGTTGCTGCCTTCTGTGCAATATTGCAAACCTCTGTCCATCACACTTCAGACATTCTATCTACTAGATGTAATCTCTTAAATCTGTTCATCACCCCTACTTCAAATTCATAAGAAATTCTATTTAGGTCATACCTGTATGGTCTGATGGTTTTCCCTACTTTCTTCAGTTTAAGTCTGAATTTTGCAATAAGAAGCTCATGTTCTGAGGCACAGACCTCTCCGAGTCTTGTTCTAACTGACTATATAGAGTTCCTCCACCATTGACCATGAAATACATACTCAATCTGATTTCTTTAATGTCCATCTGATCATATCCATCTGCAGAGTTGCCTTTTGAGTTGTTGAAAAAGAATATTCATTGTGACCAGTGAGCTATCTTGACAAAACCATATCAGTCTCTATCCTGCTTCATTTTGTTCTCCAAGGCCAAATTATTCCAGTTATCTTTTGATTTCCTACTTTAGCATTCCAATCCCCCATGATGAATCTATTATATGTTTTGGTGTTATTTATAGATGTTGTAGGTCTTTATAGAACTGAACAGCTTTGGCCTCCTTGATGGTTGGAGCATAGACTTGTATTACTGTGATGTTGAATGGTTTGCCTTGGATATCATTCTGCTATTTTTGAGATTGTACCCCATTACTGTTTTTCTCACCCTTTTATTGACTATGAAGGCTACACCATTTCTTCAAAGGGACTCTTGCCCATAGTAGAATATGCAATGATCACCTGCATTAAGTTCATCCATTCCCATTCATTTAAATTCACTGACACCAAAGATGTTGAGGTTTAATCTTTCCATTTTCTGTTTGACCACATCCAGCTTACCTTGGTTCGTAGATCTTCTATTCCAGGTTCCTGTGCAATATTGATCTTTATAGCATCACACTTTCCTTTCATCACCAGACAAATCCACAGATGAGCTTCCTTTTGGCTTTGGCCTAGCTGCTTCATTCTTTCTGGAACTACCTGTAGTTGTTCTCTATTCTTCCCATAGCATATTGTACACTGAGGGGCTCATCTTCCAGCATCATATCTTTTGCCATTTTAATACTGTCCAGGAGTTTTCTTGGCAAAGATCCTAGAGTGGTTTCCCACTTCTTTCTTCAGTGTCTCACCTGTATCATAACTCTTCCTCATGACCTGCCTGTCTTGGGTAACCCTACACAGCACAGTGCATAGTTTCATTGAGCTACAAAAACCTCTTTGCTAAAACAAGGCAATGATCCAGGAGTGGGGATGACCCAGCAAAGAAAGCTAATGAGGATCGTACAGGCAAGATGAAAAAAGAACCGAGAGAAACAACATAAAAGCCTAGAAAGGAAAGAGTATCCAGAAGAAGGATTTAGCCAATCCAAGTTCAAGGGTGAAACCTGAGAAGAGGCCATTGGAAATAAAGAAATCTCTGATGCTCTTGAGAAAGCAGTTTTAGTTAATGGTAGAGATGGGAGCTAGAGAGCAATGGGATGGAGAGATCAAGATGATGAAAGAATGTAGAAGCAATAGCATGTAAGGGGCATAACTTTCATTCCTGTGGCTGGTATAGTAACAGGCACATTGTAGACATTGCTTGTTGACTGAACAATTGATTAGTTGGTTGATTTTCCCAGGAGTTTGGTAGGGAAAGGGAAAAGATATATTGGTTGACAACTTGAATGCATAGGATATTCAAGGGAAGAGGAGTTTTTAAAGGATTTTGTGTATCTAAATATCTTGTCCCTTTGAAAGGTATGGGCATGTCTGTGGGCATCAGGGCAATGATCAGCAGATAAGTAGAGCTGGGGAAATGGGAATGAGGGATGTGATGGTGAAAAGGACAATCTAAAGGGGAGACTGAAGGAGATGGAGCCAAGAGCAACAAGTAGAGAGGAGTTGATGTTATCCAGGAAAAGGGTCACTTCATCAACATTATTCTCTAAGTATTTTTTAAACACCTATTATGTGCCAGGCACTTTGCTCAACCCTGGGGAAACAGATACCAACATGAGACAGTCCTCACCCTGTGGAATGGGGAATTCCATTGATGGAATGGGATGGGGAATTCAGTATGTGCACATTCACTTCTTCCTCTAACACCAAAGGAAAGGAGGAAATGGAGAATAATGGTGAAATGATTGGTAGTAAGGAAGAGGGAGCAAGTTATGGTTGGTCTCAATTTTTTCAGTGAAATATGAGGCAGAATCTTCTGCTGATAGGATAAGGAAGGGCATGATAAGGAACTGAGTAAATAAAAACCAAGTTATAGGAACTTATTTTTTAATAAACATACCAGAGCTTATACATCTAAAACCTGCTGTTCCCTTGAAAGTAGTACAATGCAATTCAATATAATAAGCATTTACTAAGTACCTCATGCATACTGCCAAACATATAGTAAGTACTTAAATATATTTCTGTCTACCTACTTACCTATATGTCCAATGTGAGTAAACTGATACTTTACATGATATTTCAAAAATAAATCTATATATTTTTAAAAGGGAGGAAATAAACACTCTGTTGGACTTGAAGTAGGAGAGTGAGTAACCAGGAAATTTAGAAGTTCCTACATAAATCAAAACAGCAAAGTTTTGACCCTTGGTCTCCTTGACCCCCCTGCAACCCCTTAGTCTGCTTGCAGAGCCCATACATAGTTCTTCCGTACATATTGGGTTCTAATCATTAGATTCAGAAATTCCTCCAGCAGACACAAAAACAGATCTTGCAGGATGAGGGTGGGAGTATGCTATGACTCTATCCTGACAATAATGTCATTGCTTAAAACAATTTTGACTCCTTTTTCGGGGAATTGCCCTTAAAATCTGTGTCATATTCTTTCATTTGTCCACTGTGATGGCAAATTGTCATTCTTTAAGGATAAATTTCATTTTTGAAAAGGACCAAAAGTTATTTGGAGTCAAGACTGCTGACTAAACTAAGTAAATCCATGTAGAGTTGGAAAAGAGGTGTGACTAGAAATTAATGAGATTGTTTTTCTTGTGGGGCAGTGAAACCGAAATTGAAGACCACGTTCCCTTGAGGTCCTGGGCAGGAGCTGCAGGAATGGAGATCCGGTATCTCTGAAATGGAGCCAATAGCCAAGTAGTTAGTGAGTAGCCTCAAAGGATGCCTATTAAAATGTTCAATTGACTTTAAAATGTTATTGAATCAATTAATAAAATCTCCTATTTCCATAGGGAATTAAGGGTTTAAAGTGTTTTCTTTCCAATAGTTCTGTGAAATAGATAGGGAGTTGATGATAATAGCTATTATTTATTCAATGCTTATTATGTACCACTCATTCTACTAACATTATTTCATTTCATCTTCACAACAACCCTGGAAGGTAAAACTATTTTGATCCTCATTTTGATCCCAGTTGAAGAAACTGGGACAAAAAGGGTTAAGTGACTTGCCCAAAGCCACACAGTTGATAATGTCTGAGGTCAAATTTGAACTCAAGACTTCCTGAATACCAGACTAGGCACTCTATCCACTGTGCCTCTTAGCTGTGGATTGATGAGAATGAAAATTTCTACTTAAGGTCACAAAATTTAGAGCTAGAAAGGACCGTAAGTAACTTTCTGTGAAGTCATCTGCTCAAAAGTTGGACAAAAAGCTGGTAATACCCTTGGAAAGAGCACACACTTGGAAAGCTGGTCAGAATAGGTTGGTATGTTTAGAGAGGTTAAAAAAAAATTAAAATTTTAGTTCTGTTTTTTAAAAGTTATAGCAACAACCACAGTGTGTGAGGAATTTTTCTGGTAGATTTATTAGCCCTTCACTATAACGGAAGGACTTAAAACATTCCCAATGGACTCGAGACAAAATGTCATCCATATCCAGAGAAAGACCTATGGAATTGGATTGCAGAATGAAGCAGACTATTTCCTCTTGAGTTTTGTTCTGCTTTGGTTTGGTTTCTCTCATGGTTTCTCCCAGTCATTTGAATTCTTCCATGCAACATGACTAAGGTGAAAATGTATTTGGTAAGAACATATGCTTGGCCAAGCCCACAGTTTGAGAACAGCCCTTGGGGTCAGATTCTCCAGTCGCAGAATCTCCAGTTGCAGCAGCAGCGGGTTCACTGATCCCTCAACCCACAGGTGCCAAAGGTCAGTGATGGGGTTGTTTCAGCTGGCCAGGAAGGGAAAAGGACCTTCCCATAGCTCCGATCTCAGGCTGTGGCCACAGAGACCACATCAGGCAGGCAGCAGCAGTTCTCAGGGCCGCCCCTACAGCAGCCTGAGACAATTGCTGCATTGTAAAAATCCCTGGGGGCACTGAGGAAGCTGGTCTTTGTCTTGCACTGAATGCTGGGCCAGCCCCCACAGCTTGACTGAATCCTACCCCCCATGCTAGTTTGGTGGAACTGGAGGTCAGATGGCTGTGGAGAGGCAACTGTTAAGTTTCTGGGCACAAAAATCTCTCCCTCCTCTCAAACCAATGTATATGCTTAATTGTGCCACCTTGGAGGAACTGAGATCTTGCATATTCCCGGAGTACACCCTACTCTTGACAAAGGACCCAAAAGTCAAGTATCTGGTTGAGAAAATGCCCAAAAAAGGGGGGAAAAAATAAGATTACAGAAGGTTATTTTCTTGGTGAGCAGATATCTTCTCCCATCCTTTCAGATGAGGAAGAACAATGCCTACCATCAGGAAAAGACATAAAAGTCAAGACTTCTGTATCCCAAACTCCAAAATAAATATTCAATGGTCTCAGGCCATGGAAGAGCTCAAAAAGGATTTTGAAAATCAAGTAAGAGAGGTGGAGGAAAAACTGGAAAGAGAAATGAGAGAGATGCAAGAAAAGCATGAAAAGTAGGTCAACACCTTGCTAAAGGAGTCCCAAAAAAATGCTGAAGAAAATAACACCTTTAAAAATAGGCTAACTCAATTGGCAAAAGAGGTCCAAAAAGCCAATGAGGAGAAGAATGCTTTCAAAAGCAGAATTAGTCAAATGGAAAAGGAGATTCAAAAGCTCACTGAAGGAAATAGTTCTTTAAAAATGAGAATGGAGCAGATGGAGGCTAATGACTTTATGAGAAACCAAGAAATCACAAAACAAAACCAAAAGAATGACAAAATGGAAGAGAATGTGAAATATC
>CM053771.1:55070689-55172925 GCA_028658325.1 Potorous gilbertii | reverse complement strand
AAGGGAGGGATGTTAGAAGAGAAGGCAGATTGGTGATAGGGGCAATTAGAATGCTTGGTGTTTTGGGGTGGGGGGAGGGGAGAAATGGGGAGAAAATTTGGAACCCAAAATTTTGTGGAAATGTATGTTGAAAAGTTAAATAAATAAATTTTTAAAAAAGAAGAATGTATGTTAAGAACCTATATAAGATTGCATGTCATCTCAGGGAGGGAGGTAGGAGGGAAAGGGTAAGGAGTGGGGAGAGAAGAGGAGAAAATCTAAGATTTATGGAAGTAATTGTAGAAAACTGAAAACAAATAAATTAATTAAAAGAAATATTAAGAAATAAATATCTCGAGTTTTTTTAAAGTAATTTTTATAGAAATTATAATTTATCTTATGGGAAAACTATTTTTCTCTGAGTCTTGGCTTATAGTTTTAGAAGAAATGCAATGAATCCTCTTCTAGATTTGTTTCTTAGATGACCCTCTCTCTTTAAAAAAAAAAAACAAGTTGATTGGCCAGACATGAGAGAATGAAAATGAGTTTGGACACGACTAAAAAGATCCCTTGATATCACTTCAAAATGTTCCCCATCAGGAGTTTCCAAGGTTCATCAAATGAGTCAACAGGGATACCAGCTGGACAGTTCTGGTCTGCTTCATATTCATTGTCAAACACCAGCAAAAAAAAATTCTACTTAAGACCCAGAAACTCTGCTCCAGTTCTGAAGTCATGTAATATTTGGCCTTCTCAACTGGGTCCTTTCAAAGTGCATTAATAATCAGGCAGTTGACCAATTATCAGTCATGAAGGATTTATTATGTGCCAAGTACTGTGTATAAAAGCCTTGAGGAGGACTATAGGATTTCTGGAGTAGGAAGGCAGTATCAAAAGTGTAGGGGATTCTTAGGAGGTCAGTAGAAGAGGTCTGTGACATCAGGATGAGGGCTGGCCCAAAGTGCACCAGCAGCACTGGTGATGGACCTTGGAAGCAGCCCCAACAAAAATAGTGAAGTAGCAGTTTTGGGAACTCTCAGCCCAGAGATGGTAAGGGGGTCAGATAACTCATGAAAAAGAGATCACAGGGGATCCTTTATTGGTACAGCTGGCACTGATTGGCAACTCTATTGCCCATAGTTCTGGGTTGCATTCCCAGGATAGAAAACAGTGTTTGTGATCAGTCACAAGGGAGCAGGAGTTCTAGTGGCAGTTCCAAGGCAAATATGAGCACCAGTACTTGTGATTTCAGGAGAGCAGAGAACCTGCTCATAGTTGCAGAGTCAAGAAGAGTGCTAGCTCTTGCAGGGGAGCAGGGGTCCTTCCTAGGTAAAGTCCAGAGTGAGCACTAGGAGAGCAGCAACCACACCTTTCCATGGATCATATTACCTTGGAAGCACTGAAAACTGGCAAAATCCCCAAATAAGCTCTGAAAACAGCAGCACAGAAAAAGCCTGAAGCTTGGAAGAGTGTCCCCCTCACCCCCCAGGTGAGTAGAATCCAACTTTAACATAATGTTCAATGTCAAGAAATAGGCTGGAAAAAAAAATGAGCAAACAACAAAAAGAACTTGAGCATAAAAAACTACTATGGTGTTAGGGGAGATCAAGACACAAACTTAGAAGACAACAGTGTGAAAACAGCTATTAACAATCCTCAGAGGAAAATGCTACTAGAACCTAAGCCTAACAAGAATACCTGTAAGAGTTAAAGAAAGATGTAAGGGTGATAATGAAAAAATGGGAAAAAGATACGGGAGTGATGAAAGAAAATCATGAAAACAGAATTAACAGTTTGGTAGAAGAGGCACAAAAATAAATACTGAAGAAAAGAACTCCTTAAAAAACAGAGTCAAATGGAAAAAAGAAGTACAAAAATTCACTGAAGAAAATAATTACTTAAAAATTACACTTGGGCAAGGGGAAGCTAATGACTCCATGACACATCAAAAACAAGCAGATAAAGTCAAAGAATGAAAAAATATATGAAAATGTGAACTGTCTTAGTGGTGAAAAAACTGACCTGGAAAACAGATCCAAGAGAGATAATTTAAGAATTATTGGACTACCTGAAAGCCAGGGTGAAAGAAAAACTCTAAATATCATATTTTAAGAAATGATCAGGGAAAACTGTTTGGCTCTCTGAGATCCAGAGAGTAAAATAGAGATTGAAAGAATCCATCAATCACCTCCTGAATAAAATCCCAAAATGAAAACTATAAAAAATTATAGCCAAATTCCAAAGCTCCCATGTCAAAGAGAAAATACTCCAAGCAGCCAGAAAAATGCAATTCAAATATTATGGAACTACAGTCAGGATCACACAAGATTTAGCACCTTCCACATCAAAGGAGTAAAGGTTTTGGAATATAATATTCCAGAAGGCAAAGGAGCTAGGATTACAAACAGACATTTAATGAAATAGAGAAATTTCAGGCATTCCTGATGAAAAACCCAGAGCTGAATAGAAAATGTGACATTCAGATATAAGACTCAAGAGAAGTAAAAAGAAACATAAAAATGTAATCATATGGGACTCAATAAAGTTAAACTGTTTACATTCCTATATGGGAAGATGACACATCTAACTCCTACAAACTTTATCATTATTAGGGCAGTTAGAAGATGTCTACGTAAACAGAGGACATGAGTGTAAGTCGATTATGTTGACATGATCTTCAAAAAAAAATGACGAGGTAAGAAATAGGGATGTACTGGGAGAAGGGGGAAGAAAAAGGCAGAATAGTGGAAATTTTCTCACGTAAAAAAGGAGTGCAAGGAAGAACTTTTATAATGGAGATAGAAGGGGGGTGAACAATGCTGGAACCTCACTCTCATCAGAAATGGTTCAAGAAAGAAAGAATATATGTGTGTGTATGTATGTGTAAATGTATATATACATACACACACACACTCAGTTTGTATAGAAATCTGTCTTACCCAATAGGAAAATTGGAAGGGAAAGAGACAGAAAATATGAGGGAGGGGCACAGTTTGAGAATTATAAAAGGGAGGATGAATTAATGGAGACAGTGGTCAAAAGCAAAAGACTTTTGGGGAAAGACAAAATAAAAAGAGAGAGAAGGATAGTACACAAAGTAAATAAAAATATTGAAGAAAATGTGAATGTTTATATTATGTTCTATCATTTAGGCATCAGTCTGTCAGAAAGTTGTGTGTGTGTGCGTGCATGTTTAATTTAATAAAACATGAATCTATATCCAAACTCTATCCAGTCTGGAAAGAAAGATGTCCAAATGGTCTAATCTTTTTATCTTTTGATAAGACTTTCTGCCTCAAAAAGATTTTAGGCAACATTTACAGGAATAATGAACAAGGAAAAGATCAGAAGATACTGCCTGGGTTAACTCAATTCCAGAATGGAGTAATCTAACCTTTCCTCTTGGGCTATTTTCCACTGGGAGTCCATGGAGTTCCTCCTGCTATATAGATCTATACTGATAATCCACTTGAGTGTTCCCCACTGAATGAAAGAAGATAATTCTCACAGGGTGGACTTTAATCCCTCTAAGGGCTAGAGATTGACTGATGATGGTCTATTTTGTGGTCACCTACGGGAGTTGAGGAGGAGGGAGGGGAAGCAATGTTCTCCATGAGAGGAATTCTGTTTGTTAAGTTTCTGGTTATCACCTTTAATCCATTTACCTAATGAAAGCACTTTTTTCCTTTGATCCAGATCTGCCCCACTCACATTTCCAAGTGGTTTTTCCCAGGAGTCTGAAAAGAGCTTTAGAGAAAAATATCATTCCTTAATATTTAGGGAGAAATTGAAAAGGGAATTTATGCTTCATCATAAAGTACTTTCAAAGATAGGAGAGAACACTAATTGGAGGAAATCTAGAAAGACTTTGTGTAGTAGGAGATACCAAAGTTGAGCCTTGGAGGGAGACAGGAATTCATAAGATAGGCATTTCAATGAAAAAGTTAAGTATTCTGAGCATAGGGCTAAAATGGAGAGGTGGGAAACTGATCATCTCTAGACATAGTCCTAGAAGATGGACAATGAAGCATGCCATGTGCTTCCCCAAGGAAGGTGATGGACTCATACAAAGCATGAATTTTCAGATGTGACCAAAGTGGTCATTTGTTTTGACTGTGAATAGTTGTGATGCGGTTGGTTGGTTTGTTTTCTCTTTTTGTCCATTTGGGAGGAAGGGAAGGAAAAGAAAGAAAAGGCTAAGAAGAGGGTTGTCTCCCCCAAAAGAAAGAAAAGGGGGGGAAAAGATCATTAAAGCATTCTTAAATGCACCAAAAAGAAGGTCCAAAGGAAACACAGATAATCAGGATGATTCCCAAAGTAACATACTGAATTTATTATATATTTTAAAAGAAAAGCAAATTTTATATGAACAAGAAAATGAGTTTTATGTAGTTTCCTATTTTTCTCTTCTACTAAATATAGATAAATGCTTGTTTTATTTGCTGTTCATTAACTTCAGAATAAAAATTAAATTTAAAAAACATTTTCAAATGTAAAAAAATTTGTATGTCCCATATGATGAACAGCAAGTAGTTCACTTTAACTGGAACCTGGAGTGCATAAGAGGAAGTAATGTGAATTAAGTCTGGAAATGCAGGCTGGAAATGAGCTTATGATGGGAATCAAACCAAAGTAACAGGGAAATTTCCTGTGGGTAAGTGACGTATTTTTGGAGTGACTGTTTTTGGAGCTGGCAGCCATGGAGAGGATAGATGCCTTTTATTGAGTTGGAAGGACTAGCAACCACCGATTCTGTGTTTATGCAATATTTCTTACTACTTCTATAAACCAGTTAGTCACATGTTCCCCGCATAGCATACCCGTGAAAATCTCTAAGGACAATTTTTAGTAGTTTAGAGCAGATATAAGTGTAGTAGTGAGTGGTATCACCAGTCAAAGGATATACACAATTTCACAGCCCTTTGGGGATGGGGGCGGGATAGTTCTTAATTATTCTTCAGAAGGATTGGAACATTCACAACCATTTCACTTGAAAATCACCAAATGGTTTGATGAAATTGAAGAAAATTATAAAGTGATTTTCTTAAAGAGCTGTCCCATCTACTCAATGGTTCCCTATTGCTCCAGGATCAAATATAAAATACTGTTTGACATTTAAGACTCTTCTTAAGCTCATCCTCTCCTACTTTTCCAATCCTCTTACATTTTACTCCCTGCAAGGTAATCTTTCATCCCATAACACTGGTGTCTTTTTTGACTTTCTTTGTACCTCCAGCGCTTAGCACAACCCCTGGCACATAGTAGGCTCTTCATATGACTGACTGATACACTTACACACTCCTACAGAGTCACTAGTTTGCTGCTATCACTTTGGATGTTTGGGGTTCATTTGCTTTATATATAAAAAAGGATGGGGAGACAGGAAGGAAGAAAGAGTCATGCTGAAACTTTAAGGATGCTTTTTAAAAAATTATTATTTTTTAACATTTTTTATTTTCAGTCTCAAATTCTTCCCCTCACTTCAAACCCTTCCCCAACCACTGAGGAGACAAACAGTGACACCCATTATAAATGTGAAGTCATGCAAAACATGTCCTCATTAGCTGTGTTGTTTAAAAAAAAAAAAAGCAAGAAAAATAAAGTGAAAAACACCATGTTTCAGTCTGCACTCAGAGCTCATCAATTCTCCCTCTGGTGGTGGATAGTATCTTTAATCATGGGGCCCTTGGAACTGCCTTGGATCATCGTATTGGTCAGAATAGCCAAGTCTTTCCCAGGTGTTCATCATTACAACTTTGCTGTTACTGTGCACAATGATCTCCTGGTTCTCACTTCACTTTGAATCAGTTCGTATAGATCTTGCCATGCTTTTCTGAACCCCGTCCCCTAATTTATTCCATCACAATCATATACCACAGCTTCTTCAGCCATTCCTTATTTGATATGCATCCCCTTAGCTTCTAATTTTTTCACTAAGAAGGAAGAGGAACGTCCGATTCTACATCTGTGTTTATGCTATGAACCTGTTAGCCACAAAAAGAGCTGCTACAAATATTTCTGTAAATGTGAGTTCTTTTCCTTTTTCTTTGATCTCTTTGGCATACAGACTTAGCAGAGATATTACTGGATCAAAGGGTATAATTCCAGATTGTTCTCCAGAATCTAAGGCTCTTTTAAGCTCTTCCATCCTCTGGTGCTAGAGTGTCACTCCAAACTGAGAACTGTTGATATCACTGGGATGGGTACCCCCCCACCAGGACAGACTCGAAGCTTTTCAAACCTATTGCATGGTTTTCAAGAGCTGCTGCCAGCAAAGAATTCATCACCCAGTGGCTAAACTCTCCAATCAGTGAGTTACAGTGGAAAGTCATGGATCTGAAGTTAAGACCTGCCTTTACTGGAAGAATTCCATCTCTACAACTTTCTACCTCAAATTAATCAGTCACTCAGTCAATAAGCATTTCTTACCTCCAAGCTCAAATATAAAGTCCACTGTCTGGCCTTTAAAGCCCTTCATAACCCAACTCCTTCCCAAGTTTCCATTCTTCTTACACCATCTCTGCCATTCAATGACACTGGCCTCACACAAGACATTCCCATCTCTTGATTTTCAGTGTTTTCACTGTCTGTGCCCCAGGACATCCACTCTCTCCTTCCTCCTTCTCTGGCTTCCTTCAAGTTTCAGAATTCCCATCCTCTATCAAAAGCATTTTCTAGTCTTCCCTCATCTTAGTGCCTTCCCTCAGACATTGTCTCCAACTCATTCTGCCTGTAATTTCTTTCTTCGTAGCTGTTTGCATGTTGTCTCCTTTGTAAATAGCAGGAGCGATTTTCCCCTTTCTTTGAATCCCCAGCTTATAGCATAAGCCCAGCACACAGTAGGAGCTTAATAAATGTTTGTTGACTTATTATTAAGTGCTTATTATGTGCCAATCCCAGTCCTAAACTCTGAGGATAGAAGAAATATTTTTTAAAAAACAGTCCCTGTTTCCAAGGAGCTTACACTGGAATGGGAAAGACAACATACAAATGGTATTTATGTACCTATAAAGTATATACTGGTTACAAAATGAATATAATGGAATATGACTGTGCTATGATAAAAAAATTTTGATGACTACAGAGAAGCATGGAAATATTTGTGAAATCTGATACAGACCCAAGAAAACAATATACATAATGACTAAAACAATATAAATGGAAAGAATAACAACCAAAATTGAATGTTATAAAATTAAAATGACTAAGCTCGGCCCCAAAGAGAAATGAAGGATTATGAGTGTGGAACATTACATAGAATATCAGACTTTTTTTGATATATTTATTAGTTTTGTTGAATTTTTCCATCTTTTCTCTTCTTAAAAAGGGATCGTTCCCTAGGAATGAAAGAGGAAAAAGGAACACTGAGAAACGTAGGCAACATTTAAAAAAAGATACTAAACAACTTTATGAAAGAAAGAAAAGAAGGGATTTGTGGAGAGGAGAAAGGAAGATATCTTAAATGAATGGCTCGGAGGCCAGAGATGGTATGATCAGCATTCTCGAATCCAAAAATTAAGTACATGGGAATTTTTTGGCAGGAGGGTAAGGGGGAAGAAGATTATGAGCTCTGTAGTCTGCAAGATAGGAACATATAAAGAGTATTGAAATTGAAGTTAGGGGGATCTGAGTTTGAAGATAAGCTTTGTCACTTTGTAATAAATCAACAAACACTTTAGGAGCCTACTATGTGCCAGATTCTACTAATTCTGGGGTTACAAAGAAAGACAAAAAGTCACTTCTCTCAAGGAGGTCAGTCCATTGTGAGAGATTACATGCAAACATATATGCACAAACAAGATATATGCAGAGGAGATAGAAGGGAAGACTAGCAGCAGAAGATAATTAGGAAAAGCAATCTGCAAAAGAAATCTGGATTTGAGCTATATTTTGAAGGAAGTCAGGAGGCGAGGTGGGGGTGCATTCCAAGTATGGGGACAGTCAGTCAACAAACATTTATTAAGTTCCTACTGTGTGACGGGCCCAGTGCTAATTGCTGGGGATACAAAGAAAGGAAATATTGTGTAAAAAGATTGGAAAACTAGAAAGGAGCCTGGTTATAAGTCACTTTGAAAGCCAGTGAAAGGCTTTAAAAGCCAAACAGTAGATCTTTTATTTGACTCTGGAGGTAAGGTAAGCCACTGGAGTTTGCTGAGTAGAGTGGGCCTTAGGAAGATCGCTTTGGCAGCTCAATGGGGAGATAGGAGGCAGGACAACCAACCAGCTGGCAGTAGTTCAGGTTTGAAACGATCAGGTCCTATGCCAGGATAGGAGTTGTGTGAGTAGAAAGAAAGGAAAATTAAATAAAAGATATTGTAAAGGTAGAATCAAAAGGCCTTGAGAACAGATCGGATATGAGGAGGGGAGGACACCTACACTGTGAGTTCGGGTGCTTGGGAGGGTGTCCCGGACAACAGGAAAATGAGGAAGAACGAGAGGTTTAGGGAAAAGGTAATGAGTTCAATTACGGACACTTCTTTCTTGAATTTCAGATGTCCAATAAGAAGTGAGAGATTCCAGAATGGAAATCGGGAGAGAATTTAGGGCTGAATAAATGATTCTGAGAATCATCTGCATAAAAAAGTCCCTTCCTTTCGTGTCAGTTTCCTCATCTGTTAATTACTGCTGCTGTGGTTATTAAGGTGGAAAGGTTGGTCTATTTCACCGGCCGCGGGTAACAAACTTCAAAGCAAAGGTGTGTGCTGTCATCGAGGTCCAGCCTTCCAGGCGACAGCACCGTTATGGTGACGTCATCGAGGGGGCGGCGTTGCCCCCCTCCCCTCTCACCCCTGGCCTCGCTTCTCAGGACGCGCATCTTTCCTGGACCTGCAGCAAACCCAGAGGCCAGGAGGGGGAGTCGAAGTGCAAAAATCCAAATCCCTTTTTAAAGGTAATTAATAACGAGCCTTTCCAAGGTTTGAAGACCGCGCTACAAAAATTATTCCCAACAAACCTGGTAGAGGGGCCCCCTTTTAGAGAGAAGGACCCTGGGGCAGGCGGATTAGCCCAGGGTCACGGATTTTATTATTTTTAAAAAATTAAAATTAATTAGAATTTAAAATTAGTTTCGTTTTGGCTACGTTTGGCGGGTGCGCCTTATACACTCACAAGCGCACTGGTTGAACACCTGGGGCTACGCGTCCCTCTCCTCTGACCCAGAAGCGGGCGACACCGAGTTCGCACGTGATCGGGGGGAGGGGAGTAGGATTGAAGACCCGCCTCTGCGCAGGCGCAGTGGCTATCCCGTGGGGGCGGGGCTCCGGAGTTTTCAGAACGACTTCCGCCATCTTGCGCAGAACTCAGTACCGTTCTCGAATGTTTGGGGGACATGAAGCGGGGTGGAGGTGGGCGAGGAGCAGCGACGGAGCTGAGGTAGAGCGGAGCCGAGCTAGACGGAGCGGAGCGGGCAGCAGCGTGAGAAGGCAGAGCCTTCCTCCAGGCCTGGAGAGCGGCAGCTGGCCCCAGCTCAAGCGCAAGCGGGCAGACCTGGGGGGGGGGGCCGCCTGGCCATTGGGCTCTGACGTCAGGGGGAGGGCGGGGCCTTGACGTCAGGCTAAAGGGAGGGAGGGGAAGGGCTGCGCGCGCCTGCGTGGAGCTGCGAGGAAAGCGTTACCTGGGAGGCTGGAGGTCCCGGTTCGAACCCCAGGCCGCTCTCCCTTCTCTCTCCCAGGCCCCACTCAGGCTTTCTTGGCAGAGATACCGGGGACGGTCAGCTGACGAGGAAACTGAGGCCAGCAGGGTCCCGCCGCTAGCGCGAGGGCCGGGGTGGCTGCCTCCTGGTGGGGCACACCCAGGGCAGAAACAAGCGGGGAGGGGCCGGGCCTTACACCTGGGTGTGGGGGCGTATTTGGCTTTCCTTTCAGCGGGCACCGGGGCCGGCCCCCAGGGCACCCGGAGGAGTGAGACTGCGGCTGCCCCGGAGCCCAGGGCAGGCCTGCTCAGCCTTTCGGTGGCTTTTCCTGGAGGGCGGACCCCCAGCCCTTAAGGGTCCCAGGCACTTGGCAGAGCACTTCCTGTGATCACAGAGCAGTCAGGCTTTAATGAATTCCTAGTTGCCTGCCTGCCCTGCTATCTCGGATTTTTAAAAAATTCATAATTGAAAAAAAGTTAAATTTCTATTAGAGGTTACTGAAAATGAAGACGTCCTTTTTTTCCCCATTCCCTGAGATTTCCTGAAACCCATCCGCAGACCTCAGGTGAAAATCCTTTGCTCAGAACCACAAAATGAGCGGCCTTGTTTGCTCTTAAGCTCGCAGTAAAATAGGGGGCTGAGGCATAAATTACAATATAAGTTGAAGATCATTAAGTGTAACGAGGGAGGTCAGGGAGCAGCTGCTGCCGCTTGAAGGAAGACATTGGGAGGGTCTGTGTTCTGGGGAAGGGCTTATGAAGGAGAAAGCAGCCCCATTATGGGGCAGCAGCAGGCCTGGCCCAGGATAGCCTCAGCTGCAGGCTAGGGCCTCGGGGCTAGTAGACCTGTGCTTTCCGGGCCTCTGAGATCTTAAGTAAATCCCTTGGTCTGCCAAGCATCCTAGAGCAGACAAAATGCTTCCCACGTTTGTTCTTCAGGAGTGAGGGAACTGTGTCTAATAATCCATAACACTGGAATGGTCGGAAAGGCTTATTTAGCTGGGATAATTCTGATCCACAAATTCATAGGCAAGAGAATTCTACCAGAAAACAGTGGGAGAAAAGAGATGGCTATTAAAATCTTTCTGCTTAAAAACTGGTCTAATTTTTCAAATGTGAAGGTTGCTCTTCTGATCAAATGTTAATATTTAAATTCAGATCACCTGGCTCCCAATTAGAGGGGCACAGCTGGAAGAGATCTCAAAAGTCACTAGTTCCTTTAATTTTATAGATGAGGAAAGTAAAACTCAGGACGTGATTTGACCAGAGTGACCCAAGAAATAGCACAGCTTGGATTCCCAGAGGCTAGCCACAAGGTTATCAGTTTTTCAAAGCTCAAAGAAAATCTTCAAAATGGCAACAAGTTGATTTTAAAAAACATTTAACACCCCTATTATAGGCCCAATTCCAAGCTGAATTTGAGAGGCAGCATAGGGTAGAAAGGGCAGACTGGAATCAGGAGTTCAAATCTCACCTCCGTAAATGACTACCTGTGTCATCTAGGTGAATGAATTTTACCTCTCTGTGCTTTGATTTCCTCAACTGTGAAATGAGTTGGACTAGAAGGCCTTCTAGGATCCAGAGTTCCCATAGTGCACCTGATTTTTCCTTTCCAGAGAGAACTAAAAACATATCCCCAGAAAGGAAGTACAAATCTAAAAAATAAGGTGAAATTAAAAATGACTGGGATAGAACTTTGCAGTAGTGATACATTCAAATTTGCTCATGAATGAAGTCCACATACAGTAAGAAAATGCTCTCCTTCACAGGTAAAACCCAACTGAAATTCTCCCATTTTATGGTATCAAGGGTGGTGAGAGTAACTGGGGATAGCCCTGCTTCCCAGGACAGTCCTTGGGTTCCTGCTGTGGCAGCAGAGAACAAACCCAGAAAGTATTTGTGGACAAACTTTGCAATAGCGCGTATGTCAGACATCCTAAATTCAGAAAGATTCACCGTGAATTTGGCAACAGAGTTTTTCAACCACAGCAATTCTTGAAGACTATCTACAAATTGAAAAGGAGTTCAAACAGCGAATGCACCAAATGGAATGAGTCAATCAGGATCCAAAAAGATCTTTGATAACTAGAATAGGAGGCTGAATAGAAGATGTATTTAAATAAGGACAAAAGTAACGTCTCTTTCACAAGTACCAAGTATGTGATGATGAACAGAATGAACAGACAGCAGTTTTTCAGAAAAGGACCTGGAGGTTTCAGTGGACTGTAAGCCCAATGGATCACTCAAGTAACATCACCAACTATCTATTGTATATTTCCAACTGGATATCCACTAGGTATATATAAAAGAGAATTAGTCCCTCCTTCCTTGCCCCACACCAACTTACATCTCTGCCTAATGACCCTTGTTGAGAACACCACCATCCTTCCAATCATCAGGACAACCCCTTACTATTGATCTTCTTGACTTTCCCTTCATTCTCCATATCCAATCATGTCTCCCATCTATCCCCTTCTCTCGACTCATCACCACTACCTTAATTCAGGTGCTCATCACCTCTCATGGGGACAATTTCAACAGGCTCCTAATTTCTCCCTGCCTCAAGTTTTCTCTCTGACAATTTTCCACACGTGCTAAAGTGATATGCCTAAAGAACCAAGACAAACTTGGCAGAAAACAAGAAAAAAGCTACAAAAAAAGCCTCAAAGAAAAATGCTAATTAGATGCAAACCCTGCAAGAATTCCTAGAAGAGTTAAAGAGGTAAGAGTAATAGAAGAAAAGTTGGGAAAAGAAATGAGTGACACAAGAAAATGATGAAAAGAGAAGTAACAGATTGGTAAGAGTCATGAGAAAATACTGAAGAAAATAATACCTTAAAAAAATGGGATTGTCCAAATGGTAAAAGAGACAAAAATCCACCAAATAGAACTCCTTAAAAATTGGCCATATGAAAGAGGTGCAAAAGCTCAATGGACTAATTCCTTAAAAATTAGAATTGGTCAAATGGAGGTTAATGACTTTATGAGACATCAAGAAACAATCATGATCAAAAAAATGAAATAGAAAACATGATCTCATTGGAAAAAAACAAGGAATCTAGAAAACAGATGAAGGAGAGATACTTTAAGAATTATAAGATGACCTTGAAAGCCATGATCAAAGAAAGAGCCTAGACATCCTATTTCAAGAAATTATCAAGGAAAACTGCTCTGATATAATCTTGTAACAAAATTGAAATTGAAAGAATCCACCAATTATGAGATCCCAAAATGAAAACTCCCAAGAGTATTATAGCCAAATTCCAGAGCTCCCAGGTCAAAGAGAATACTTAAAGCTGTCAGAATGAAGCAATTCAAACATTATGGAGCCACAGTCAAGATCACACAGGATTTAACAGCTTCCACACTAAAGAAGCAGAGTCCTTGGAATATATTTCAGAAGGCAAAGAAGGTAGGATTGCAACCAGGAATCATATGCCCAGAAAAACAGTGTAATTCTTCTGGGGCAAAAAAGTAGACATGTAATGAAATAAAGGAAAGTCAAGCATTCCTAATGAAAAACCCAGAGCTGAATGAAAAATGTGACATTCAAATATAAGACTCTCAAGAGAAGAATAAACAGGGAAACATGAAAGAGTAATAATATGAGACTCAAAAGTTAAGCTGTTACATTTCTTATATGAGATGACATGTAATTCCAAAGAAATTTATCATTTATTAGGGCAATTAGAAGTCTCCACAGAAAGCTTGTGTGACTCAGTTATGTTGGAATGATCTCAAAAAAAGGGGGGGGGGTGAGAAAAGAGAGATATACTGGGAGAAGGGGGAAGGGAAAGGTAGAATGGAGAAAGTACAATAAGTGTTTTTACAACAGAGGGGAAGATAGGTGGGGGAGTTGAATATAGAAATCTATCTTATGAAATAGGGAAAGAGAATGGGGGGATGGCAAAAGGAAGGACTGATTAAGAGGCAGTGTTTTGAAGCAAAATAGACTTTTGGGGACAGGATGAAAGAGTGGAAGAAACGGGGGGTAAAAAAAGGAAAGAAATACACAGTAATCATAACTGTGAATACAAACAGGATGAGCACACCCATAAAAGGGAAGTGGATGGCAGAATGGATAAAAAAACCAGAATCCAACAATATGTTGTTTATAAGAGACATCTGAAACAAAAACACAGAGTTAAAATGAAGGGCAATAGTAGAATACGATTGAGCTAAAGTAAAAAAGGCAGGGCTAACAATCATGATCTCAAAGCAAAAAGTAAAAATAGACCTTAATAAAAGATAATCAGGAAAACTTACTGTGCTAGAGGGCATCAGAGACAATAAACAGCAAACATTTTTACAACACATTTAACAAAGACTTCATTTTATAATAAAGTCTTCAAATTTACAAAAATAAGAGCCATTTCTCAACTGATAGTCAAAGGATATAAGCAGTTTTCAGAAGAAAACATGCTCCAAATTGTTACTGATTAAAACAACTGAGGTACTGCTTTACGCCTATCAAAAATGACAAATGGTAAAAGGGGAGGGGATGGGGGAAAAATAGGTGTATTAATGAACTGCTGGCAGAACAGTGAATTAGTCTAACCATTCTGGAGAACAATTCAGAACTATGTCCAAAGGGCTATAAAATTGTGCATACTCAGCAATGCCACTATTAGGTCTGTATTCCAAAGAGATGAGAAAAAGGACCTATATGTACAAACATGTTTGTAGCTGCTTTTTTTGTGGTGTCAAAGAATTGGAATTTGAGGAGATGCTCATCAATTGGAGAATGGCTGAACAAGTTTTGGCAAAAGATTGTGATTGGAATACTATTGTGCTGTAAGAAATGACGAGGGGGTTTTAGAAAAACATGGCTGGACCTATATGATACAAAATGAGGAAAGAGCAGAACACCATTGTGCGCAGTAAGGCAATGTTGTAATTATGATCAACTGTGAGGCTTGGCTGCTCTGACCAATACAATGATCCAAGCCAGTCCCAAAAAGCTCAGGATGAAAAAATGCTATCCACCTCGAGAGAGAGAACTGATGAACTCCGAGGGTAAATGAAGTGCAACTTTCCAACTTTTAAAATATGGCTAATGTGGAAATGTTTTGATTTCACAAATATAACTGATATATTGCATACCTTATCAGTGAGTGTAGAAGGGAGTGGGTGGCAGAGAATTTGGAATTCAAAATTTTAAAAATGTTAATAAAAATTTTGCCCAAGGTCAATCATCAATTGTTTGTGGCAGAATTTGAATCCAGGTCTTCTCTTTCTGAACTCCCCTATGCAATGGTGCCTTTCATGAAAAATTGAGGATGTTGGCACACTGTCATATTATGATGTTAAAAAAATCATTAAAACTCATTTAACAAAACCGTATCAGACCATGTAACTGGCCTACTTACGAGAAGTTTTAGTGGCTCCCTATTTTCTCTTCTATAAAAAAATATTAACTCCTATTTGTCATTTAAAGCCCTTCATAATCTGACTCCCACCTACCTTTCCAGACTTACTTGCCCTCATGTACTCTTCAGGACAGCCAAACTGACCTCCTGGCTAGACCACTTTTTTCCTGCCTTCCCACAGACCATCCAATTCCATACCACCTCTTAGACTCCCATTTCCTTCAAAGCTCATCTCAACTACTGCTTCTTACAAGATTCCCTGAGGGTGGGACATATAACCTATACACACGTTACCAGATATTTATGTTGTATATATTTTGATGCACGCATATGTACGTACAGTCTCCTATAAAATGTATGTTTCCTGACAGCAGAGACTGTAACTTTTGTCTTCTAAGCCCTAGCAAAAGAGTACATAATAGATATTCCACTTTCCAGAAAGAGTAATCACCCTGCTACACTCTGCCCTGGTCACACCACAAATATTCCAATGTTTCACTCAGTTTGGATTTCACAGTATAGGAAGGGCATTGCTTCTGGAAAAGAATAAAGAGGAAGGAAATTAGGGTGAAGGGTCTTGATTCTATTACATGAATATGATCTAAAGGAGCTAGGGATGCCAAGTCTGGAAAAGGGACTGAGATTTGAGCCGGGTGGACTTTTAACTGCAATCTTCAGGTTCAAAAACTGGCATGTGAAGGAGCCACGTTCTACATGAAGCAATGAGAATGTTGTAAGGCAAATTTGGATGTGTTATCAGAAAAAATTTCCCCAGAGTCACCAAAAAAAATGTCACACACTGGCCTAGGATGTTATGAAGAAATCTTTCTGCAGAGTCTGTATGACTTGTCAGGTATGTTGAAGTAGCAACTGTTTTCAGGTACTGGTTAGATTAAATGACCACTTTCAACTCGAAAACTGGATTAAGAATGCATAGGTGAATACTCACACCAATAAAATCACAGCTCCGTGGAGGAGGGCTAGAGAGAGTGGAAGAACAAAAAGGAAGACTATCCCCTCTAGATACCATAGCCCACTCCCAATACTAGCTGTCTGATTCCAGGGCTGCTGCACAGGAGAAACAATACAACTTGAGGCATTCATCATCTTAGATCCAGAGATGGGGGAAAAACATGGAAAATATCTGTACTCAAAACTTTCTACATCAACAACAAAAAATTTTACTAATTTAGCAGATTGTGAAATTGTAAGCTTGAGTTGACATTTGTTAAACATGCAAAAAGGACCATGTCACAATAATTGGGCAAGCAAGGAAAGCGTCACCAGTATTTGAAATGGAATTCAAGTTAAAAATTTTAGATGTATGCCACATTCAGTCTCTTCTATTAATGTGCTAACCAGAAATTTCTGAATATAATTGCCATCACATTTTAAGGATGTTAATTCTACAAACCAAGGGAAAAAAATCTTAAAGGGTCTTAGATACATCTTAAGCTGTTATAATAAACACGGTAAGTCTGAGGTCAGACGTTAAACATCACATTCACAAGCTTAGAAAACTGAATAAGGCCTTCAGATTTAATATACAAGTCCTAAAATTGAGTAGATTTCCTAGGGAAAAGTTGCCCTTGGCTAGAAAAGGATCCCTTTTTTTGTTGTTTTCTGTATGGTGAGTCAACCAAACTACACAAAGGAAATCTCAACATCACAGAAGTCATTCAGAATCTAAAAAGCACATTATGAGAAATACAGTGGAATGAGACCATTTTTTTTATTGATGCAGCCGGAAAAAAACCCTGACATTTTTAGAAAACAGCTAAAGAAGTGCAACTTTATAAATCAAACTACTCTGTAATGCAAGCATTTCAAATTAAACTGAAAAGCATCTTGGATAACTTCATATCCAACTTGAATAGGAGGTATGAAAATCCAGATTAAAACTGCTCCTGAATTTGTTTTCATATACCTGTGACTACACATCAAACCAGAGCTACCAAAGGTTGTATAGTAGTTGACTTTGCATTTAAGTACAAGTAGGATCTAGTTCACACAACTTTCAGCTGAAATCAGGAGCTTCAAGAATCTAGTTGTTAATCTTCCCAGATGGAGAAACTTATCTCAGATCTTCAGCTGACTTGAGAATTCATCAGGCCCTCCCTAGTCTCAGGAGAAAAATACACTCATTAAGATCCCTAGAAATAGAGAAATACAGGAGCATTTCATTATAACTGCATTTTACTTGTGTTAAGTAGAGAAAACCCCTCAAGTGGGGACTCAAGTTAATGAGAGATTAGCATATTATCTATAGGCATGCCTTCCTCCTCTGAATTATCTGAGACAAGGCATTAACCAAATATCAACTGCTCCAGGCAAGCTGGCTACTGCAACATGGGAAAATAGTTTGCCAGTAGTCAAAAAAAAATCTGGCCAGTCTGACAAAGGCTCTTCCTTTTGCAAAGTTTGTTAAAAGTACACTTAAAATCGAGACTGTCAAGAAATATGTAGGAGTGTGGCAACACTGATTATTAGAAAGGTTACTTGTACTCATTTTGAAATGTTTCCCTCTTACAGAAACTGCTTCTTACTAATAGTCCTAACTTTCCATCTCTTGAGGAAGAATCTTTGACTAAAACTCAAGTTTAAATTGTGAAAAACATAACTAAGATAGGGTACTCATTTTGATATTTTCAACAGATAATGACTAAAGATGATGTTCATATTGATGCAGACAACTCTGCACTACTCTCAAATTAGGCATAAAACTGGAATTGTGATTCTGAATTTTTAAAATCTATATGGTAAGGGGGAAAAGGCAAAAAAGAATACTGCCATGGTTGCAAGGGTCAGGCCTAGCCCTACTAGAATTTCTTACTCCTGGGACTGTGAAATGTTAGTGCAATCTTGTAACGAATGTTTACTAAAATGAGCATGTCTGAAGTTCCGTGTTTAAGTTCTAGGTACTTCAGGTGAACTGACTGTGCTACACAGGGAAATCATAGCACTTTGTGCTCCAGAAAAAAAGAGGGCACGTATTGCCTTAGGGCTATGGAATAACTTGTACTGTGAGTTCTTTTCTCAGGGAACCACCCATGGGAACTAGGCAAGTAGTAGTACATCAACATGCATGTTTACCCACCCTGATCTGTCTGGAAAGGTCATCCTGCCCAGTGTAAAAAGCACACCTGAGTTCCTTTCACTTTATAACAGTCTAAAATAATATGCCTCCCTCTCACCTTACAAATCACAATAAATTCATACATAATACACACCTCTGATTTCCTCCAAATTCAAATAGGCTTTTAAATACTCAATATGAAATGGTACAAGAAGTGATGCTCAACAGGATCTCACGTTTATTATTGAGAAGTGATTAATGGTAAAAAGAAAGGCAGTGCCCTTTCCTCATTGGCTGAACAAGAAACTGAAGAAACATTCACTACACATTTTACAATATTTTTCTCTTCCAAAATGCATTTTCTGTAAACAAGTTTTTACCACTGTTCTTAGCTTTGAAATCAAATTAATCCTGACTTAATCTGTATAATGTACAAGAACAGAACATTTCTTAGGACTCCTAGTACTTTACTTTGAGTAACAAAGGGTCAGAGAAAATGAACCACCCTCAGAGACACAACCTTGGGTAACACTCTTGTTCGATTCTTCTAGACAAAAATTCTTCATAAAAATGTTCTTCCAGTTCGGAAAGGAAAAACCAATTCCTCTTTTTTGGGGTGGATGTCCAAAACCTTCACAACTCGGTGTTCCAAGTGCAAATGTCAAAATGGGGGGGAGGAAAGGGTTTAAAAATTAGAGAAAAACTGTATGCCACTTACGGACCTTAAAATCCGAAAAACATAGTAAAAAGACAAAAAACAAAGCATTATGCTCTGAAATCACAACCAAAGGCAAAATAAAGGGGACATTTTTCACCTAAACTACCTAGAGGGATTTTTTGTTTAGTTTTTTTTCCTTTTTTTTCTTTTTTTTTTCTTTTCCAGTTAAGTCCTATGTCTTTTGTGAAATTCCAATACTTTTAACTGCAAGTCTGCAATCGTCTCTTTGAAGTCAATGAAATTAAGAAAAAAAGTCCTAATTCTTTCAAAGGTCATTTCTCTTCTTCTCTCTCTCAGAAGGTTATTCAGGTGCAACCGTTGCTGCAGTCTTTGCAGGAGAGCTGCCTTTATTTCACACGACCTTGACGTTCCTGCAGAAGCAAAGAAAACAAGTTGAGAATCTTTCAGTTAAAACTACCACCCAAATCAAGATTTCCTCAAAAACTCCAATTTCATTCATTGGTTATATTCACTTCATTCATTGGTTGTAATTAATTCATATATATACATTATATTTAATGAAAATATTCCAGTTAACAGTGAGAGACAAATTAAATAGGATTTAGAGCTAGAACAGACCTTAGGACTAAAGACAATAGTCCAGATCAAAGGTGGTAAGGATCTGGTTTGTGGCTAAGTATATAAAGAAGGGAAAGAGGTAATACGAGATATCATGGAGAATCAAAAGTTGACAAATTCTTTCAACCCTAAAAACTTATTTCCTTAAGAAGCATGGTTTTCTCCCCTGCCCAGTGACTATTAATTTACTTAGTAGGTTCTGATTTTGGTTTGGGAGTTTGGAGGGGAGGTGGGGTAGGGAAGAAATCAGATAAGTTAAATAGGTCTGGGGAGTTAACTACAAAGAGTATTCACATTGGCAAGCTGACATTTCAGTGATTTAAAACCAACACTCTCATTTAAGGGTTATTCATAATCCTTTCTTCATCTACATATTTGCCTAGTGTTCCTTAGTGGTTGTTATGTCCTCTCTCCCACCCCAAAAAAGATGAGCAAAGCTATAATGAAAGTGATTTGGACCTGACCCCCTAGTTTCCTAAATCCTATGCCAATTGAGCACAAGTTGTTGTGGGCCGTACATCAAGGCAGAGAGGTTTTCTATGGCTTAGGGTGAGTGTATCTATCTTATCTTAGGAACACTGCACTTAAGCTTGAATAGGCTTCTTAACCAGAAGAATGCCTACCAGATGATGAATTTTTTTTTTGGCCCAAGCAACACATAAAGCTATCCAAGGTGTACTTACAATCTGCTTTGGTAGAGAGAATATACACAAAAATAAAATGACACATTTTTTGAAGAGCTGAACAATTGTTCCTTGTGAGCAAAAGTCTGGAAGAAGAACTCTATATGGGAAAACTTGGCTTTTGAAATTTGTGACTTTCAATTAATTACTCATATTATCCTTGCTCCACAAATGAAAAAAAAGGGGGGGGGGCTCTTTCAGGCACTATCACTTGTATCTAAACAGACAGGAGCAGAGAGCTGTGTGCCTTGCAACAGTAGCAACAACAGCCAAAAGGGAGCACAGAAGTATGATACACAGAGCAACTTGCTGGGGAGATGGGTTAGGGGAAGATTAGATGATATGGTTAGAACCTACCTTCAAGGACTGTAGGGAGGAAAAAAGAAGAATCTCTTCCATAACTCTTACCCCCAACAAAATAGGTACCGTTTAAACTACAAATGAGTTATCATGTGCCCCAGATTAGGTCTTGCCTTACCTATGGTATGTCACGTTTACTAGTACTAGTACCACTCAAATATGATGGCAACTCATATTTATATAGCAATTAAAGCCATTTGTTACTGGTTTAAAAATTAGAAAAGTAGATCAATAAACAAAGGAAAATCAAAAATAATATAACTCAATCTACAGAGTTCAATAAACTACTTAAGAAAAAAACACATATGATATTAAGTGCTCAGAAAGTGGAAAACAACATAGAAGAAATCATGCTTAGAATTACTGCATATACCCTATTCCACAATAAAATCAAAATGGATGTGACCTGAACATTAAAAAACCATATCATTAAAAAGTGAGATAACATACCTTTAATAGACACAGAAAGAAGATTCTTTACCAAATAAGGGGTGAAAGCAATTACAAATTTTAAAATAGGTAATTTTGATTACACAAAATTGAATGGCAAAATAAAAAGCAACTGACTGGGAAAAACCTTTTGTATCAAATTTCTTGGATAACAGTTTGGTATCCAAGATACATAAAATAACAGAAAAAAAGGCCAAAGTCACTCTCCAATAGGTAACTGATGAAAAGATAACAAATAGTTCTCAAATATAGAACTGTTAACTACTAACAAGTGTATGAAAGAATGCAAACCAAAATAACCCTAAGGTTTCATCTCACACTCAACAAACTAAGAAAAGATAATCAAAACAGTAACTCTGGAGGGGTTGCTGGAATAAAAGCCTGATACACGAATACATCACTGGTGGGGCTGTGAATTAGTATAATCATTCAGAAAAGCAATTTGGCAATAATGCAAATTAAGTGACTAAAATGTCACTTTGATCCAGATATTCCCATTTAGGCATTATAGCCTCAAGGACGTAATTGCCAAAAAGGTTCCATGTAGAGACCAAAACGTTTACCACAGTGGCAATTTTTGTGGTAGCAAACAACAGGAAACAAAACAGGTGCTCATCAATTATGCAATGGCTAAACAAACTGTGGTACAGGAATGTAACAGACTATTCCTGTTCGTAGGGTACGTGTAAATATGATAAATGCAGAGAAAGATGTACTTAAAAGAATACAATGGAAAATAAAATATTGCAAAATTACAAAGAACAGTATCAGATTAAAAAAAAAAAAAGTACTGAGGGAAGCCAGCAGGCAAGTGAGTAGAGTATCAGCCGTGGAGTCAGGGAGGACCTGAGTTCAAATCCAGCCTCAGACACTTGATACATTTACTAGCTGTGACCCTGACCAAGTCGTTGCCTTGCCTTTCCCCCTCCAAAAAAGTATTGATTGTATACTCAGAAATATAAGCAGTCATTTGATACTTACTAATTGATTTTCCCCAATTCTGTGCCTTTTTTCCTACTTTTAAAAAAATTATGACAGAAGAAATGGCTCTCTGGGACAGGGAAGGGGGAAAGTACAAGGAAAAATCTAAGTAAAAACCGTCAATAAAGCTATCAATGACACTCTATCTTTAAAAACTATTGATGTGAATTTGTATACTGAAAGCACCAATTCTGGACTAAGTCATCTTAAGTAATGAATTCAACGTATTCTTTAGTTGCCACAAAGCGAAAGATAAGCAAAAAAGACCAGGTCTGCGCCTTCACTGAGTACTTCAATGCCTAAACAAATGACACCTCCAAATCCATCGTAAGTAAAGTAAGATTTATAAAAAGCATTTGGAACTTAATAAATTTTTACACTGTGAGCTTTCTGTAAATTTCTCAAACACACATTCAAATATATAAAACATCAATTCAAAGGCTTCTAGAATTCAGAACCTTGGTTCCAGCAAAGGCTGTATATTCATTATCCCCTACACTAATTCCTTCCTATGACAATAGTGTGGTTCCCTCTGCTCCCCTTCAAGGTCCAGCTCTTAAAAGCCATTCTACTATCCCTCTCATTAATAAAAAAAAAAAAATTAAGTAACATTCATATTAATTAATACTTTCAAGATTACAAAACCTTTTATACACATTATCTCATTTCATCTGCAGCAAAAACCTTGTGGAGACTAGACAACACAAATATCAACCCTACTTTCACTCAATAAACATAATAGAAGAACAGCCCTAGATGAAGGGCAGGAAGGTCCACCATTCTTTCACTCAATGGATCCACTATGCCCCTTTAACTTTTCTTTCCTCTGAATTTCCACAAAGTCTGTGGCTCACAGCTTCACATTATTTTTTACTGTGTTGTGTTGGGCTTATTATTTCCCCAACTAAACTGTAATTTCCATGAGGGCAAGGACCAGGTCTTTTCTATCGATTGACTGCAAGTTGTGGAGGAAAAAGGCACTCAAATATTGTGATTTCAAAGTACTCCCTTAACTACTCTCTTGTTTTATCCCCGCCTCTTCCCCAAGGAGAAAGACCACTATTTTTCAGAGAAATCATCTAAGACATGGAAAAGATTAAGTATCTGCTCTAAATTACATTTCTAGTCCTATTCTAGATTCTAAAACTTTAATCCTGGATTCATTAAAAAAAAAAAACCTGCAAGCTTAAACATTTATAAGCATAGGTGCACAAATGTCATTTTAAAGTTATGGTCAACAGAAAGAAGGCTCAAAACAGTGCTTTATGACTGCACTTACTACTACTCCATATGCACTAAACCTTATTGCAGTATTGTGTATATACATACAAATTTACTCCTATCTGCTATATGTCAAATATGGAGATAACAAGAATCTGGAAAGCATAGTTAACAAAATGAAGAGCAGAACAGGTAGAATAAGAAGAAATGTAATTCTAGATCTTTTGTTCCTTCAAATTAATTTTCTCCTTAATGGGTTGATTAGTACAGAACTCAATATGTAAATTAATTTATAGTAGTGTCATTGTTATTATAATGAACAGCCCAGTCATGACCACTAAATATATCTCCAGTTATTTAAATTCAACATTTTGAAGACCTATCTACACAGGTCTTCTGTGTGCCTGGCTACTGACTCCTAGATTTCATGAATTTTGTGAAAAATTTCACTGAGATTTCCCTATTTATTTACTCTGTCCTGGATTTCATTATTGTTTTGAAGAAAATTATATTGATTTTTTTGTACATATTTTATATGCTGCTACTTTACTATACTTTGTCTCAATCAGTTTCTTTACTTATTTATTCTTTAGGGTTTTCTAAATAAACCATTGTCTTCAATTAATAGGGTCATTTTTTCTCCCTTTTTTCTTAACTTCTTGCCTTTAATTCTTTTTTCTCATCATTAGCATTTCTGGAACTGTTTGAAGGTTGGACCATGCTAATATAGTAAAAAAAAAAAACTATAATAACAAAACAAAAGTAGTCTACAGATTGATTGCTATATTAATAAAATCAGTAACCCAGTAACCCTCATAGATCTAGCCAAAATAACAAAATTCATTTGAAGCAATAAAATATCCAGAATACCGCATAAAACAATTCTTAATAAGAATGAACAGAGAGAGTAATTTCTGTTAGCAGTAACCATCCAAACTCTTTGGAAATAATTAGTAAGTAGATCAATGGGTACAAACTAGAATAAGGAAAAATGGAAACTGAACTCACTAAACCAGTTTTGTTCTACAAATTCAAAAATTTATATCCTGAAGGAAGTACTCCTTATTTGACAAGAACTGAGAAAAAAATGGAAAAGAATCTGACAGAAATTCAGTTTAGACCAACATTTTACACTAAACACAGTAAACTCAATATGAACGCGACCTGAATATAAAAGAGCATGTGAATTTTTTAAGAGAGAAAACCACATCAGATATCTAACAAAAAGTGATGGCTAGGAGCTGAATTTTTAACCAAACAAGAGATAGAGACAATCAAAACAGACAGATATTTTTGATTACATAAAACAATTAGCATAACTAGCCTCAGAAAAAAGAGGTGGCAAGAGGGGGGAGAAGTATTTGCAGCAAGTATCTCTGAAAGTATGATATCCAAGATATATAGGCAATTAATACAAATACAAACATGAAACGTCATTTCCCAATAATCTGTCAAAGACAGGAACAAAGCCCTCAGAAGAACTGCAGCAGCCACAGTCTTCAAATAAAGTAATGACTAATCACACAAATCAAAGTTACTCTGAGATTTCACTTAAAGTCAGCAAACCAAAGGTAAGAAATGAGTGCAGTAAATGCTGGAGTTGTAGAAGGACAGGTACGTTAAAACTGGTCCAACTACTCTGAAAAACGATTCAGAATTATTCCATAAAAGTTCATCCAAAGATTCTGCTGCCCTGATTATAGGCTCAAAAATGTTAATGCCAAAAATAAGGGATTAAAAAGCCCCAAATACATCAAAATATTTATGGCACCATTTTTTTGTACTAGGAAATAACTAGAATGAAATAAACATCTGTTCATCAACTGGGTATGGAATAAAGACAAGAGACTATTTATTGCTGTGCCATAAGATAGGACCATGATGACTACAAAGATGCTTATATGGACTGAAGTAATGTAAGTAGAACCAGAAACACAATATTACACAAAGACTACAACTAGGTAAACGGAAAAACTAAAAACAACTGAAACTGAATACTGTCAAATTACAATAACCAAATTTGGACCAAAACATGGGAAAAGAGAAGGTACCTTTTTTTTATACTTTCATTATACAAATGGGTGACTACTGGCATGGAATATTTACAAAAAGGTCAGATTTTTTTCAATGTATTGGTTAATTTTTGCTGTATTGTTTTTATATCTTTTATTCTTTACGGTAAGGGTTACTTCTAAAAGGTATAGAAGGAATGGATTACATTAGGAAATGCAGGTGATGTAAAAACAATTTTAAAAATTGTTTTTTGTAAAAAAAATTTTTAAAAACACATCAGTGATAAACGCAATACTCTAATACTTGGTTTGAATAAAATAAATGGATACAGAATGAAA
This sequence comes from Potorous gilbertii, assembly GCA_028658325.1. Taxonomy (NCBI): domain Eukaryota; kingdom Metazoa; phylum Chordata; class Mammalia; order Diprotodontia; family Potoroidae; genus Potorous; species Potorous gilbertii. The sequence goes on along the minus strand of CM053771.1, from coordinate 55,147,528 downwards.
GAAGTATGACTAAATAACAATTTACATAAAAGACCTGGGTATTTTAATGGTTTATAAGCTTAAGAGAAATTAAATTACAAAACCTTAGCAAGAAGATCTTGACTTAGGCTATATTAACAGAACATGGTGGCAAATACCAGGAAGGTGATACTAGTTGGATACTACTGTTAAGATGATGTACAGAATATTATATTCAGGTCTGGGGGATGCAAAATATGTCATGAAACTCAGATAATGAAAGCAGACATTTTTAACTTTAAGAAAATTTGGCCTGGGAGGTGAGGAGATAATGTGCCTTCTAGTATAACCCAGGAGAAAGGGATTACAGTCGCTCTGCTTGTCTCCACAAGGCAGAAGAAGGAAGAATGAGTAGAAGGTGCAGGCAGGAAAATTTCAAATTGAAGTAAGGATAAATAAGTGTAATAGGCTAAATTAAGTAACTGGCTACCAATTCCTTGGAAGGCAATGAAAATTCTTTATCACTGGAAAAACTTCTGGTAGAGAGATCAGGTAACCCATTTGGGGGAAATGGAAGAGTGAAGTCCTCACTATTCAAGAAGATCAGGTTTCTCAGGTCCTTTCTCTTTTCGGGTTCAATGTATTTGTGTCCTTGGCAAAAATGAATACTGCTATTCTGGACCTGGCACTGCAAGTTCATATTGTGCATTCCAATTTTAACATGGGAAAGAAAGGGCAATTCAATTGACACACAAAAAAATTGTAATTTTTCTTTGAAATATAAATTTTTTCATTCTATCTCTGTTTTCTTTCCTTATGGACAAAAAAAAAAAAAGTAGTGTCCAGAGATACAGCTGGTCCTCTGAGGTAATTTTAAACTCTGGTCCTTCAAGTGCTAAAAAGTACTTTTCTCACAATACCCCAAAAAAGCCACAAGTACATGTTTCCCAATAGTAAAACTAGAAGTAGTAGTTGTCCTAGCCAGGGCTTAAATCTTGATTTTCTGACACCAGGTCCAGAACTTTTCCACGACATCCATGAACCCTAAGTTATGCCCTATCATTTCAATGCTCTGTGCTTTCTTCAGTAATATTCCCTCAACCAGACCACAAACCACCTGTAATTCTTGCCTATATCTCTAAAGAAATCCTCCATAGATGGTAATCCTCCTTTCAACTTTACTACATTTGTACATGACATAGTTATTCAGTCAGGAGACCAAACATACAAGTTTAAAACATTCAAATGGCCCATATCACACAGAATAAAGACATGAAGAGGGAGTCCTGTATTCAAGTGATATCAGTAAGATACCAGAGGTGAAGATTTGTCAGATATCCCACATTCTTCCAAGATTTAGCATTATTCTCTCATGTACACATATGCATGCCACTCTTCTCCAAGGCTATACACATTAAAATAATGCTGGGAGAAAAAAAAATGGAGCTTAAGATTCTATAGGTCTTTTTTTGTACTGAATACTGGCTATAGCTGGTAACTAATTCATAGGGTAAAACTAGGTACACAAGAGAAAAAGCCCCATTAAGGGTAGAGACTTTTGCTTACAAACCTCGTTAGGCAGCGCCTTATCCAATCTTTCAGTAATGTTTTAAGGGATTAACAGGAAAAAGATGTAGTTCTGGATTTAGCTAGCAAAGGTTAGGAATTGAGTACTGAACTTCCCTTTAATTTAGGCTTCTTGTAGCATGTTATGTGAAGAAAATGGTGAAAGGACAAAATAGGTCAAGTTATCTGTACAGCCCAGGCAGGTTCTACTAAGCTAGAAAAGCTCCAAATACAATCCACAACAGACTTCTGGCTGAAGACCAAATGAGCTGCATACAGAGAAGATCATAACCAGAAAGAAGGCCAAACAGATAAAAATACAAAATGTTACTCAGACCTTTGCATTCCCTGTCCTCAGTCAGGACATCAGAAAGGAGGACAGAAGGTGTTCTAAAAGGACATGGTCTGGGGACTATCTATATCAAATGACCTGCAGATACTCTAAATGTTGAGATCTGTCCAACAACTATGAGTGGAGGAAGAGAATCAGATCGTTAGTGATAGAGAACCAGAGAACAAAGATGTCAGAACTAAATGTCAGAAAGACTTTTTCAGAAGGAGGAAGAAAGAAGCAGATGGTTTAAGTGGCAGTGTATGCCTAGAGGCAAAAAGCAAAAATATTTCCTGGGTCATTTTACCTTGCTGTGCTCATGACAAGTGTGAGCAAACCAACCACTATGAAGATGTTTAGCTTGTACACTAAAATTATTTGATGCAAAGGATAGAGAAAGGAAACCTATGAAAAGCCAAGATTTCCCCAAAGCAACTTACCATTTACTTTAATTTGGTGATTTCAACATGAAGGTGAATATAGGGGAGAACAATGAAAGACTTTGGAATATGTAGTTCAAATTCAAGAAACCAGAGGTCAGAGGTTTTTTGACATATTAGAACAATCACTCCTATTATAAACACTAGAAAGCATAAGAATAAATGGAGATTTTCTTAAAGTCTATTTAAAATTAAGAGGAAAAAGTGCAATAGGGATGAACCAGAGGTTATCACTAGAACTATGCTATTTTATGTGTGTGTGTGTGAGTGTGATAGAGAAAGAGAGAGAGAGAGACATAGAGAGGGAGGGAGGGAGAATGCAATGGCAGCTAAATGACAAAATAAAGAGACTGCTGGACCTGGAGTTAAGAAGACTCATCTCCACGAGTTCAAATGTGGCCTCACATGGGTGACCCTGGGCAAGTCACTTCATCCTATTTGCCTCAATTTCCTCACTTGTAAAACGAGCTGGAGAAGGAAATGACAAACCACTCCAATATTTTTGCCAAGAAAATCCCCCATGGAGTCACAGAGTCAGATATGGCAAATTGAACAACAACAAAAAGTTGCAGCAAGCAAAAGAATTGAAGGAATAAGCAATGGAGGAAACAAAGCTATCGCTTCCTGAAGATGATACGATGGTTTGCTTAGAGTACCCCAGAGTCAACTAAAAAAACTAAGTCAAAATAATAACTTCATCAAAGTTGCCGGATATAAAACAAACTCACACAAATCAGCATTTTTAGCAGGAAGAGCTAGAAAAAAAAAATCCATTTCAAATAAATGCATACAATATAAAATACAGTTTACCTGCCAAACCACACAAAGAACTTTATGAACAAAATTACAAAATACTTTTCATACAAATAGAGACAGACCTAAATAACTGGAGGAGTATTACTTGCTCATGGGTGGGCCAAGCCAATATAACAAAAATTACAATAGTACATAATTTACTTATTCAGTGTCATAGCAATCAAAATAACAAGGAAGTACTTTATGAAGCTAGAAAAAATAAAATTCATCTGAAAGAACAAAAGGTCAAAGGAATAAATAAAAAAAAATACCCAACATCATAAAGGAAGCCTAGCAGTGCCAGATATCAAAATACGTCACAAAACTCTAATCATGAAAAGAATCTGGTACTGAATAAGAATCAGTAATTGATCAATGGAACAAATTAAGTGTACAATATACAAAAGAAGCAAATGAGCACAGTAACCCACTGTTTGATAAACACAAAGATCCCAGTTACTGGGGCAAGAATTTACTAGCAGACAAAAACCACTGAGAAAACAGTAATCAGGTATAAACTATTAACAGGTCCACATTTCACAATGTTTAACAAGATAACCTTAAAATGAGTACATGATTTGAAGAGAAAAGGTCACATGATGTAAGCAAATTAGGGGAGCACAGAAGAAATGACCTATCAGATCTATGGATAAAGGAAGAATTCACAAACAAGCAATACAGAGATTCATGGAAGGTAAAATGGATAATTTCTATTACATAAAATTGGGCTCTCCCTTCTCCAACTCCTCTTTCTCACTGTTAAAATAATATTACTAAGAAATATGTGCTCTCCTAAACTTTCAGTGACTCCCTTATAAATGTACTTAGCCTGACATTCAAGGTCCTGCTTCTGGCCTACTTCCATAGCATTTCCCTTCATAGACTCCACATTACAGGCACAATGGCTTAGTAAATGTTTCCTGAACTCAACATACCATCTCGCTGCCTCCTCCATGCATTACATTCCTTGTACCTGGAATGTTCATCATCAGAATTCGTTTTCCTTCTCCACTTAGGTTCCTAGTTCTTCCATATATGTAGCAACCTCTGATCACTTTGTTAAAAAGTGTTCTCTATTACAGAGTCAAATTTACAACAATACAAGTCTTCCCCAATTGATAAATGGTCAAAGGATATGAACAGGCAGTTTTCAGACGAAGAAATTAAAGCTATCTATAGTCATATGAAAAAATCTCTAAAGAGATGCAAATCAAAACAACTCTGAGGTACCACATCACCCCTGTCAGATTAGCAAACATGACAAAACAGGAAGATGATAAATGTTGGAGAGTTGGAATGCTAATTCATTGTTGGTGGAGCTGTGAGCTGATCTTACCATTCTAGAGGGCAATTTGGAACTATGCCCAAATGACTACAAAAATGTGTATACCCTTTGACCCAGCAATATTTGCTTCTAGGACAGCATCCCAAAGAGATCATAAAAATGGGAAAGGGTCCCACACGTACAAAAATACTTTTAGCAGCTCTCTTTGTGGTGGCCCAAAACTGGAAATCAAGGGGATGATCATCAACTGGGGAATGGCTGAACAAGTTGTGGTATATAATTAATACTATTATTGTGCTATAAGAAATGATGAACAGGAAGACCAGAGAGGTCTGGAAGGACTTACGTGAACTGATGCTGAGTGAAAGAAGCAGAACCAGGAGAACTTTGTACACAGCAACAACTATAGTGCATGAGGAATTTTTCTGGTAGACTTAGTCCTTCACAGCAATGTAACAACCTAAAAAATTCCCCAATGGACTCTTGAGGCAAAACACCTTCCATATCCAGAGAAAGAACTATGGAACTGGATCGCAGAATGAAGCAAAATATTTTCTCTTGTATTATATTTTGTTTTATGGTTTCTCCCATTTATTTTAATTCTTCTGTAATTAACATAACTAAGGTGAAAATGCATTTAATAGGAATGTATGTGTAGAACTTATATAAGATTGCACACCATCTCAGGGAGGGAGTAAGGAGAGAGGAGAAAAATCCAAGATATATGGAAGTGATTGTGAAAAACTGAAAATAAATAAAATAATTTTTAAAAAATCTTCTCTATTATAAAACACTCTTAGAGCTCCTTGTCTAGACCTTTCTTTCACCTTAGCACTCTATGAACAGTATGAATGCGTGTGTGTGTATAAAAAATTCCCCATCCCTTAAAGTGAAGCCATGAGGAGAGGGCTAGTCTTTGCATCCCCACCACTTACCTACCTATTAGCATCACCTAACAAAACAGCAAAATGCAAGAGAGGATATTGAACCTTCAATAAGTTTGTAATGCAATAATGGTTACAATCCCAATAATACCTGACATTTATGTTGCACCTTAAGGTTTACAAAATGCTTTATACATATTATCTTATTTATTATTCACACCAGTTCTATAAAGTAGGTGCCCGTTTTATCTCCACTGAGGAAATTAAGGCTTAAATGGTGTAAATGTCATCCCCAAGGCCACAAAGCTAATAAATGTCTGAGGTTGGATTCAAATCTAGTTCTATCTCACTCAAAGAAGATCCCCTATCTACCAAGCTGCCTCTATCACTAAGGCACATCCTCAAAGCATACAGAGATGAATTCTGAAGACAATAAATAGATGTACCATGACATATTTGCCAGCATGTCTATACTGATCTATTCCCATTATTGATACTGTAACTCATTCTTTGATGTGCTAAATAGTGGAAATGGCACTTAAGATTACATCAAGAAGAATAGCTGGACCTGACCAAATACATAAAGAAGAAATCTATGCTGAAGACAAATTTAAAGTTAGTTGGGAATAATTTATTATCTCAAAGGGAAGATTTCCAAGGATCAAAACAACATTACCGCAAAAGGAGCAAGTGAGGACATCTGCAAAATTCTTTTCACAGCTATAAAATCTTCATGAAAATGATATATGAACAACAGTATCCTTAACGAAAACTTGAGGAAAAAAGTCTTCCAACAGACCAAATTATCACTTGTATAAGTAAAGACAACAAGATCCTGCCCATGAAACACCCTAAAAAATCATATGACTCAGAGAAAATACATATACTTCCCCCCAACAATGTGTTTCCCATGCTTACTTTAAAATATTATTCCTTTACAGAAGTAAAAGCTTTTCTAATATCATGGAGACTATCCTTATAATATCTTACTTGAAGAAAGATTCCTTACAGATAGGAAAATTACCTAAATGCTTCTGGTTTCCAGACACTAGGCTGATTAGTTCAGCCCAGTGAACTGTGTTCAGACCTAATCAGTCAAATCAAGAAGTATTTATTAAACACCTATCATGAGGCAGGTACTAAGTACTGTGCAACTTAGAAATAAACAAGCAGATAAAAATCCATGAGATGACATGTAGTTGGATAGGTGTATGTACATACTGAACCTGTAGATGGCCACAATGAGCTAGGCCTAGAAGTGAAATGCAAGAGAATGGACTGCAGTACCTTTGGGGAAACTGCTGAACACTTTCAACTATTGACCAAACTCATCTCCACCACAAACATTCACTTTTCAAAGCACAGATAACCTCTGGGTGATGCTATATGGAGAGAAATCATGGATAAGATTGAAACTTATAGGTGATTCAAAGGGCAACGATACATGATGTGGATATCAAGAGTCTACAGAATATTATCAAAGATAACTTGCACAAAAGAAGTGACATAAAATATGCCAAACATATGCATGAATGGAAAAGACAGTGAGCCCATCAAGTAATGAGAACAAAGGGTAAAAAAATGGGACAATCCTTATGCTACTTCTGCAAAACAGAATATTCATACAGTATCTTCTATTATCACAATCATAAAAAGATATTCAATTACTAGACCAAAGTCCGTATCTCTCACCAAAGGGAACCAAATAATGTTTTAGACCCTCAGGTAGAGGGTCTCAATGGTAAGCTTTTAAATAAGATATCTACAAGAAATATGGTAATAGGTACTGGGGAGACATGATAATTTGCAGTTCAGTCAGAAATCCTGAAGGGGCTGATTACAAAATAGGCTAATTCCAATTTACCTTAATAAAAGCATAATATAAAATCCTGGCCAATATTAAGCCAGACAGTGTGTTCCCGAAACACACGTTACATAGGAAAAAAGAAAAGGGACAAAGGCAGACATCTTGACTTGATTCGGATACAGAACACGAGTCTAATACTAGCCCTACAGTTCAACAGCTTGGCCAAGTCAATTTAACCTCTGGGCCAAGGTTTATATATAAAATAAGCCTGAAATACATATATATAAAAGGAGCTTGAAAAAAGCTCTCTACAATTCCTTTCACTTCTAACTCTTAAGATTCTCTGGCTTTTGAAAATCATTCACAAGATCCCAGTGCTGATGAAACTACTCACTGCTCTGCAACTCCCTTCAATGAACACCCACCCCAGTTTCAACAGTTGGTATGATGGCAGTTCTTACTAAACCTACAAGACAACTTACCTGCTTTAAAAGCCCAAGACACAATACTTGACATTTAATCAGATGTACACCCTTCTCAAATGAGAACATCTCAAATTCACTCAAGCTCTATTACAGAGAAGTATACTTTGGAGTATAAGTACAATTCCTGCCTAGTAGCTAAAGTCAAGTCTCTTAATACTGTTTAAACAGAATTTTTTTTCTAACCTAGCTATGTCCTAACATAAGGACCATTATCCTTCATTATCTTCAAATATAAAAGGTCAGATTTCTATGGAAGTCTTTTCACTTGAAAGTTCTGGGGGGTTTTCCTTCCCCATAGTGGTTCCTTTCTACTACCTGAATGAGAAGAGATTCCATTAAACACACCTCCCATTTCTAGGGAACTTTGCAATTTCACAAGCCTTTCTTCCCCTATCTCCAAAAATGAGTATGAGTATTAATCTGACTGTACAGCTAAAGAAAGAGCATTCATCCATTGGTAAAAAGAAGCCAGGAATCAGGAGGAATCTGATAATGGATCTAATCTAACTCATTTTGCAAATAAGGAAACAGAACTTACGTGATTTGTCCAAGTTCTGTCAATAAGGAGCAATGTAAAGGTTCAAATACAGGTCCTCTGACTTTCTATTAGACAATGCTGACTCCTCAGGAGTTAAGTAGCCTATACATGCTTGACAATCAGCTTAGAAGTGAAAGTGGATGCCCCAAGTTTCCCTGAATTTTTTATTTGTCATTTCCTTATGAAAACTGTTAAAAGTATAAAATCCAAGTCAGAAAGAAGATAAACAAAAAGGAATGTGAAGGGAAGAAAGGAGGAAAAGTTGACAAGAGCAAATTCAAATCCCCAATAGAAGGTTAATCCTTGACACTACAACAGCCAGCAACGTAGGAAGCACAATGCATCCAACAAAATACTGAAGATCTGACTGACTCACCAGTCTAACATATGTTCTAAGTTGTTTTTCAGGAAATGAGGAAGGGTCACACTAAACCAACTAAGCTTTCTCACCTATCACCCTAATGTAAACTGTGGCATTTACTAGCTGATTAGCTGGGGGCATTAAGAAATTTGTGGCAGAAGACAAAATTGGTAGTCTATGTGGCTATGTCAAATGCCCAGGGTACTCTGCAGGACTAAGTCTAAGTGAAAGGGATGTAATGAAGACCTGCCTTCACAGGACTGTTGGGAGAAAGTTCAAAAATTCCAAGCACTACAGAAAGGTTATGTTTCATTTTTTAAAAATGAATACTTATTTCCAATTGATAAATGGTCAAAGGATATGAACAGGCAGTTTTCAGAGAAAAAAATTAAAGCTATCTATCTATAGTCGTATGAAAAAAATCCTCTAAAGAGATGCAAATCAAAACAACTCTGAGGTACCACAGTACACCTATCAGACTGACTAACACAATGGAAAAGGAAGATAATAAATGTTGGAGAGGATGTGGGAGAGTTGGAACACTAATTCATTGTTGGTGGAGCTGTGAGCTGACCTTACCATTCTGGAGAGCTATTTGGAACTATGCCCAAAGGGCTACAAAAATGTGTATACCCTTTAACCCAGCACCATTGCTTCCAGGACTATACCCCAAGGAGATCATAAAAATGGGAAAGGGTCTCACATGTACAAAAATGTTTATAGCAGCTCTTTGTGGTGGCCAAAAAACGGAAATCAAGGGGATACCCATCAACTGGGGAATGATTGAACAAGTTGTGATATATGAATGTAATGGAATACTATTGTGCTGTAAGAAATGATGAACAGGAAGACTTCAGGGAGGCCTGGAAGGACTTATATGACCTGATGCTGAGTGAAAGGAGCAGAACCAGGTTAGAACTCTGTACACAGCAACAACACACTGGTAGACTTAATCATTCACAGCAATTCAACAACCTAAAAAATTCCCAGTGGACCTTGAGGCAAGACACCTTCCACAATCCAGAGAAAGAACTATGGAACTGAATCACAGAATGAAACAGAATATTTTCTCTTGGGTTATGTTTTCATAACATAAAAGGTTTTTCTCACGGTTTCTCCCATTCATTTTAATTCTTCTATGCAACGTAACTAATGTGAAAGTATGTTTAATAAGAATGTATGTATAGAAACCATGTAAGATTGCATGCTGTCTCGGGGACGAAGAGGGAAAATTGAAAGACTTACGGAAGTGATTGTACAAAACTAAAAACAAATAATTTAAAAAAGAAACAAAATAAAATGAATACTAATTAAGGTTTAGGTAAGAAAATATTGTTGTGGTGGGTGAATGGCAACAAAGAGCAACAGAGCTAGATGATTCTGGCCCCAAAGAGCCTCAAAGATTTTTTCTCTCATCAGTTATGATGTTTGCTCCTCAATCAGTTCTCACAAAGAACATACTGAAGAGAAGCAATTAGAGAAATTTTTCTTTATAAAGAGACAATATCTATAGTATAATCAGGAATCTCTGATCTGCAAAACAAATGAGGTATTACCTGTAAAACAATAATAATACATCCCTTGTAACCAAAATATGTCCCTATGCTAACGAAATCCGGCACAGGAATTTTCAGACCTAGCCCCAGGAACTATACTAAATCTTATCCAACAGCTGGAAATGCTGTTGGCTATTCAGCTGATCTGTAAAAGGAAGGGACTTTAAGACCTCCATCAACATCTGAAGCACACTGAAGTTAAGTGACTCTGAGTAGTGGGTCAGAATAACAATGTTCAGAGATTTTAAACCTAGTTTTTCCAGATTCCAAATCCCAGCACCCTGATCCACTAGTTCCAAGAAGCCTCTATTACAACATCACCTTACATTTGTTACTTACGAAAAACTCTTTACATAAATTCATTTGATCCTCGAAAGTTGGGAGACAGTCTTGCAGATTATTCTCTTCTTACAGAGGAAAAATCTAAGTTTAGAGAGGGAAAGTTACTTGCCCCTAGATCACAAATCATATCATGGCTGAGACACAAACCAAGGTCTTCTGACTTTTGACAAATATAACTATCTACTGTAATACAAGGTTAGGAACTGGACCTATGATTTCAATGATAAGAGAAAATTTCTAAGGAGGTCACTTCCTTTAACCAATGTGGGTCAGTGCCTTCTCTGCAACTTATAATCTTAGAATTGCATAGGGAAAAAGGGGTTAAGTGGTTTGCTGAGAGTCATGTTCCACAGGCAGAACTTGAACCCAGGCCTTCCAGAAACCAGACAAATGAAGGAAAAAACATTTATCAAGTGCTAACTATGTACAAAGCAATAGGGATACAACAGGAAAGCAAGACAAGGAACTTGTTCTCTAACGAAAAGACCCAACATACAAGTTTTAACCACAAGTTAAATGAAAATGTACTTAGGATGAAGCAGCAAAAGCTGTTTTCAATCCACAAAATCGTGCTACTTCTACTCCATTTACCCTCTCATTTATACTTATATAAATACAGCACAGCTTTGGCTCCTTTAAGGCCCCTATTTTTCTAGTGATACTCTGTCCTCATTTATTGTCTGTCTTCCCCCTTAAAAATAATCAGATCAGGAGGGACTGCAATGGCTACCTAGTCCAATCCATACCTAAAAAGTATTTCTCTATTATCTCCAACAAAAGGCTATCAAGTCTTTGTTTAAAGACCCTCTGCTCCAGTCAAGCAAATCACACTTTCCTCTCCTCAGTCATTGCAGGCTCCAAAAACCTTTCATTTTTGAAGTTCCTTTTCCTTTCCCTTCAAATTCCATCCATTCTTCAAATGTCCAGTAATTCAGCCTACATGAACTTCTCTCTTCTCTGAGTTATGTTTAGTTTTAATAACCTGCAAGTTTCCTAACTAATATGTTAGTGGTCACCTTAATATTTCTGCCACTGCCATCTTAGTCATAACTTCTCTGATTTCTCAGCTTTTTTCATCCGTGGAGTGGGATCATGTATACAGCTCATATTTACTGTACTTATATTTATTGAATGTCTTTAAATTAATAAACAAATAAGTAGAACACTTTCTATTTTCCCAAGAAAACTAAATTATTTCTATTTATATGGCTCAATAATTTCTCCTCTTCCCATCTTATGGGTCAGTGACCATCACAAGGGAAGAAAAGGATATGAGTATCATAAGGACAACAGAATGAATACTTGTGGGGTGACTATAATATGACAAAATCACATTTAATGTACAGCTTGTGAAACCAACCTCACTACTTTGTAATTATTAACTACAAAGAATGTAACTGATAATGAAGAGGCACAGTTGGCTGCTATGAACAGTTTTTCAACCAATCCTCGTGTGGCCCTGACTTGATACCCTTCAATACCCTGGTTGTCCTTCTCTGTATATTCCCCAGTTTATCAAAGTTTTTTCTAAACTCTAGGGTCCAGAACTGAAAACACAGATGATCTGATGAAGACAAAGTACAGTGAGAGACTATCACCTCCTTATTCAATAAATTTAAACTGAACTGACATATCTAAATAACTCCCCACACTATTAACCTCAAATTGTTTCACTCATCTTTTAGCACCTAATTGACTATTTTAACAAAGCTGCTATTAAGTATGCCTACCACATGCCCTCCTGCCTGAAACATGGATGAGGACTTAATTAGCCAAATCACAGTAAGAGAAAAAGTTTGGAGAACTACAAAATGGACAAATAGCTCAAACTAAAAGCTGACTAGTGACTAAAGAAGAGAAAAAAGTTCAGTATAGAAAATGTCCTAGCAGACCATTTATACAAGTATTTTAATAGGAACAAAACAGGGTCTGTTACAAAAGCCTGTTCTCAATAAGAAAACATAATGCTTTTAGCACAGCACCTGACACAAAGTAGGCACTTAATAAAATGCATACTGACTGAGATGAGTGGTCAGAAGATATGAACAGTCCTCAAAAGAATTGCATACTATCAAGAATCATAACAAAAGCATGTTTCAAACACTAATAAAAGTAAAAGAAATGCATATCAAAACAATTGAAGTTTTTCACTTAACACCCAGTAAAGTGTCAAAGGTTACAATAGAAAGAATGGTCAATTTTGGCATGTTTATGGATAGACTGGTACATCAATGAACTATTGGAATTGTGAATCAGTACAATATTCAGAAAAAGCATTTGGAATTCATGCAAGTAGTGACTAAAATGCCCATTCCCTTTGATCCAAAGATTTCACCACTATTTATCCTCTACACACTCCCATCCCCCAAGAGGTCATAAATAGACTCTAAATAAACCAAAATATTTGTAGCTGAACTTTGTGGTCGCAAAGAACTAGGAACTAAATGGGTGTCTATCAATTGGGAAATGTCTAAACTATGGTAATTTCATTGTGCTTATAAGAAACAACAATATAATAAATATAAATAAATGATGAAAGAACTATAGAAAGTGATGTAAAGTGAAGTAAGCAAATCCAGGAAGACAATATACACAACGATGACAACCTAAGAGAAAAGAACTGCAAAGCAATCAAAAATGAATGCAGTAAATTACCAAGAAGAGATAGAAAAAGACACTTCTCCCTACTCCTATGTAGTGTCTTTGATATGGAACACTGCATAAACTGTCAGACTTTTTTTCATTGTATTTGTTAATATGCAATGTATAATGAGCTTTGCTAACTGTTTTTCTTCTTCTTTTTCTTTAAAATACCGTCTATTAATAGAGAGAGCTCTCTATGAGAAGGATAAAGAGCAAGTGAAATACAGGGAAAATTTTAGGATATGAAACAAAAGATTTCATTACATTATTTTTTAAATATAGTGTCTGTCATTTTTATCTCATACTAATCAGACAAAACGGTTTTGTTTCTTCCATATTATCCCTGAATTTCCTTCTCTCCATTGCAAGAAATAGGTATCACTTTACTGATCAATATTGATATTATCGTCTTTTAGATCTTTTAGAAGTAATCTGTTGTGTTAAGAGCTAGATGGAGGCTCAGTGTTGTAGTCTAGGTTCTGGTACTTATTAGTTTCATGATTTTGTTTTATTAGTTTCATGACGGTGGACCCCAATTTCCTTACCTATAAAATGATGTCTAACATTCTAGGCAACCAGGTGGCACAGTAGAGCTCTGGGTCTGGAGTCAGGAAGACTTGAGCTCAAATCCAGCCTGAGACATTTAACAGCTCTGTGACTTTGGCAAAGCCACTCAACCCATGTGCCTCAAGTTCCTCAACCCGCTAAGTGAAGATGACATCGATGATGGGGGGGGGGGGGGGGCGGGGGGAATAGCACCTGCCTTACACGGTTTTGCAAAGCACTTAGTGCCATGTGTGGCACAAATTTGTTTAATTAATTAGTGTTTATTCCCTTCCCCTTTTCAAGTCTAAGATCCTAGATTTCTCCCCTGCTTACTCAACTTCATGTGATTCAAATGATAACAGTGTTCAGCTATTAAGGTTAAAAAAAATGTCACTGCCTGGAAAAACCTGATTGAATCCAACAGTAGTAAGCTAGAAAAGAACACTCAAGTTTGGGGTGATATTTTGTATTAAATTGAGTAATAAAGGTGTCCACCGATAGCCTTCTAAAGCTCCCTAGCCAGGATAATTTATACAGTGCTTCAGAGTTTACAAAATGTGCTTTACACATACTATTTATTTGACTCACAATCATCATACAATGAACAACTATTATGATCTCCATTTTCAGAGAGGAAATAGAGGCTCAAGAAGTGATGCGCCCAAGGACACAAGGTCCTTCAATTTCAAAGCCAGAAATCAAATTCAGCTCTTCTGACCCCAAAGTCAGCAAGTGCTCTCTCCTTTAGAGCATAGTAATTTCAACATTTGGTGAATTATGACTTTCCCCAAAATGACTCACATTATAAGGAATCTATGTATACTTCTACAGACTAAAAACCAACTGCGTATTATCTGTCCCACTGTTCCCTGGTACTCTGATTGTTGTGAAGGAGACAATCTGGTCTCCTCTGCCATGGCACTTTCACTGCAAGGTCAGCAATGAAGGAAGTAGATCTCTGGATTAAATACAGAAAATGAAAATAAATGTCACTGCACACAATGTGAGCGTTCAAATTTAAGTAGTACCAGGCTTTCTACACCTTTGTATGCTTCAAAACGTAGCATTGAGACTTAGTTCACACTTAATGAAGTTTGATAGTAACAATATTGGGTATACTTTCCTAAGAAGGAAACAGTGGGAAGTAATCAATAAACCAGGAGATTAAATATTTTCTAAAATTGTTTAATACTGTTTGGAGAAAGGCATCACAAGTGAAACAAGCTTAAAGTGAAACGCGCTATCCCCTTCAACTTCCCTACTTTAAATGGGGTGCAGAAAAATAAATGAGATGATGTCTTTAAAATTAATGTGTGATGGCATGATGAAAAAAACATTAGGTTGAGGGGAATGGAGAAATCAAAGGACCTGGGTTCAAAAGTTTTGACTCTCCTACCTTAGGCATGTCATTTCACATAATACTTATGCCACCTAATCATAGGGGAATAAAGGCAAATGCTTTGTAAGCCATAAACTACTCTATAAACATGAGTTGTTGCCTGAAGCTACAAATCTGATAGTTAAAAGAACCTTAAATTGCTATACTTTCCTCAGTATGTCACTTTAAAAATAATCATCACTAGCATCTCAATTCCACAAACATTAAGTATCTATTTTGAGGGAGGACCTGTTGTTTTAGGCACTGGATATACAAACAAATAAGAGAGGTAGAGAAAGCACATACAAAAATAATTAACTACAAGGTAAAACAAAACAAATCCAAATGCAGATCTAAGAAAATGGGAAAAGGGAGGAAGATCATTTTCTGTTGGGGGTAATGGGAGAACCTATGGAAATCCTCTTATCAGAGGTGTAAACTATACTAGTTCTAGAAGAAAAAGGTTTCAAGAGGTAGAACAGGTAGACTTGTTTCTGGCTTGTGAAAATGCATGGAGCATACAAGACCAGATGAGAGAATAACCAGTACAGTCTGAGCTGTCATTAGAAGGCACCAGGGTACCGTAGTAACAGCTCCAAAACAGAAGTTAAAGAATCTGGGTTTGAATCTAAGTTCTACCAACTAACACCTCTGTGGTCTTGGATTAACCTCTTTGAACCTCCATTTCCTCATTTACAAAATGAGATACACTAGATCAAATGTTTTTAATCTTTTATGTCCGGGATCCCATACTCTGATGAAGTCTATGGACCTCCTCTCAGAATCATATACAAAGATTACAAAGTAATCTATTTTAAAAGTTATTAAAATGTTAAAAACAGGTTCACAGACTCCAGTTTAAGAATTCCTAGTCTCTAAGGTCCCTTCTAGCTCCAACACTAAGATTTTTTTTTGGACCTGCAATGTCACTGAACCCCTTCTATCTCCTTACACAGGCTACTACCACTCCGTTTAGGCCCTTAGCACTACTCACCTGGTCACTCCTGCGTCTGACTCAACAAAGCAGTGCCATCAGCACTGCAACCTTTATAAAGGTGCCAGTGATATTCCTACAGCATAATTATTACCACATCATTTTCCTGCTCAATAAAATCCAGGGACTCCAATTACCTCTACAATCAAATACAAACTCCTTTGTTGGCAAGTGGCCCTTTGCAGCCTGGCTTCAACCTATTTTTCCAACATTACCATACTCACACTCACATCCTGCAGGCTAATCAAAGCAGCCTTGTCGCTGGTCCTAAAGGTCATCCCCGTGCCCATATCTTGCACAGGACATGGTCTCCCATACCTGGAATGCTTTTCTTCCATCCCATTCTTTTAGAATCTCTATCCTAGTTGCTACATGAAGTCTTTCCTGATCCTTCCCACCACTGCACCACGCGCCGCCCCCCCTAAAAAAACAAATTTACCCTGTGGCATCCTGTATTTTGTATGTACACATGCATATTGTCTCTCCTGATGAAAGCTCCTTGAGGATAGTCTGTTCCATTTATCTCCTTAGACTCTAGCACAATACATGACACATGTATTACTGAGCACCTGGCACTTATTAAATGCTTACTGGTTGATTGCTATCCCTAATTCCAAGAACATAAAGTCCCTCTACCGATATAGATTGGCAACTTAAAACTTTATAGATACAGAGTTATCTAGGGGCTTTGAATAGTTAAGTAACTTAGACATGGGAAAGGCTGGAAGTCAGGTGTGTCTTTTTACATTATTCTTAGTAATTGTGAAATAAGGCTAGACCGTGATGGTCAATAAATATTAGTTTAGGGTAGTCATTTTTTTACCACATACAATTAAAGGGCCAAAGATTAGGGTATGATGCAACAGATACAGTGTCAGGCCTAGAGTCAGGAAAATTCACCTTTCTTAGTTCAAATCCGGTCTCAAACACTTACTAGCTGAGTGACCCTGGGCAAGTGACAACCCTGTTTGCCTCAGTTTCTCATCTGTAAAATGAGCTGGAAAAGGAAATCGCAAACCACTGTAGTAGTTTTGCCAAGAAAACTCCAAATGGGATCACAAAGAATTGGATCCAACTAAAAAGTGACTGAATAAGCTAAAGATGTTTGAGCAAGGGGAAATCACATGGTCCAATTTGCGCATTAGGAAAATTTGACAACCATGAAAGATGGAAAAAGGAGAGAATGAAGTTCAAAGACCAGTTTTAGGTCTATTACAATAATCCAGGAAAGAGGAAGAAGGTCCCAAACTCAATAGGAAGCATTTTGAATGAGGAAAAAAGAAGGATGAATGCAAGAGATGTGTACTTTTATAACAAGCCAAAGAATGTAAATTTGGGTTTTCACATTTTTGTATTATTCAGGTTTCTTTCGTCAGCTGCTCTTTGTCACCATTCAAAGAAAAAATAAACACCAAAATAACAGCTGTGCTAGTAAAAAGGTATCACTGGGCAGAAAGTCACAACTAAAATGAAGTTTATCTTTTGAATCTAATTTAAATACCAGTGGTTCCTAACTGCTTCCAAGATAAAATACTAACTCCTTATCCCAGAACTGAAGCCCATTCACAAACTAATTCTAACCCATATCTCAGTCTTATTTTATGATAATCCCCTTTATGAACTTTAAATTCCAGCCAAAGGAAAAATACTCAACTTCTCTCATCTGGTCTTGCTTTCGGTGTATTTCTCCACACTTTTGAAATGGACTCTCCACATATCTGTATGTTGAAATATTTCCCCCTCCAAGATTCAATTCCGGTACCTTGACTATCATCCCCAAAAGTTTCTCCTGCCACTTGTTTGACCTCTCTCTATTCATTTCTTACATGATTTTATAAAAGTTCTTTACATGTTTTATCTCCTTACATGAAGGGACTATGTTTTCATCCCAAAGCGTTTAAAACTATAAACAGGCAATAATCAATAATTACTGGTTGACTTCACTCATCAATTCAAAGCAATAAATAGTCAACTTTCTCTGTTCATCATTTCAATACTTAAAAACTCATGAGATGCAGCCTTCTAGGGCAGAGAAAGAGCTTCAGAAGCAGGAAGACCTCAGTTCAAATTCTAGTTCTCTAACACATATTGGATGTATGACCCTGGGCAATGTCCTTAACCTCTCAGTGACCCAGATAACTCTCAAAGGTTGTTATGGATCTATACTGATAGAAAGAAAAATGATGACTATCAAAAAAATTTTTAAAAGGAAAGAAGAAACCCCAAGGCATTCTGTTCACACATACCTTAGATAATCAAAATTATTTTGGGGGGTGGGGGAGTCTTTTTTTTTCCAGCAATTAAGTGACTTGCCCAGTCACACAGCTGTAAGTTATTTTTGCTATAGTTTTATGAGAAATTAAAAACTAAGGGCAACTAAATAGCATTCTAGATTTGGAATCAGGAAGATTCAAGTTCAAATCCTGCCTCAAACACTTATTAGATGTTTGACTCTCAACAAGTCACTTGCCCTCTCTCAGCTTCAACTGCCTCACATGTAAAAGGAGAACAGAAAGTTGTTGAGGAGCAAATGAAGTAAAAATGAAGCAAGAACTTTGTATACCTTAAAGTACTATTACTCTAACAACCAACTGACAAGCAACCAGCTTCAAAAACCAGTTTTAACACCTTCATAAGGGAAACTAACTTCTGGATATTAGAAGCTTATCCCTTAAAAGGTAGTAACTCTAAAGTTAAGATAAATAAATCCTTATCTATCTTAGTCATTATACAGAAAAGCAAGAATAGAGGAAGAATAGTAGATTTTAACAGCAACTGAAAAAACTCAAACCTTGGTCGGGCAATAAACATTTATTAAGTACCTATTATATGCTAAAGTACTTCTGACAGTCCCTGCTCTCAAGGAGTTCACTGTACTCTAAAAAGGCAAAGAAATAAAAAAGCATCATTCTGTCAAGGGGGTATATGTTTGGAAAATCTGGAAGTCTATGTAATGTCAAGTGAGTTAAGCACTTAATGATACTGCACCTTACTTTACTTCAATTCACAGAATGTTACTGCTATAGGACAGGCACAGTGTAGATAACCAAATAAAAATGGACACTTCAAACTTATCAAGGTATTCTTGGCACTAAGGAAATCCACTTTACTGACATACCATACTCCAAAAGCATCCCTAAATTCCAGCTCGTTTCTTCCCAGCAGAGAAGATGCAAAAGCAAATGAAGCGCAGAATTTTACTGCTATCTACATGGAATGAGGTTAACCCATCCAATGGCAGGAAGGAAGCACACCAAGCCAGAGAGAAAATAGTCTAGAAACCTCTGAGTGGGAAAATACAAAGGAAACACTGGCCCAAGAACATACATGAAAAATGCACATATAAGACCCAATCATTTGCCCTTTTCAAATGCTTCATTTTCTGTATGAAGATAAGAGAATTGAATATAAACATTTATTCTAATGAAAAAACTGATCTGAAATAATATATTGCAATGTGGTACAATGGAAAAGATCAGCCAAGGACCAAGGTTTGAATCACTTCACTACAGAGTTCCCAGGTAACATTGAACCTCAGGTTCCTCATCCACAAAAGTCCATCAAGGTCTCTTCTAACTCTAAACTATGATCCTAAATTTGTCCTTCCTCTCAATAAAGAAGTGACATTATGAGTGAGGGACAAAAGTTTTATCAGACATATTTCTGTTAAGTACTTTGATCTGATTTGTTTAATCGTACTTCACTGAGCAAGAGGATTGTGGAAGTTGTAAAGTGATGTCAAAAACAAAGGCAACAATAACAGGTTTTGTTTTTTTTTTTTAAAACCTCACAGAAAATCCAATTCCTAACACTCCCAATGTCGTAAGCATTCTCGCCACTTTGCCAGTTTTACATTTAAATAGAGAATCTAAATATGGGAAACTTTCCCAATTCATGACAAGGATTCTAGTTCAAACAACTTTTAAACTTTTAGGTAAATCACAATACCAGCATGCTTCAATTTCATCATATATAAAAAGGTGGGGGGGAGGGGGGGCTGGCTTTCCTCACAACAACCATTTACAAATGATAAAACTAAGGCCCACAGAAATGAAAGAACTGACAGCTGTTTGTCCAAAGGCCAAACCAAGAGTCAAAACCCCTGTCTTCTTACTCCAAATCTAAGAATACTCAATATCATACTGCCAGATCATTTCACAGAACACAAGTTTAAAAGGCCTTAATCATTAAAATCGAGGTCCTTGGCTTTTCTTCTCCTTGCTGCCTACCTTTGGTCTTTTCACTGAACCATGAGAAAGAAGATACAGCAGTTCTAACTCAAAAGTAGTCAATTAGCCTTTTAGACAAATAACTAGATTTCAATTTTCAATTGTCTACTTTTATTCAACAAACAGAGCACACACAAAAATTATACTGTTAGTGAAACTTCACAATGCAAATCTTTGTATACACCTCATTACACAGCCTTAAGAGGTATATGGTCCATACACACAACCTTCTCTGTACTGCAACCACAGGTAGTACTTACCATGACACTTTATCTATAAATTTTACTGATAAAGATACACAAACTTTTGACAAAATCCAAAATGGGAGTAGCTACTGAATCTTTCAAAAAAACCAAAACCAACAATGCTGTTTTTGATAAATCAGCAACTGTAAAGTACAACCCATTCTTGGGAACAAGACCTAGCATTTTTTTTTCTTCTTCCCCGCTCCTAGACAGAACGGGAGACCATAAGGTGCTGAGCCATTTCCTTTCTTTCTTCCTTAAACATTTCTAGCATGCAATAGCCTTCCTAGCAATCTTTAATGCCTTTGCACAAAGTCTCAACTTCTCCATCATGACCTTCCCTGATTAACTCCAACCTAAACTTTATATTTTTCTTATATTGTGCAATTAACACTTTGCTGTGTGTATACATGTATGTATACACACACAGTTTCCTTAAATTGTTTCTATGCAAGCTTGTCTCTCTAACCAAATTCAGTTCTGTTTATAGCAAGCCATAGCATATATTCTTTCTGTACCACATTCTACTAGGCATGTAATTGGGAACTAAAAACATATGTTAATTGACTACAGAGAGAGGAGAGCTGTCATCTGACTGTCTGGCCAGTTGTTAAAAGTAAGAAAGCAAAGACAGTTTTATCCCTCACACTTTTCCTTACTTCCCTGCAGGCTAAAGGCAGGGGATTGAAAAGGTTATCAGTGGAATTACCTTTCTTTTTCCCTGTGGAAAAGAAAAGAAAAAACTAGTTAAGACTTACAACAGTTAAAGCTTCCTCCTTGTTCTTAGCTTATGTGCAGATTTCCACCTGCAAAGGGAAGTCTGGGCAAAGGGAAAAATAAGTGTGTTATGAGATTTTAGGACAGTAAAAAGGATAGATTCTACTAGCATTAGGTGAGCAAACTTCCCCAACCAGAGGGGAAAACTCCAGAATGCTGGTATGGGGTACTTAACATTGTCCTTTAAATCAGAGCAACTAATGAGAATACTATGTTCCCCGCCCCCCCACCCACCCACAGAGGCCCACATAACCCAAAATCCAAATGTGCTCTTCTAGGTCTTTCTGCTTGGAGAACTCACACTTTTACTCTTCAGTGCCAAACAATAGACACATTCTCCTTCTTCCAAAGTTCATGTTAAATCCAAATGAACTAATCTATATATTTGAGGCCAAAGTTAAAGGATAAAATAGGACAGGAGGGGATGGCTGAGTTGAATAGGTGGCTGAGTTGAATAGGTAAGCATTGAAAACCTACTTTTGCAAGCTAGGGAGTTTAAAAAGTCCTTCAAAACATTCCACTGGTAAGCTCTTTTGGATTACTTTTGGCTTTAACAAAAAGAATGAGCATTTCTGATAGTCAATAAAAACCTTCTTTTTTTGAAATTTGCAGACTTCTAATTGACTAAACACCTAGGAGTATACAAAGCAAGCATGAAATCAGAGCTGATTGTAGGTTGCACAATCAATTTCACACTTGTCACCTGCTCCCAAGGCCTTGAGACTGAGTGGGGAAGGCTAACTACAGAGACCCGTCAGAGACTATGGAACCTATAACTGTTATCCTACATTACCTCTACCATGAGCTTTCCAACTGCTGAGACACACCATCTATGCTACAGGAAAGAGACCCAATCTATTCTATTCACTTTGCAAATGAAGGTGCTAAAAATGCACTATCTGGCAGTACTTTTCATTACCTAAAGGAACCATCACAACTTTGTGTATTTAAAAGGTCAGACCAAAAGGAGAATGGCCAAAGAGAATGCTGACTCAGCAGTGTCAATGAGGTGATTTAAAAAATGAGGCATGGAGTGATGAAAACTTAACGAAGTTTTTTAAACAATGAAATGGACATGCGCTGCAGGGAAGGCATTGAGGTATAGGCAGCAATTTACACTAAAGTCTGAATGACATATACTGGATGTGATATGTTCTTCCCAGGAAATCTGCTACCACATGCACAGAAAAAAAGGCAAGCAGTTTCCTCAAATGGCAAAGAGGGTGGTAAGCAATAAAACAAGAATTATCATCCCCTCTCCCAGTCACAAATATCCACCCTAGAATTTTGGATTAAGCTTATTACAGGGTAGAAAATAAACTAAGCCCTTAAAGTTTACCTGGCTTAATAGCTTCACTTATTTTTAAAGCAAAATGTAGTTTAAAAAAATACTAAAAGCCAAACAGAGAAAAAAACATTAACTAGCATAGGTGCACTGTGTACAACTTAAATTTAAATGATACTTTAGAAAGAGGAAGGAAAAAAGATGAAAATAAACAAAAACGGCTTTACTTTTTTACATTTTAAGAAAATGGCATTGTTTTATAAATCTAAATTTTAAACTAGGAAATTTTTCACCTTACATAAGTGGTTTAAAGGATTTCTTTGCATAGCTCCTAGTACATTTTAAGTGATTTATTCTATAGAAATGTAATAAATACAATTTTCAGTTACATATCTATTGTATAAAATGAGGTACACTTACATACTGCATCACAAATAGTGCAGACTCCCAGAGATCACCTAGTCCAAGACTACCATTTTACAGAGGAGAAAACTAAGATCCAAAGACTCATCCATCCATAGTCAAAATAAGAGTCACATGTAGGGAAAGGATCAAGATCTCATGACAATTAACGTGCAATGTTGTCTCAACTAGTCGGCTGAGCCACGAATAGTTCTTTCCAGGTTTCATGACTCCTTTCCTTTTATCCTTCACCTCAACTCCAAGTACTGAAACCTAAAGACCTAAAGGAGGAGGTTATAAGGCAGAAACCAATGATTTCTTATATGTCATACATATTTTAGGTAGGAAATTACAGTACAGAAGAAATCATGATTACCTGTCTTAAAGTGATTAGGACTTAATTCTATCTTCCCCAGGAACTTAAGTTGTTAGTTCAGACAAACTCAGTTTCTCCACCTATAAAATGAAGATAATTGCTATCTCCCACTATCTCACAAACACACTGTAAAGAAATATGAAAATAGACTTAATAACTAAGCAGAATTGTCTTTCTTACCTTCAGTAGCACATTTGCATATTAAGGCTTTCCACCATTTATTTCCTCCATTTGCTCATCAAGCATCTTCTTTGTATTTTTCCACTCCCATCTTCCCTATCAATCTGTTAGCCAGAAATATTCTACTCAACTTAGCTCCATCCAAATTCTTTCTCCACTATTCCCTGAGGAACTCATCCCAGGAGGATGACTACAACCGGACTTACTCATAACCTCCTCCTGAACATACAGGGCTTTCTGGACAAAGTCATCTAAAGGAGGTAATTCTCTCCCTTCTCCAAGACCAATTTTGCAAAATATAGATCTACAATGCATCTAGTTTTTTATTTTGCATTCACAAATTGACTTTCCACATAGGAACTTGAGAGTTCTATTTGTGTTTGAAGATATAGTTCTCACCACTGCTAACTATAAAGGCTGGCCTCCTATGCTAACTGTGATGTTCAGCTTCCTCCTAAGGCAGAGGCAAAGCATATGCATTATAATGGAAACCACAAAGATAGAGTACCCAAAGCATCCACCAAGTAGGATCTTAAGAGATCTAGATCTGGAAGAGATCTTATTAGAGGTCATCTAAATCCAATCTTCTCATTTTAAAAATTAGCAACGTATGGTCCAAAAGTGACTTACTTGCCCAAGGTCAGACAAGCAGTAAAATATCAGAACCAGGATTCAAAAGCAGAATCTCTTGACTCCAAATCCAATGTTCCTTCCACTATATCACAATTCGTGACTAAAATACTAAATACTAAGTGCTTTTCAAAACTATCATGAATGCAAATCCAGAATTCACTAAACCTTTCAGAGATAGGAAAAGGTATGTTTGGAATTTTAGCAAATTCTGCTTTGTTTCCATTTAATGAGTGAAAAATCCAAACTGAAACCTTGGTTTTTGAAGCAGAAATTCAGCAGTTCTACCACCCCCACACACTCTATTAGAGTCAAATAGCTATTACATAAAGTGAAGGCAGCTTCTAAACCAAACAGCAGTTACTGGAGGATGATGGTAGATGCTACACAAGAGAATTACATAGTCCTGGTCCCTTCTGTTTCCCTTTATTTTTATGTGAAATAATTATAAGGGTTGAAAGGGGAAAACAAAAGTAGACAATTTTAAAAAGCAAGCCTGGGGGAAAGAACAACCACATTCCAACTATGTGGGCACTTTACCTGACCACAGACAAGCTAAAGACTGGCTCTGGAAGTGGGCCTGTTTTTAACTCTTTCACTGCTGCCTTGCTCTTCAACAGGGAAACTTATGGTCTTTTTTGTTACTTTGGTCCCCAAAAATGAAAAATTAGGTCATCCTATTACAAAAAGAATTGTGAAAAGATGGCTTAAAAAAAAAACAACAATATATTGACAACAATCCAAAATTTACTACTCTGAAAATTACCAAAGCTCCAGAAATTAGAGGGTTCTACTACTCCAAATTACTCCTTCCACTACCAATGGTTAGGCTATAGATTTAAACCACACAGCATACCAACCAAGTCAGAGGTAAATACTGGGGAAAAAAAAAAAGTTACACACAAAAAAATGTTTTGTTTATACTGCCAAGAAACATGTTCAGCCTTGGAATTTTAGAAAGGCTTTGACATCATAGTTGGGATGAAATTTCTTAAGGCTTTCTCCTATTTACTAAGGTAGTTTCATTCAAACTTTCACAGCAAAAAGACAATATAAAAATACTAAAGCAGCCTAATCCCTCATTTAAACTATTTTAAATCAACTTTCTGTTTTAGGAACTTGATTAAAGTACAAAAAGACAGTCTGAGATAAATTACACAAAGGTATAAAGCATAATAATGGTGGGCAGCACACAGGTAAGTGATATCCAGGATAATCTTAAAGACTTTCCTGAAACCTTGCATTTTCTTACTGTAAAAAAAGTAATATGAGCAAACTATATAAAGCTTTTTTGGAGGTCAGTTAACAAAGAAAATAATTAGGATGTCCATTGGGGTTTTTTAAACTGGTTTGGGTTTTGGTTTGGTTTTTTTTTTTTTTTTTGTAATGGATAATCAGGAGCTAACTTAAGGTCCCTGGGTTTGACACATACCACCGAATAAAAAGTGTACTAGTTCCTGAAACCTATGCATTAGGTTCATCTACCACTGCCCATCACCAAAATCAAAGAACCTGATTCAAAAAGCACAGCTTAATAAAAGTTGACAGGTAATAACAGCACCCAAATTTACCAACTGATTTTAATTCAAACACCTTAACTTTGCACCTTGCTTTGAGTTAAAAACACATACTCCTCCCTTCCCCTTTATTTCTGACTTCAAAGAACAGAATAAAACAAATTATTTTCAAGAGCAAGGAAAAGATGTACACGGTATATAAAATATGTGCAGGGAGGCAGACCAGGCTGTACCTGAAGGACAAGACCCACAGAGCTGTCAATGATTCAGTCAACAATGACATGCCCCCAAGAAATCTCGTGCTATTTAACACTTCCATCAGTTGATTTGGATAAAGGCATAGACTGCAAGTTTTCTCAAATTTGTAGATGACACAAATATAAGAAACCAAGTTAACATACCATTTGACAAAGTCAGGATCCAAAAAGATCTTTGAGATTGCAACCTTGCGCTAAATCTAACAGTGAAATGTAACCTCACACTAGGGTTTTTTGTAAGAATCATCTTCACCAGTACAAGACAAATGACGTATGGCTAGACAATGGTTAATGCAAAAAAGTTCTGGGAGCTTTGAAGGACTTCAAGCTTAGTATGTAGCGTGTAATATGGCAAATAAGAAAACTAATCTCTGGCTGCACTGAGTCTCCAAGACTACTAGAAGGTGGAAGGCCTGCTCACTCTGGTCAAACATGTTCAGTTATGGGTGATACACTTTAGGAATAATTCTAAGCTTAAACTCTGAGCTTCAATTTGCTCATCTGTAAAATAGGTAGATAATCACACTTTCTATACAAAATTGTTGTGAGGAACAAATGATAATGCAGGTAAAACCACTTTAACAATCCTTTATGCAATATATAAATGTGCTACTCTCATAAGCTAAAAAGAGCATTGAGGACTGTGAAACCCATTCCACATATTGATCAGCTGAAGGAACTAAGGATGCTTAACCTGCAGAGTGTAAGGAAGGGAGAAGGGGAGGGAATAAGAGCTATCTTTAAGTAACTAAAAAGCTGCACTGCTGGAAAAGAACTTTTCACTTTTGCCCCAGTAAGATGAAACAAGGAACAATGCATGAAGTTATACACATACACATACATGTATACACACACACACATACACACGACTAAGAAAAAGCTTTCTAACAATCAGAGCTATCCAAAATAGCATGTGCTGTATGTATTATGTAGCTGAGGAGGTAGTAGCTTCTCTCTTCCAAACTGAAGATACCCTTCAAACAAAGGTTAAATGACCACTTGTTTCATTGTTGTAGCAAGAAATGGTCACAGCTATAGTCTGAAGTCCCTAGATTCTATTCACAAAAGTACAAACAACCCACTACACACTACTGTTATTCTCAAAAGGTCATGGTCTCAAAATATTTACCCTATTTCTGAAACAAAAAAATTAGAAGGTATGAGGTATGCTTTGCAGAACACTCAAGAAGTGCTTAGGTTACTAGATTCAATGAATTAAACCAAATTAAATTAAACTAAAAATCTCCTAGATTCCTGAAGGTCTTAAGTCAATTTAAACTCAATGAGGAAGAAGTAGACAATAAATATAAGACAAGAAAATTAATATTTTTCTGTCTTTTAGTTGCTCAGCTTTCTGGCCCAAATATTCATGGTGACATCAACTTGCTTATATAGATATAAATCTTATATAGAGAAATTCATTTACACAGACTGGAGTAACACAGCAATCATCCTGCCTTCTACTTCAGTAATTATGTTTAAGAGTTCCTTCTCCCAACACTTCATACACTGGTATTCAGTCAAGAGCCCTCTCAGGATGCTGCACCCAAAACAGGAATGGGCAGGAGGAGGGAAGAAACAAGCTTTTCCCCGAGGCACAAGAATTTCTAGGTCCTTTATTCAACAGGATCATAGGTTCACTATAAATGTGATAACTCTGTAAAGACTTTACTCAATTAGTTTAGGGAAGATTTTTTCACTGGGTCTTCCTTTAGTCACTCTAATGTGGAACGTATACATCTTTTAAATTGCATTTCTCTTAATCATCTCTCAAATGTAGCTATTTCCTTCTTATGGAATGTAAACATGGTCAATTCCCTGCTACATATAGCCATCTAACCTAACTAACCTCTTCCTCTTTCCTTATCACATTCTCACCTTCACATTCAATTTCCTTCACTCAGTCACTTATTGAATATCTAAAGTAGATACTGCACAACTGTCAGCATAAATAAATTCTACTTGTTATAACTGTTCTAATTCAGTTGCTTCCTTCATAAATCCATTAAAACAAAGGCAAAGGTTTCTAAAATTTTTTTGGTTAGTGGAACCCCTTCTCCCACTTCTGTAACTGGGAAAATTTCAGAGGAAAAAACTCTTTTAAATAATTACTAGAACACCATGAAGGGAAGGAGGAAGTCACGGCAGAACAGGTAGCAAAAGGACCCTTAATAATATGCTATCATGGTTAAAAGCAGCTGGGGTTCAGGACCCCTGTGGTGCTTTCTGTGGCCCTACTTCCAACAATCCCAGAGTCCAAAGGAATACCATGGAAATTAATCTCTCCCCAATATATAACAAAGCCAATTCACCTCTTAGACCTCAAAGTGTTTTTTTCCAACTTTAATTTCCAAGGTACTATGGTTCTCTCCCTCAATAATCAGTACTCTTCTTTTTGAAGCTCACTCTTCATATCTTCAACTATAGGTTTTAACTCTCATCTCATTTCATTCCTAATGCTTCCACTAACCTCCTTTCCTTTGGTTTGACTTGCTCACCACCTGAGGAGGAGCAAGAGGAGAAAAAATGAGATGAAAGTTCTCAATCTTCTGCCCAAAATCTCTCCTAATGCTCAGATTCTTACATTTCTTCAATGATCACATAAAAACCTCAAACCTGTGAGGGCTCAGAATTGGTAAGAGCCATGTTTTATTTACAAAACTGTTATGAATTATTTCACCTACTTTTCCAAGGATTCCTTCTCCCCTAAAAACCTTAGCAGAGCGGTTAAGCACTTTACCTTTTTAACATTTTCCTCCTCCTCTTGGCGTTTCTCATAGTGTGAGAAGTCATCAAAAATGGAGGTGGTGTGCTTGTAGCTGGCAATGATTTTCAACACCTGCTTTGCCTTTTCCAGGGGCACTTCCTGAGTGTCTCTGGAGTTGGTCACTGGTTTATTCTCGTTGTTCTCTAGGCGAATGTGCCGCAGCTGGCTATTGGGAACGTCCTTCACAAAAATCCACCTGACATCAAACCGTCCCTTCCATTTGTCCTGGGACCACACACCCGCACATGTGTTGTAGTCCACAGCAGATTTCATTTCTGCTACGCCACAGAAGTGTCCACTGCCGTTGACACTGAAAAGTAAGTAAACGGGACCTTTCCCGTTCATGGAGCGATAAGCAGCATCCAGTCTCTTATTGCCATGTTCTGTGCTGCACCAGATATTATATTTAATGGAACGGTGGATATCGTCCTCAGAGTAACTCTTGATGATGAAAACTCGGCCATGTTTCAGATTCCAGTCAAAATCCTTGGGATTATAATTGTTGATAGACCTCAGCTTCTCCAATACTGGGTGTGGTTCTGAAGGAGCAGAACCAGAATTGTTCTGAGACTGCCCCACTCCATTACCATCCACCCCATTATGCCCAAACCCACTGCCACGGTTCCGGGGTGCTACCCAACGGGTGGGCTGGGCTGCCTGTTGTTGCACAGAAAGCTGGGTAGGCTGCGGTGGTGGTGGTGGAGGCAAAGGCTGTGGTTGTTGCCCTGCTGCAGCCTGCACCACTGGTGGGCTATTGTTTATCTGCTGACCTACGGGCTGAGGTGATACCTGGGTTGGCTGCTGACCAATATTCTGAACCAAAGCCTGGGAGGGAGCTTTTGCTACAGGACCCTTGTTATCCCAAGTTCCAATATCCATGTTATGTTTTATTGGGGGTGGTGGAAGACTTGACCCTGCCATGCCATTCTTGGTCTTCAGCTTGGGCTGTTGTTTTGCAGGCTTACTAGCAATATCAGCCCAAGATGTTGGTTTGGGAGGAGCAATAGTGGCTGGTGGCAAACTATTGG
Source organism: Potorous gilbertii (assembly GCA_028658325.1). Taxonomy (NCBI): domain Eukaryota; kingdom Metazoa; phylum Chordata; class Mammalia; order Diprotodontia; family Potoroidae; genus Potorous; species Potorous gilbertii. The sequence goes on along the minus strand of CM053771.1, from coordinate 55,117,926 downwards.
ATGCCACTATGTTACTAGTAATAGATCCACTGCCAACTGCAGAGCCAACAACTTTTGGAACACTGCTTGTAACATCTGTGCTGCCCAGCTTCAGTGCTGCCATCCCTTGGTCTATAGTATTCATACCAGGAGCCTTATTCAGGGTCTCATTGGCAAAAGCTGACTGTCCATCAATCATGGCTCCACCTAAGGAGCTAGGTGCATAAGCATAATTGCTACTATATCCAGAGCTTTGAGTAGACTGTCCCTGAGAACTGTTATTCCCCCAAGCTGAGAAGTCAATCCCACTGGGAAAAAAATTAAAACCATGCTGACCAAGAAATGGAGTGCTGCCTAGAGCCCCTGGCTGTCCAAACATAGCATCTGGTAGAAAGTGGGGCTCTCCATTGCTGAGTTGTCCATAAGATGTTAAGTAGGGCATTGGTGGGTCACCCCCAGTAGACCAGGCAGCTTCACCCAATGAATAGGAGAAGCCTATAGAAGGACTGTAGTAGCTTGGTAGGTAAGAATCTGACATGGCTGTATATGCATTATTCTGTGGGGGGAAAAAAAGCAAGAAAATAAGAACAAGGGAATACAAACTGAATACTTTATACATCTAAGAACACAAAACTCTCCTCTATCCATAGCCATTACCCAAAAAAGAGAATCTCAAAACATAGCATTCTATGTATCAAAAATTCTATTGTGAAAATAATCTACTTCACAGTTTAGTGTCTGAAAGTATCAACTTCAGGTTTTCTAAATCTATCAAAAGTAGGCTGAATGCTTTCAAGTTATGCTCTCCAGAACGTTTGGCAGGTGGTAACTACTTTCAATTAAACCCAAATATAGCAAAGGCATCAGTGGCTCTTTAAAATGTAACAATAAGAAAGATGTATTTTGGCAGGGTAGATGAATTCAGAAGAGATGGGGTTTTCCCCCCTAAGCAACATTGTTTTAAAGTCATGACAAGCTAATTTTTTTTTTAACTGCAAGACTGGAACTTCAAACTCTAGCTCAAACAACCATGCTTCCACTATACAAAAAAAAAAACAAAAAAAAACACTCTGCTAAGAAACTAACCACCAAATAAAGTAAGCTAACTACAGTGGAGAATGTTACTGTTCAAGTCATTTAGAATTATAAGGACATGAGCCCACCTTAATTAAAACCAGGAGGGGAAATGCATAATGGCTTCTGAACAGCACATTTTGAAACCACAAAAATACTGTTGAGTTTTCTGCTTTACTCTCTAAGAGCCAATGAACAGCAGCTAACTGCAATTAAAAATGTGAGAAAGCATCTGAGGATTCTCAATGTTTTGAACTTTAAGGTTAAATTAGTCTTCATATTATTGGTAGACTAGATTACAGAATGAAAATCATTTTGGTCTCCTTCTCAATTTGGCCCATAATCAATTATTTCCTCCCTGTGTATTCTTAGAGCACAGAATATATTATCTTAGGTGAAAAGCCAGTCACAAAAGGGCATTTCCTGTAGATACAGCCAGATCTAAACTAAAAGAAAAATTACAAGATTTATTTCATCACAGTTCAATTTGAGTAATTTAAAAAATTCATTAGTAGACAGACTAATCAATATATGGTCTTGTTCTTCAAAGATTTAGATGACTAAGACTACCTTATGCTTTAAACTTATGCTCCCAGGACCACCATCAGTACCACTAGCAACAGGAATTTCTCAGCTGGTCAAGAGAGTAAATCTTTCTGATTCAGTCTGATAAAATAAACATGAGATTTAGTGTTTTGTCTGCTATAAAATATCTTACTTGGAAAGAAAAAAGAGATGACTATCTTTATTCATACCTATGTAAAAAAAAATCAAAAAAAGAAAAAGATCTGTAATAAATGAATTAGTAGAAAAGTTACTCTTATTTCTCCGTATTTTAGTTGAAAAGTTTAAGAAATTAAAGGCAGGCAAAGTACTGACAGGTGCCAACTGTAGTTTCATGGAATAGGTTACTACACAGAACTCAGGGTGGACCCCTATTAAAATCTTACAGGAGGACCTGGGCAAGAGTCCAATAGAATGGGATGCAGTCTGGAATGGCAGAAGAAATACCCACAGGGAAGACACCACAGATCCAAATGATCTAAATCTAGTAGAGAACAGATGTTCATTCTGTCCTTCCCCATTCTTCTTGTGAGCTTTGGAATACAAGAATTTTTTTCTCAGTGTAAAAAGCACTATACTTAACCTTTAATTCTAGGGAAACAAGGAAAAATCAAGTCCCCTTTAAACATTACATGGCTTGCCAAGTTAAGAATAGCTGTCTGTACCTCAACTGGCAGGCTCTCACATGCTCCTGAACTTAAAAACATCTGAGTTACACAATGTTTCATAGGAACTACGTGGAACTAAGAGCTTCTAAATGCTCCCACTATTCTCATTATAATACGTAAGCAAATGACTTATTTAGCAAGAGGCAGCTAGTTCATTCCTCTATTTCCTTCCCTACTTTTCCTGATTAACTGGTTGCTTTCTAATCAAGAAACTTTTTTCAATTCAGTCTACTAATTTTAAAAAAACAAAATCTTGGTGATTGTTACGATTTAAAGGAATGAAAAAAGTTTTCTGTAGGAATTGGAGGCAACTTTAGTCACAGTAAGAGAGGAAGATATTTTTTAAAAGAAAGTTCCATGGTCTTTTAATCAGAGATAATGATTTAAACATTACATTCAACCTTTATTCATGTTTAGAAATCCCTGCATTTTTAACCAAAGTATCTGGGGAAATAATATTTTCAATTACGACTAGACAATAGGGGAAAACAAAGGTATACACCACAAAATGTATTTTGTGAGCAAAGCGTTTGGTATTTTATACGTATATGACAATACAGGAGAATTCCTGCAACCAAAGCAGGTTTCTAGAGGGCACTAACCATACTAATCTCCATAACTAAGTGCTCTAAGAAGTGACCAAAAAAAACTTCCTATTATTTTGATAGTGCAGTCCTCCTCTATTATAGCTCCAGTGGAACATACAGTTCACTGGAAAAAACCTCCACATGATGGCCATATTCATGCTAACCAGTTCTCATGGCCCTCAAAAATCAATCTCTCAAGCAGAAATTAGGACTAAGTACATTATTGGATATTAACTGTCTCAAAGTGTTTCAACATCATATGCAATATATTTTGTGACAAAATAAGTTAAAAATATTTTAAGGTTCCCTATTAAAGCGAATTTGTTAACACCTAAAAAACCACACAAATAATTCCAGGAAGGGGGGGTGGTTAAGTGGCCCCCAAGGGAGACTTCCTTCCAAAGGGAGTTTCTCAGGAAGAGAAAGTAGAAGGTTATCCAATGCACTATTATAGTCTTCCAGCTGAAAGGTAAACAGTTCGTTACTCACGGGCCTCGCCTGTGGGCTCAAGTACGGTTCAAAATCATCATCATTCAATCCATCCTTCTGATGCACAGATCCATTTTGTACTAAGGGAAAAAGAGTCACGATTGGAAGAGGGTCTGGATCCTAGCCTGATTTCTAACAAATGAACTCAAAGTAAGGACACCACCCCATGCTCCCCGTATGAGGAAAACGGGCCCCCTTCAGCCCAGCCAAGCCAGCCCCCATCCGGCCAAGGGAGCACGAGTCCCATCCCACGGCTAACTGGTTCGTCTGAAAGGTCATGGTACTGCTCCCTCAGATCTCCGTTTCCCCCACATCACATGCATGCACTTCCAGAGACAAGGGTGAAAACAAAGGCCTTCTGAGACCCGCAGGAAGCCGGGGACCCGGGATGGCTGAGCCCAGCCCGCCCCCACCCCGGGGCCCCCATGAATCACCCCTTGTTCCCCGGCCCCCCCTGCCCCCCGAGCCCCGGGACCCCCCGGGCGGCTCACCTTTGTTGCCTTGACCTTTCGGTCTCTGCGGGAGCGAGCCGAGACCGGGAGGGAGCGCGGGCGGGGGCAGAGTCGTCGCCAGGCACCGGGGTGTCCGGAGGAGCCGCCGACAGGAAGCGGAGAAGGGGGAGAAAAGACACCAAATGAGAGCGGGCCCGCCGGGGGAAGAAGGGAGCGGGCCGGGCCGGGCAGGGGAAGGCCGGGGGCGGCGGCGCGGCCCGAGGGAGGGGCGAAAGGAAGCGGGGAGAGGGGCCGAGCGGGCCCGGGCCCACGCGAGGCGCCGGCGGACCGGCTGCCGGGCCGGGCCGCGCCGAGGCGCCGGGGCCTAGTCGGGCTCCCGCCTCACACAATGGCCAAGGCATGCGGGCCGGGTCGCCCGGGCCGTACCTGCTCCAGGAGGCTGCTGGCCGACATGGCTCGGGGTTCCGCGGGGAAGGCGGCGGCGGCGGCGGGCTCTCCTCAGGGCGGCGGCGGCGGATGGGCCCCGGCGGGAGCGGGAGCGGAGAGCGGCGGCGGCGGCTTTGTCCCTGACGCTCCGGGGGCCTCGGCGGACGCAGCGGAGACACAGGCGCGCGGCTTCGGGCTCGGGCTCTTGCCTCCCGACTCCGCGACGCTCTAGCCCGGCCTCTCAACGCCCCGTCTCGAATGCCTGCGGCGCGCGCTCCCGCTGGGCCCGAGCGAGCTCTGGGCGCCAAGGCGGCGGGGGGCGGGGGGAGGGGGCGGGAGGCGCGCGGGAGGGAGGGGGAGGCGGCTCTCCTGTCGAGCGCGCTCGCGCTCTTCCCCCTTCCTCTCGTCTATCTCCCTGGCTGCCTGTCTTTCCCTCTCTTTCCTCGGTCTCCGTCTCTCTCTCTCTACCCCCGCTTCTCTCTCCCTCCCTCTCTCCTCACTCACTCACACACGCGGAAGGAGCCCCTCCCCCACGCCTCTCCTCAGGCGCGCGGGGCATACTGGGAAGCAAGGTTGGCGCGGAGGGGTCGCAGCGCCCTCTGGAGGGCGGGAGGATCGGAAAGGGCTGCGCGCAGGCGCGTGCGAGGGGCTGAGACCGAGGAGAGAGAGCTGGAGAAAGGCGCCCTCGCCTCCCCCGCCCTCTCCTGTTGCCGGGTTTTGGCCCCGGGGTTTCCCGGAGAGCGCTGCCTGGGGCGGGCGCCTGGGAGGACCGCTCGCGACTCCCTGCGGCGCCGACCCCCACGCAACCTGCGGAGTCCCCAAGGCACCTCGGAGGTCACGCACCCCAGCCGCCGCCTCCCTTTGCGCGGTGGGAACCGGAGCCCGGGGAGGAAAGGGACTCGGCCAAGGTCACCCGGCCCGGCGCGGCCCTAAGGTCGGCTGGTAGGAGGCTCCGCGACCTGGGGGTGGCGATGCGAGACATCCTCGCGCTTGTCTGTCAGGCGTGGACCCCCTGCGGGAATTGGTTTCATCTGTCAAAAGACACAAGTGCCGGTGCGGTGCCAGCGGGCGGCCGGCATTTATTAAGCACCTGCTGCGTGCAGGGCACCGTGCTCGGCACGGTCACAGCCCTCGAGGACTTACAATGCACACCTGGACAGGAAGACAGATGAACCGCAGAATACAGAAGCATGTAGGGGAAGTCGCGGACCTAGGCTCGGGTTGAAAGGTGGCTGATCTTGGGGAGGGGGCCGCCCCCTCCCTTTCTTTCCTTTTATTAAAAGCCAGTGGGATCTTTCTGGTCGATATGGGTGCAGCTCAGCCCCCACGCCCGCAGCCTCTCGTTACATCCCCGTGGGGGTCTGTCCAGGGTGCTAGTCTAGGGACCCCCCGCCCGCGTCTTCTTCAACGACCAAACTAAACTACAAAACGCTGAGGACTGTTCTGATAAGCAAGAGGGAAGTCAAGAAGTAATAGAACTGAGACTCGAACCTAGGTTTTCTGATTTAAATCCAAGGCTTTTTCTAGGTAGACAGCTAACCAAGATGTCTCTAACTGACAGATCCCTGTTATGGGAGATACATTGTTTAGATAAGAGTTAGAATCCACCTAGACATAACAGATTGGGACAAATTGACAGCCATGCCCTGCCAATGCTTCAGACAACCCCCAACCACCGAGGATGCTCCCCATTTCTCTAGTCCTTCACCCCAATCTGAGAAACCTACCACCTGTGTGTGTGTGTGTGTGTTCGTCCTTCGTGGCCAAAGAAGACCACCATACCATCAGAGAAATGATGACTTGCACTTGACTTTGTTTTGAGTGAGGGAGGGCTGTGCAGGTCACCAGCCTCACTTCTCCTCCAGAGCCATCTGAATCCAGTGACCAGATATTCATCGGAATGACTGGAGATGACCCAGGATGAGAGAGCTGAGGTTAAGTGACTTGCCCAAGGTCACACAGCTAGTGAGTGTCAAGTATCTGAGGTGAGATTTAAACTCAGGTCCTCCTGACTCCTACACTGGTGTTCTATCCGCTGTACCACCTAGCTACCCCCATACCCACCATGAAATAAGGCACAAAGCTGCACCTCAGCCGCAGAGAAAGCAAGAGGCCAGGCATCATCCCCACTCAGAATCATTGATTAACAACAAAACCTCTCACAGGGTGCTCAGAGCTCCAGAAGTTCCCCACCCCACCTATCTAAGATCTATAGAGAAGCTAGACTTGAGGAACACTCCAAAGAGAAGGCATCTTGGGACTAAGAACCAGGTAAATGCTCCCACACCTGCAGAGAAACCTGACTTGGCTGAACTGAAACTCTGAATTGAAGCTACCCTGTTATAGCAGGGAATCTCAATCTTTTTTGGCAACTTGGTGAACTCAGCTAAGTGAATAGAGCTCTGGGCCTGGAGTTCAGAAGACCTGAATTCAAATCCAATCAATAAGCATTTATTAAGGGCCCACTGTTTGCCAGGCATTGTGCTAAACTAGAGATATAAAAAGAGACATAAGGCAATACCTGCCTGCAAGGAGCTTACAATATGCAAACAAGTGTCTACAAATCCAGCTATATACAGGATAAATGGGAGATAGTTAACAAAGGGAAGGTCCTGAAAAAGTTCTGTCCAGGGACATTTTCTCTTTTCCCCCTATACTACACTTAGTGATCTTATTATCTCAGGTGGATTTAATCACCATATTTTTGCTGGTGATGTATTTCAAATCTATCTTTTTTGCCCCAGTCTCTCTGCTGACCAATCTCACATGTCCAACAGCCTTTCAGTTCAATTCAGTCTATACTGGATGTCCAGTATAGACAGTCTTAAAGTCAACCTGATCAAAAGAAAACTCATTCTCTTCTCCCTAGCCCTTCTCCTGCTGTAGAGGGAAACAGGGCATGTAATGGGGTGTTCAGGGAGGACCAGTACCTCTGGTGTGAGAGCTTGGTGTCTGCCTGACACCCACTCTCACCTGTGGCTCCAAGAAGGTATAGTGTGCCAACAATCACACCCTGGTAAACCTTCTCAGGAGATGGACTAAACCTGGTTGAGGATAACCCCAACAGAGGCCTCAAACCCATCAGTGAGTTAGGAGGGAGTCTACCCCAAGAATGTAAAGACTTTTTCAGGTAGAATGAATGGATGTGAGAAATTTGATCCAACTGGCTGTGAATGCAGCTGAAGCAGGCACTGTGGAGTGCTTAGAGCTTGCCAGACATTGAGGACTCCAAGGTCATCCAATGCATTCCAGGCCATCGACCGACAGTCATCCTGACTTTCATCTTGCCACTAGACTTCAATGACTCTGGGAAAGTGAGGCGGTTTACCCGGCTCTGCCTCACTTAAATCCATCTCTTACCTCCCCGTATCCAAGCCAGCCCATTTTCCTATGCAATTATCTCTCTTCAGACATTTCCCCCCATTCTGGTGCACAACCTCATCACCTTGAGCCTGAACTATGGCAATAGCTGCTGGGAGGTCTCTCCTCATTCCAATCTATCATTCATTCAGCTACTAAAGTATTTTTCCTAAAGCACAGAACCGATCACATCACTCCTGTCCCCACCCTGTAAACTCCAGTGATTTCCTATTGCCTGTGGGAGCAATTACAAAATGTTTTATTTGGCCCTTAAAACTCGGCCCCTGCCTCCCTTTCCCAAAAACACATACTCTTCATCCAGTGACACTGGATCACATCCAGGGACTCCTGATTGTTCCTTCTAATCAATCAATCAACATTTATTAAGCACATTCTATGTGTCAGGTACTGTGCTAAGTACTAGGGATAGGAAAGAAAGCAAAAGACACTCTCCTCAAGAAGCTTACCATCTAATGAGGAACACAACCTGCAAATAATATATAAATTGATTATCAATTGATAATAAATTGAGCTATATATAAGATAAACAGGAAATAATTACAAGGGAGAAGACACTACAATTAAGAGGGGCTGGGGAAGGCTTCCTGTAGAAGGTGGGATTGAGATTTAGAGGAAGCCAGGAAGGGAGGTCAGTAGTTGGAGGGGAGGAAGGAAAGAGTTCCAGAAATGGTAGAGAACCAGAGAAAAATCCAGCATCACACACCAGCAGAGTAACCCTGGGAAATAACCTTTGTCTGCTTCAGTTTACTCAATTGTAAAATGATGTTAATAACAGCATCTACCTCACAGTGTTTTGGTGCAGTTCAAAAGAGATATTTTTTAATATTATCTTAAATTCAATTTTAAGCTCCAGGTCTGGCACTCAGTGGGTGCTTAATAAATGTTTATTAACTATGGGCCAGAACCTAGATAAGAATGCCACTGGATGTCAAGGTCCTGAGGGTTTGGGATCTGCCTTCCCTGCAGAGGGAGTGACCTCAACTAATGATGGGAAATCCCCAGAAGTATGCCTGGAAATGTGCCTTGAATCTTGCTATGAGCCTACTCTAAGGCACGCAGTGGTGTCAGGTGGAATCCTCCTAATGCTTTATTCATACGTTGCTACTACTAGCTACAATCCAAAGCTATCAGGCATGGCCTGTCCGTGGATCAAATGTCTCTCCCAAAGGTTTAGTTTGACTCCGAGACAAAAGATGTTCTGGTCCAGTCTACAGCTCTCCAGCTCTCCTGCATTCATTTGAAGGAGGGTCTCTCTCTCTCCCTCTCTCTCTGTCTCTCTCTCTCTCCCTCTCTCTCTCTCTCTCTCTCTCCTGCTTCACTTGACTCTTACATATCCTTTAAAAGCTTATAAAGCCATCTGAATACATTGCATGAGTGTATTTAAGACATATAACAACCCTGTGAGAGGACTCCTACAGGTATTATCTCCATTTTACAGATAAGCAAACTGAGGCTCAGTGAAGGTTAAATGGTCATGCAGCTAGGAAGGATCTAAGGCAGAAAAGTTCCAGAAACAAAGTATCTGTCAATCTATTCAAGCATGGGTCAAAAAATTGTGTTAGATGAAAGAAATATAGAATCAGGGAGGCAGCCGGCAGCTAGGGTATTGGCCCTGAATTCAAATTTAGCCTCAGACACTTACCAGTTATGGTGTAACCCTAGGTAAGTCATTTAATTTGTGTGCCTTGGTTTCCTTAGCTGTAAAATGGGAGTGGTGATTATAACACCTGCTTCACAAGGTTGTTGTAAGGATAAGATGAGATAATATTTGTAAACTTGCAAATTTTAAAGCACTATGGAAATGCTAGCTATTATTTTCTATTTCCCTTTACTGATACAACAGCCATTGTGACTTATTGTCTACTTTCTTCTCTGGTCACACACATCCTTAATGAGGTCCTTTAAGTCACTTGTCATGCATTAACATGGAAACCAGCTGGTGTCAGAGATCAAGCTCAAGGCCTAGAATCAGGAAGACTTGAATTCAAATGTGCCTTCAAATACTTAGTAGCTATTATGGCCCTGGGCAAGTCACTTAACTTCTATCTGCCTCAGTTTCCTCAACTGTAGGATAAAACAGGGGTAATAAAATAGAGATAAAAGCACTTAACCTTGATCGGTTTTGGGAGGATCAAATGAGATAATATTTATTGAAAGCATTTAACAGTGCCTGGCATATGGTAAACGAAGACACTATAAATACTCATTCCCTCCCTTTGCTTTTATGCACAAGCTTTGGCTGGCCAACGGGTTGCAGCCTCCTTCCACCTACCATGTGTCCCTGGTGCCCTTAGGAGTGCCTTGCAATGTTTATTCTTCCCTCAACGGTAGTGCTCCATGACCCCCAGCTGCATCATATCACTGTCAGAACATTGGTGTTAGAGAAGTGACTGATTGTCAGGGAACAGCTTAATTGGGCATCCAAGGCAACGAGCATTTTCCCAGCTTGATTTTTTCCCATTAAACTCTTGATTAAGCATCGATATGAGTAGCTGATGTTGATCCAGTCCTTTAAGAGTTGGAGCTTTACCCATTTTATCAGATTTTCAAAACACCCTTAAAGGTAGAAGATAACGATGATGGTAATGATAAGCAGAGTCTTAAAGAGGTTAAGAAACTTACACATAAATGTCAAAGGGGGAGGGTCGTCCTGATTCCAGATCCAGTACTCTAAACCAATATGCTATAAAGTTGTCTTTTCCAAACTCTAATGATCAACAACTACATAGCATCACTGGGGGAGTATTATTGTTCAAAACAAATAAATAGGAAAAGAAAGATGGGTTTTTACTGTATGGAGCATCTTATAATTACTGAAAGTGAAGTATAATTTCTCAGATTAAATTCCAGCCTACACTTTCCCTTTCCTCATGCTTAGTTTTGGGCCTAGATCACTATCCATTTTCTTGTCTAAGACAGAGGTACTGATGGGACTCACTGTGTGGACCAGTCATGGCAAACTTTAGCAATAGAAATTCTTCATCCACTTTTTTGTGTGGATTGTTAGGTCAATATTTTAACTCTTTTCCCTTGTACTCTTTGATCCAGTGACACTGGCCTCCCTGCCAGCGTCTAACAAAGTAAGATGACTGCATGAATTTTCTTTTCAAAGATAATCAAAGTTAAGGGACTTGCCCAGGATCACACAGTATCTGAGACCAGATTTAAACTCAGGTCCTCCTGATTCCAGGGCCAGTGCTCTATCCACTTTGCTACCTGGCTGTCCCAACTCCATGCATTTTCTCTGGCTGTCACCCAGTTCTGGAATGCTCTCCCTCCTCATTTCCACCTCCTGGCTTCCCTGACTTCCTTCAGGTCCCAGCAAAATAAAATCCCACCTTCTACAGGTAACCTTCTCCAAGCCCTCTTAATTCTAGTGACTCCTGTCTGTTGATTCATGCATAGTTGTTTGCTGGTTGTCTCTTCCATTGGATTGTGAGCTCCATCAGGGACTGTCTTGCCCTTCTCTGTATCCCCAGTGTTTCACCCAGTTCCCGGCATGTAGTAGGAGCTTAATAAAATGCTTATTGACTGACTGAGGGAAAGCCAAACAAAAGCTTTTCTGTTTGATCCTGGAGGCAATAGGAAATCACAGGAGTTGATTGAATAGAGGACTGGTATGGTCTAACAGACCATTTTCTTTGACCTAAGACTTTTCCTCTTGAGTAACCTCAGTTAAAAACTTAAATAATCTCAGAATACTAATCTGTTTTCTGCAGTCTTGGTCTTATCATTGATTATTTTCTCAGATAACCTAACAAAGCCCTGAATGAATTCAATATGCATGTGGATCACCTGATCAAGAAATTCTTCACATTCCTTGTGTTTTCTACTTTTTCCTCTCACAGGTGTAGGGAGATTTCTAGAGAGGTAACTTCTCATACCCTGAGGATTTCACTGGCTTGTGTCCAGAAGAGGACTTGAACTCAAGTTTTGCTGACTCCAAGGTCAGCTAATCATCTACCACACCAGAATGCCTTTCTCAACTTCCTTAACTTTCTTTAATCATAGCAGTTAGTGATTCTATGGCCTTGTGACATTTGCTAAGTGCTTTACAAATATTTCCACAACATTCCTGGGAAGGAGGTACTGTTTATTATCCCCATTTTCCAGATGAGGGAACTGAGGCAGACCGAGGTTAAGTGACTAGCCCAGGGTCACTCAGCTAGTAAGTGTGTGAAGCAGGATTTGAACTCAGGTCTTCCTGACTCTAGGTCCAGGGCTCTGTCCTCTCTGCCATCAGCTGCCTCTCTGATGCTGATGTGGTCACAGTCTCACCAAACTGCATTGCTTAATAGATCTGAAACTGACAGTCTGTAATGGACACCTATCTTTTTACTCTTCTCCTCCACTACCTCTCCCTCACTCACATGATGTTTGACCCAACTTGATTCACTGTGATTCTCCCAGTCCACTATTCAGATTCTTTCTTCCCCTGCCTCCATGTCCAGCCTCTTTATTAGTTAGAGGAGTAGTCAATAAGGCTAACTGATTTGGAACTTAAAATCTTATAAAAGTGAAAGTTGGAAACTATCTTTACATGTAATTGAAAAATAAAATACTATTAAGTGGGGGAAAAAAATTTTTTTAAAGTCTATGCCTCTAGTTCTGACTTTTCTTTGGAACTTCAAGCTGTATCTGCAGCTGCTTATAGTATGTCTTCACCTGGATGTCCCATGCTCACCTCAAATTCAACATATCCAAACTTGAATTTATCATCTTCTCTGCTACCTCAACCTGTGCTTACTTCTGATTTCACAATTTCTGTCCATGCCACTACCATTGGCCTGATCTTCCAAGTCTCTCTGCTGCATGTACTAATTTTGGCCTAATAATTAACACAAAGAAAACACAGGTGCTCCATCAGCCACCATCACACTACCTTTCATATCCAATCAGTTACCAAGTTTTGGTAATTTGACCTCCAATCTGTGCCTCCCTTCTTTCCCTCTCACCAACCTAGTATATAGATGCTTACATTCAACTGCCTAGACCAGCAAAATAGCATCTGACAGTATATATAATCCTCACCACCTATAATCCCCCACTTCTGCAAAAGGAGAGAAGTAAATTTTCACAGCTGCTTTCTGAGGGGTCTTAGATATTTTTAGTATTTCAGAGAAAAGTCACAGGGACTTTCCAAAGCCAGTTGATTTTGGTAATTTAATGCCGATGTGTTTGAAGAGTCCCGAAATAGTGATCTCAAAAAAGAATGAGTGAAAATGACAAAGAAAGTTTCAGCTGGGCCTGGGGGTGTGAAGATGAAAGGGAGGTAGGATAATCTTCAGGGAACCCTGCTCTTTACCTTTCTCTGTGGCAGCTATTGAATCTCTGTAAAGATCAGCTGCTCCCTAGATTCTATGCCAATTCTGACTTCACTGAGAGAGGCTTGGCTTCCAGGAATAGGGAGGTAATAGTCTCTCCATACTCCACCCTAATCAAACCTAATTTCAGTCACTCAGTCATTCAACAAGCATTTACTCAGTTTTGGATTTGACTGTGCAACATGGAAGACACTGGCACAGGACCACTCAGCATGGTGTGCCCACATTAGAAAAGGTGCTCTATGAGCAAAGCAGAATTGAGACAGCACAAAGGAAATGTAGGATGTGCAAATTTGCAGTATCCACCCCAAATATTCACACAGACTCTCTGTGCCCAATCTGTGATAGAGCATTCCAAGCTCATATTGGTCAGATCAGCCACAGTCAAACACAAAGAAACTTCACTTTTTCATGGTGATGTCATTTTGGTCCTCTTCCAGAATGAAGGACAAATACCAACCACCCAACCAACCAAATCAGTGTTTGCTATGTGCCCTTGAGGACGACTAGGTGGTGCAGGAAGTCAGGAAGACTCCTTGGCCTCAGATACTTCCTGGTTGTGTGACCTTAGGCAAGTCACTTAATCCTGTTAGCCTCAGTTTTCCTCATCTGTAAAATGAGCTGGAGAAGGAAATGGCAAACTACTCCAGTATCTTTGCCAAGAAAATCCTAAGTGGAGTCATGAGGAGTTGGACATGACTGAAAGGACTAAATAATAACACATGCTAGTCACCATACTAAGCATGGGAGATACCAAGCTATTAAAAACATAGTCCATGCAGTTAAGAGCTCACAACCTAGAGGGACAACCTAACCATACAATTTGTGTGCAGTTTTAGAAGGGAAACGTAATAGCAGGGGAGGGAGTGAAGGAACTGGGAAAGGTTGCCTGTAGAAAGTTGCTTTTAATGGGTTTTTTTCTTTCCTATGATTTTATACAAAAGAGCCTTTTTGGGAGACTGTCCTTGGTCCTAGTTTTTTTTTTTGTTTTTGGTTTTGGGTTTTTTTTTACTTTTTTCCCTTGAAGTTTTTCTTTCTTTTTCTTTTTTTCCAAAATGCATGGAATGGGAGATGTAGGGGAGGATAGGAGAGGAAGAGAGAGACTCCTCCCTCTCCACCCCTAAATTCACTCTAGGAGCAGTTAAATTGCCGTAGGGGCAAAGGCTTGCTCTGTGGTACTGAAAGAGAGGGGAGAGTTCCTGCAGAGCAAAAAGAGTTTGGTAGCTGGAGTGTGTATGGAGGAGAGATAGCAGAGCTCAGAGTCAAGACTCCCTAGGGATGGCTTTCTGCTGGTCCTAAGGAGAGGGTGCTGATGCCTTCTGAAAGAGCCTGGCAGTTCTGGAGACAATTGTCCATCAGATCTGAGAAGAGCAGGCCCAGTGAGTGCAGCTCAATGATGCCACCAATAAAGAGGTTGTCCCTTGCAGTACTTCCTTCCCTCTGTACTTCACTCAGTCAACAAGTATTTATCAAGTGTATACTATAGGGGCATCTAGGTGGCAAGACAGACAGAGCACCAGCTGGGAGTGAGGAAGACAGGAGTTCAAATCCACTCTCAGACACATCATCTCTACTTACTAATTTCTCTTTGCCTCAGTTTCCTCAACTGTAAAGTGGGGGTAATAAGTGCACCTACATCTTAGGGTCGTTCTGAGGATTTAAATGAAATGATAATTGTGTAAGGGCCTCATAAATAGCTTTTTTTTTTTATTAAGGGTTTATAAAAACAGTAGTTCAAGTAAGTATTTCAAGCTGTATTGGTCTGATCAGCCACAGTAGGACGTATTGAAACTTGACTCTAGCACAATAATGTCATTTTGGTCCCCTTCAAGAACACAGGATTACAAGTTCAAATGGCAGCTAGGTGGAATAGTAGATAGAGCGCTGCGCCTGGAGTCAGGAAGACCAGTTCAAATCTAAAGTTAGCTGTGTGACCCTGGGCAAGTCACTTTACCCTGTTTGCCTCAGTTTCCCCATCTGTAAAATGAGCTGGAGAAGGAAATGGGATCACCAGGAATCAGACAGGACTGAAAAATGGCTGAAATTAAATAGAGATGCCACCTGCGACTCAAAACTCCCGAAGATCTGCACTGCCATGGCCTGGGGCCAATGTCAGAGATGGAACCAAAAGGCCAGTATCTTTTGCCTCTATCACATTTCATTGGAGGGAGCAATGAAGAAATTTTATTTATTGTTTTATCTTTTTTAAGTCAAGCATTTATTGAATACTCGGTTCTAAAAGACATCATTTTTACGTATCAAAGAAACTAAAACTTGAATCAAATTGTTTTCATGACCAAATTGACCAAAAGAGACTAAAATTTCTTCATATTCCTATGAATCCCTACAAGATTTAAATTCCTCAGTCACATCTTTATGAATAAACTGATGGCAGGAATTCTAATTCATTGTCAGCATTCACCCCCTAGTCTTATATCTCACTTTCCCAAAAATATTCATACTATCAATGGTCAAATGAGATGATACTTATAAGGTGCTTAGTATAGTGCCCAGCACACAGTAAGCACTATATAAATGTTAGCTATTATTAATGGGGAGTTTAAAGTCAGAGGACTTTGGAACAATTTGATCCCCTCCTATCTTTCCAGATTTCCCCCCAAGCATGTGAAGTCATCTTCCATCTCTATGCCTTTGCACACAAGCTGCCCGCAAGTCTGGTACATTCCCCCCTCTTATCTCTTTCTCTAAGGACCTTGACTCCCTTCATGATTTGCCTCACCTGGTTTCCCTACCTGCTGAAAGAGGATCTTCCTTATTATTTTTTAGGTAGAATCAGACATCAAGTCCTCAACTGTCTGAGTCTGTCCTCCTTAGGACATAAACTCCTCAAAGCTAGGGAGGGTCTGCTTTTCTATGTATCCCCCTACCCCCTTAGCATAGTTCTGGACACACAACTGAATCTAGGTCAATTCTCCTTTCTGATCTTCTCTCCTCGCCCCCCTAAGAGAGAAGTAGGAGCACCAGTGCAGGAATCAGGAGGACTTGAGTTCAAATCTCACCTCAGACACTTGACACTCACTAGCTGTGTGACCTTGGGCAAGTCACTTAACCCCCAACTGCCTCATCCTGGGTCATCTCCAGTCATCCTGATGAATATCTGGTCACTGAATTCAGATGGCTCTGGAGGAGAAGTGAGGCTGGTGATCCGCACAGCCCTCCTTCACTCAAAACAAAGTCAAGTGCAAGTTGTGTCACTTCTCTGATGGCATGGTTTTCTTATGGCAATGAAGGACAAACACACACACACTCTCCCCCCCTCCAAAAGGTCATTTACCAATGGTTATATTCCTTAAGTGACAGAGATGGAGACTTGAATGTGGGTCCTTTGAAGCTGGAGTCAGCATGCTTTCCATTGTGCCATAATATACATGTTTTTCTTTTCTTTTTCTTTTACATAGCTACATAGCATTCACATTTCTACATAGCTGGTAGGTTTCTGCAGCAAAATTTGAGCTCAGGTTTTTCTGACTCTAGGTCAATCTCTCTATCCCCTACATCACCTGCTTCCTTAATCATGTGTGTATCCTGAAGTTCCCTCATACCATTATTCCCCAAGGAAAGTCCAAAAGCAACCTCTCACTTTTCAGATGAAGAAACTGAGACCCCTGAGAAAACTGACTTCTTCAGAAGCAGCTGAGTGTCAGGCCTGGATCTGAGTTCAAATCTTGCCTTACCAACTTTGTGACACTGGAGAAGTCTCTTAACGTCTGCCTGCCTATCTGTTACATGGGGACAAAAATAGCACCTACTTCCCAAGGCTGTTATAAACATTAAATGAGACAATAATTGTAAAGCACTTAGAGTGCCTAGCACATAGTAGGCATTTCATAAATGCTTATTTCCTACCTTCCTTAGCTTAACAGTGTGTGGAACATAATTGGTGCTTAATAAATGTTTATTCTTCCTCAAGGTCATAGAGGTAGGAAGTAGCAGAGCTAAGATTTGAACTCTCTTACTCCACCCAGCTCACCAGGCTATTTTCAGTCACAGGTGTTTCTCTTTACTGCTCTATTGAAAACTGTACTAAGGTCACCTGCGACCCAAATCACCTAACCCTTCTTTCAGTCCCTGTGCTCCTAGACTGCTTTAGCTTATGTTACACTAATCATTCCTTCTTCTTCCCCTCTACTCTTACCTCCCTCCCTACCCTGCCTCCCCCCAGGGCTTCATAAACACTATTCTCTTGGTCTCCTGTAGCTCCCTAATTAATTTTTTCTGTTTCTCCCTTTCCTCGTTCCCCCAGGTATATCCTTACCTTCTAGTCTCTCGCCACTCTCCCCTTGGCAATCTCATTTACTTTTCCCAAGGTTCCAACCATTATTTCTGTGCTGGTGATTCCCAAATCTATGGCCCTGGCTGGCCTCACTGCTAAATTCTAGTCTGGGCTGGTATCCCCATCTGGCCCCTGGGATTTGCCCCTGCTTTCTCAAACTCAACATTTCCCAGACCTCATTCACTACCTGTCTGCCTCTCTGACTTCTATCGTGGTCTGTGCTGCGGCCATTCACTGGGTCTCCCCTGCTTATAACTTTAGGGTTACCATTGATTTTTCTCTCTCCTGTATCTCTTGCATCCCATCACTTACTGGGTACATTCAAATTCATCTCCTGAATATTTTTCAAATTTCTTTATTCCAATCACCACATAACCTCATTGCAGATCTCCCCCATAAAAGAGGACAGGATTTGATGTCAGGGAGACCGCTATTTAAATCACTTTATCTTCCAACGCGGGGCAGCTAGGTGGTGCAGTGGCTAGAAGACTGTGCCTGGAGTCAGGAAAATTCTTCTTCCTGCGTTCAAATTCAGTTTTAGACACTTGCTAGCTTGTGTGACCCTGGGCAAGTCACCTAACCACATTTGCCTCAGTTTCCGCATCTGTAAACTGAGCTGGAGAAGGAATGGCAAACCACTGTGATATGTTTGCCAAGAAAACTCCAAATGGGATCACAAAGAATCAGACAAGACTGAACAACAGCCCCTCCAATGCACTCTTCACAATGCAGCCAGAATGCCTTTCTCAGCTTCCTTAACTTTCCTTAATAAGAGCAGTTAGTGATTCTATGGCATTATGACGTTTGCTAAGTGCTTTACAAATATTTCCACAACAGTCCTGGGGAGGTACTTAAAAATGCCAAGTCAATAGCATGTTTATATATATATATATATATATATATTTGCCAGTTTCAGGGCAGCTAAGTTTCAGTAGACAGAACATCAGCCGTGGAGTCAGGAAGACTCATCTTCCTGAGTTGAAGTCTGGCTTCAGACACTTCTTAGCTGTGCGACCCCGGCCAAGTCACTTAACCCTGTTTGCCTCAGTTTCCTCTTCTGTAAGAGAAGGAAATGGCAAACTGTTTCAGTGTGCCAAGAAAATCCCAAATGGGGTCACGAAGAGTTGGACATGATTGAAAAATAACTGCACTAAGCCTGAGTCTTATTTAGAAATATAAAATGATGTGACTTTCCTAGCTAGTTGACTTCTGTTGAACTCCATAATAGTAAATGACATTTGGATGGTGTTTTTTAAGGTTTAGGAAATACTCCATATATATATATACATATATATATATATATATATATATATATATATAATGAATTTGTTTAATGAATACATATATTATATTTTATGAATACATATTTTCTAACATATAATATACAATATTATATTATAAATTATATATAATTATAATATATAATAGCATAATATAATGTAATATAATATGATATGTGATATGATATGATATATATTCGTTGGAGCTTAAGATGAGCACCACAGGTATTTGCCCCATTTTACAGAAAAGAAAGAAATAAAAAATTCTAGGTTAAGTGACTTACTCCTAGTCACACAGCTAGTCAGTCAGAGATGGGTTTTGAACTTAGGATTCCACACACTAGGTCATGATGCCTGAACGTATGGGGCTCTGTCTCACACCTAATGCACTGTCTCTACCTGTTCAGGCTCAGCTTCAGCTCAAGGTCTGCCTTCCCTGATTTCTTGCTCCCCTCAGGCCTCCTCCCTTGTTACTCCTTCCTAGAGTATGCTGAATCTTTCCTTTGCTCCTTTGTCCCCTACTTTGTATTATGCTTTTTTTCCCTGAGAGGTTGGAGTTTTTTTAAATTTTTTTAATTTGGTACTTGAATTCTTTATTCAATTCAATTCATGAAACAATCATTAAGTAGTTACATACAAAGCACTTTGCTACATCTGGTAACTACAAACACAAATATGCAATAATCCCCTTTCATAAAGAAGCCTTGCCCCTTTCTGCAAGGGAGCTGCATTGGTAATTTTTTTTGAAGCAGTTGGGGTTAAGTCACTTTCCCAGGGTCACACAGCTGTACCACCTCAATGCCCCTGAACTGATAATTGATACTATCTATTGAATAGTCATATTATTCTATTATTACCTATCATTATAATAATTAGCTCTTCTTCCCCAAGCCAGGATATGCCAAGACCCATATTGATAAATAATTGATGAGTACTGGCAAAATTATGAAAACAAGTGATCTGATTGTACGTTGTATATTTAACCCATCCTCTCCCTTATATTATACCTAATGTGCATGATGTATTGAGAGGTAAAGTGAGGAATCTTGTAAATTTCTCATTTTTTTAAAATGTCTATCCCTAGGGTTTAGCCCGGGGTGGGGATACTGCAGGCTTGAGGCCACATGTGGCCTTCTAGGTCCTCAGGTGCAGCCTTTGGACTGAATCCAAGTTTTACAGAATGAACCCTTTCATTAAGGGAATTTGTTCTGTCAAGTTTGGACTCAGTTAAAGGGTTGCACTTGAGGACCTAGAGGGCCCACGTGGCCTCGAATCAGCACGGTCCCCACCCCTGGTTTAGCCAATGAATTGCTGAGTGTGGTTACAAATGGGCCTAACTGATGGGTTGTTTAAACCTCCCCTACTCTGTGGAGTAACAAGAATTTTAAAGGAAATGGGAATCACCTTTGCAATTAGTTTGAGGGGAAGGAGATGCTTTTGGTGGGTATGCAAGGATCTCAGGAACTGATTGTTGATTGGCATCAAATGAGATGACATAGATATAATGCTTTGAAAACTAGTTTTCATGATGCGTTCCTGTAGGAATCATAGGTCCAAAGACACACACCGGTTTTTTTTTTTCTAAGCTTGGGGTCAGTTTCAGGCCCTCATTGTGGTTTTCATCCTAACTCCAGCTGGATCCCAAACCTTTACCTGATGGACCTTCACAGATAGACCTCTGCTTATGTCTGCCCAAGCCAGTCAATCCCTCCTATAAACAGGGCCAACTGCTCCCAGGCAAGTCCCAGCGGCGGGCTCTTGAGGATTTCCCTCCCTTCCCCAGGTCCTTTCCTCCTCACACCTGCACACTCTAGGGTTATCTAAAGACCTTTCTTCTTCCCTCCCTCCCTCCCTAATTTCTCTTTCTTTCTAGATGTGAGATCTTGGGCAAGTCATTTCACTTCTCTATGTACAAAAAACCCCCCAAAACTGGGTGTAGGGGTTGGAGGAGATACCAGAAAAGCTCATTCCATCCTGCCATCTGTTAGCTTCCTATTTTTAACTCATTATTCTTGCTAACTAGGTGTTAATCTCAGTTATTTTTACACTTGTGAAGGAACTATAATTGTTGTCAGCACCCTCTCCATTCAGCCCCTTCTAAATCAGGGCAGGCTAGAAGATGCCCTAATGATCCCACTAGAGTTGTGCAAACCAGCTGGGTGTGACCACTCCCTGCTCCCTGCTGGTGGTTGAACCCTCAGCATGCCCCAGCCCTGTCTAAGAGTGAGTGTTGAGCTGTATCTGTCTGTCTGAGAATGAGATCCTCCTTACAGAAACGATTTTACACTGCTGGACCCATTCCTAAAACAATGAAAATTAAAAACTAAAAAAAAAAAATCTGTTTCTTAGTGGTAAACAAAAAGTAGTCCTGAGAACACCTCAAAAAGACTAGGTGTTGCCTTCGCCTTCAGGAACTGGAGGCTGAGGAGAAGCTGCAAGACCAAGGTCCTTCAGCAGTGAGCCTTGGAAGGAAAGGCAAGTAAATGGGAGCACCAGGTCTGGAATCAGAAAGATCTGAGTTCAAATACAGCCAACCCTGGGCAAGTCCTTTAAACCCTGTTTGCCTCAGTGTCTCCATTTATAAAATGGGGATTAAAACAGTCCCTACTTCCCAGAGTTGTTATGAAGATCTAAAGAGAATAGAAATGCCAGCTATTATTATTAATTATAAAATTGACTAATGCACCAGACTTCAAGGAAGAAAGAATGGGTCATGGAATTTGGGAGGGACCTTAGAAATTGAGTCCAATTCCCTCATTTTGGAAAGGGGGAGAAAAGACAAGGGTTCAGTGATTTGGTCAGTCACACAAGCCTAAGGTAAGATTTGAACTCAGGGCCTCATGACTCAGTGTACCAGCACTCCATCTATGATACCATGATAGATGAGAGCAAAGCCAGATAGAGTCTTGTGCCTGGAGGGGTGCTGACTCCTCAGTTTGCTGGCACTTGGCCCTCCTGCAGGCCCTGCCAAGGGAGGCACCCCCAGGAGCTTGGAGAAGGGCGGGGTGGTGGTATTACTGTTCACACCTCAGACAGAGGAGTGGAGGGAGGCTCAAGTCTCTGATCCTGCCACAGCTGGGAAGTTAGACGTAAGAGTTGTTACTTGTATCCTGGGCTGGCCTTGGAAATGCCTCTGTCCACAGATACAACCTTAGGTGGGCTGAGGAGGTACAAGTTCCAGGCATTAAGTTGCTGTGCTTGAGCTTAGCTCAAAGATTTGTAATTTTATTTTATTTTCAAAGCAAAATCCACCTTCTTCTCCTCCCATTTCCTGCCCCTCCTCCCGGGTTGAGAAAGCAGGGAACATGTGATTTGAGGGTTGGTGGGGTTAGGAGAGGGAAACCCAGAGACCCTAGAGTGCCAACATCCTCACACCTCCCAGACCCCAGGTCCTGTTTCCATCATCCTGGGCAGCCACCCCAATGGAGATGAGCCTGGCCACAGCCTCTTCAGGGGCTGCAGCCCCAGAGAGCTAAAGACCCAGGAAAGCAAGTCCTCAACCGCCCAGTTCTTGGTGCTGTCCGATGGTTCGATATCAGGAACGGATGTGATTTATCAGTGGCAATGACATTAAAGAAAAGGCATTACCATCTGCCTGGCTGCTGCAGCTGAAACCTCCTACATGAAACCTCCTTCCTTCTGTGAGAATGTGATCTCTTGGAGAGAAGGGACTGTCTCACTTTTCTATTTGTATCCCCAGGACTGAGCAAAACACTTCACAAATTCACGTTCCAATTTAAAGTCCTTGAGAGGCATCATAGCCTCAGAGGAGAGGTTACAGCTCCTGGCTCTAGGTCCAGCATTTTAACCATGACTTCACACTGCTTCTCAGGTAGAGCTGTAACTCAGCTACATCATTGGCTAAATGGGCTTTTGTGCAGGGCTCTGAAACTGGGCCATCCCCGGGGGCCACATTGCTTCTGCTAGGGAAAAAAGAGAATTCCCAAATAACCCACTTAGAAATAGGCTTCTGTAGTATCACTGTTTTTGTGAATTGAGGGATGCCTCTCCTGCTGCCTGTTATCTAAGTCCAGCACCAGAACTCTTGGTTCTAGCTCAGTAGAGAGCTCCCCGGAATTGATATAAGGAGGACTTGACTTCAAATCCTGCCTCAGACACTTACTAGCCATGTCACCCCAGCCAAGTCCCTTTACCTCTGTCTACCTCACTTTCCTCATCTGTAAAATGGAGATGATAATAGCACCTACCTACAGGGGTTGTTGTGAGGATCAGAAAGCCTGACACAGGGATGGGGAAACCGCAGCCTCAAGGCCACATATGGCCTCCCAGGTCCTCAGGTGTGGACCTTCGACTGAATCCAAACTTCACAGAACAAACCCCCTTAATAAAAGGATTTGTTGTATAAAACTTGGACTCAGTCAAAAGGTTGCACCTCACCTGAGCACCCAGAAGGCTCCCCACCCCTGCTGGCACATAGTAGGCACTTAATAAACCCTTGTTGCCTTTCACATTGTTGGTGAGAGGGATCTGATACCCACTCTAGGCATAGGCAGGCTAGGGTTTGGTGCTCACATTTCTCTAGTATCCTATAGGAGGTTTGCAAAGTGCATTGCTTTGCATACGTATTTCATTGGATTCTCACAGCAACCCTGTAAGGTACTATAGGTATTAATGATCTCTGTCTTACAAATGACCCAGAGTGGGTCAGGGACTTGGTTACACAGGCTGTCAGTGCCCAAGGCAGACTGGAATTCAAGTCTGACTCCAGGTACTATCTTGCCTGCCGGGGACAGCAGAAGGGTGCTCCTCATAAACAAATGAGGTGGGATGTGCTAGTGAATGGCTGTGTGGAAGGGCTTTAACCCCAGTTCCTTGATGTTCAGCCATGTAAGACTCCTAAATTCTATCAGAGACAGTGTATTTCTTGTTTGTCTTTATAATTCCTACAGGCTCTTGCATAATGTAGAGCCTCAGCCAAATATTTGGGATGAGAGATGAGAAGAGGGTGAGGGGGAGCTGGTAGGAATCTGTCCACCTGTTGTATAATCAGGAGAAAGAAGCTCCAAAAACCTAAATAGGGGGATCTTATTTTTAGACCCTACTCTTTAGCTTATATTTTGGTTAAGTGAACAGAGAGGGATGTGAGCCCTGGATAGGAGGCTGTAGTGAAATGGAAGGAGGGCTGAATTTGGAGTCCCAAGGCTGGCCACTAGGTAGATTAGACTTGGGGTTGAGACCTGAGTTCATATCCAGCCTTGGACACTTCTTCCTAGGTGTATGAGCCTAGGCAAGTCACTCTACCTCTGCCTGCCTCAGTTTCCTCATCTGTAAAATGGGGTTAATAATAGCACCTACTCCAAAACTCCAGAGGTGATCCTTGTAAAGGAACTGCACACACCTGTTTTGTAGCAGCTCTTGAATGCACCAATCAGCTAGCATTCTAAATTATGTTTGTGTCTTAATCCTCTACCAGACTGTAAACTCCCAGAAGATAAGTGTCTATATACCTACATACATACACATATATAGAGAGACAGACAGAAAGACAGTGACAGGGAGAGACAGAAACAGAGACAGAGGGACAAAGATAATATTTGTTAGATGAATGAATATCTTTGACTTATGAAAAATTAAGCATCAGAAATGAGCTAACGAGCATTCCAGGAGAAAGGAAGGTGGTCCCAGGCTTGGAAGAAGGACCTACTGCCAACCTTGGGGGTAGGAAGCCTAGGGAAGGGTGTACCCAGCAATAGGGGGTTCTCCCTCATTACCAATCTCATTCTCCATGGTCCCTGGGGAAAGGGAAGAGCACTGGAATGCGTATTGATGAAAGCAAGCTAGTTTTTATGTTTCAAATGTGGAAAAAATTCTGGAGGTCAAATGGATGAACCCAGGTGAATGAATGGCAGGTATTTGTGAGTCTCACAGCTAAGGAAGGAGATGAGGACACAGCTGAGAGGGGCCTCTAAAAGCCCAAGAGCTGGCGTGACTTTCATGCTGAAGGGTCATTTCCCTTGCCTTGCAGGGGTTAAAATGGGGTAAAATCATTTTCAAAATCCAGCCTTTTCATTGCTCTGCCCTTCTTCCCCGTACTTTTCCAGGTGGTAGACCTAAGTGAAACCCAAAGGATGCCCATGGGACCGCAGAAATCATCTGGACCAATGGGAAGGGACATGCCCAGAGTCACACTGGGAGTGAAAGAATGGATTCGACCCCAGGTACTTGATTCCAATTCAGGCCTTTCCACTGTACCAACACTGTCTCTTTTGGGCAGAAAATAGCACCTCTTTTAGTCTCCCTCATTCTCGTCCAATTCTGTAATCCTGAGCCAAGATGTATTTAACTCAGCCTTTGTCTGACAGGTGTCCGTCTACTGTAATCCCACCCACTGGATGTCTTGGTAACTTTCTGAACCAGAGTGGTCCCTGGATCAAGGCCACTCACTACCAAATGCCTTTCCCCCATTAGGATGTACGCTTTTTGAGGGCAGGGATAGCTTTGCTTGTTTGTATCTGCATCCCGTGTGCTTAGGATATAGTTAGATGTTTATTATTTTCATTTCATTCAAGAAGGTGCACAAGGGATCCGTACTGGATGCCATCTTCCCAAGCTAACTTCTTGGGGAATAGAACTGGCACCCAGCTTAGTACTGCTCTGAATGAGACGTTTTTGGTAGAGAGGTTAAGGAGAGGATACATCTCCCCACAAAATTGAGGCTCTTTGGGAGGTGGAGATGGCCCCGCTCCCACCTGACGGCAGGGGCAGAAGCATGAAGGTCACGGAGAACCTTATTACCCCACTCTGGTCACTGGATTCAGATGGCTCTGAAGGAGAAGTGAGGGTGGTGACCTGCACAGCCCTCTCTCACTCAAAACAAAGTCAAGTGCAAGTCACGTCATTATTTCTCTGAGGGCGTGGTCTTCTTCGGCAATGAAGGACGAACAAACACAACCCACTCTCCAAACCTGACAGCCCTTGCTGGAGAGGAGCTAGCTCCTTCATTTACCCCCTGCTGCTCCCCTTAGACTTCATGGATCTCCAGAAACCCCATCATTTTGCAAGATGAAATTAGCTCTGAATCTCATACCTCCTCAGATAATTTTCCAACAGACCCCTAGTTTTCTCCTTCTTTTTATGTTGCACCCCACCCCCCAAGCTGGTGAGGTCCTAGAAAGCAGGGACTGTCTTTTTTGGGTGAGGAGGGGGAGGCAATCAGGGTGAAGTGACTTGCCCAAGGTCACACAGTAAGCTAGTAAATATCTGAGACGATATTTTAACTCAGGTCCTCCTGCCTTTAGGAGCTAGGACCTGTGCTCTTTCCACTGCTACCTAGCTACCCCCAGGGACTATCTTTTGCTTTTCTTTTTATTCTCAGTGCTCAGCACATAGTAAACACTTTAAAAGTTTACTCTGACGCTAAGCTCCTCAGTTCTGCCTTCCCTGGCACCGTGAATTCCCAGAGCTTTTTGCATGCCCCACCTTACCTATTTTGCTCTAAAAATTGTAATCAAAGACACATTACCACTGAGCTGGAGGGGGTCTTTGAGACTGAGTCCTACCCCCTTGTTTTACAGAGGAAATTGAGGCCCCAGAAAGGATCTTGCAGTCAGTATTACTGCTTTTGTTATTTTCCTAGACATTTCCCACAGTCCTTGGCATATAGTAAGCATTTAAATGCTTCATCATGCTCTCATTCTAGTCTTTAGCACTGTGCAGGGCACCTAGTAAGCCTTTACACTTAATGTTCTTTCTTTTCTTGCACCAATGAACTCTGCTTAGAAAAGTGAAAGGGAGGGTCTTTAGTTCTAAGTGATGGATGGGTGAACTAGGGGGAAGCCTGGGCTGGGGATCACTACACTCCTACAAGGAGAGAATAGGCATTCAGCCTGACCTTGGCAACAGACTAGTTATGAGGAGCTAGCAGAAGATGGAAAAGCAGTGAAACTCATGTTTTCATTAGGGTAACAACTCTGCTAGTGAATAAAAATGAATTTCCCTCTCAGTCAGACATCTTTTAACTGGGAAAGTGCAATAGATTCAACATTAACAACAGTCCAAGAGGGGGATGCTTTTTCCACTTTAGGCTACTTTTAGATTTTAAAACTGAAAAGGACTTCAAAGGTGAATTGAATCTAATCCAATTAGGACTAGAGACCCCAGATTTAAACTTGAATACTCTTGACTGCAAAGCTGTCTTCTTTTGACCCCACTTGTGGGTCTGGTACATATTTCAGGGGAGCTCTCATTCCCTGGAAAACATTCAGCAGAAGGTAAGATCTGCCTATTAGGCAACTAACTAGGAAAAGAAATCTCCAGACTGGCAGTAGTTGGGTAGTTGAGTGGTTAACGTCCTGGATTTGGACTGGGAAGATCTAATTCTGGACTGTTGCTCAGATACTAGCTGAGTGACCATGGAGATAATAGCCCCTTCTCAGGAGTGGTGACATTTTGTAAAGCACCTTACACACCTTCAGTGCTACATATATGTTGCAGTTATTCAGAATGTAGATGTGTTTCCCAGGTTGAAGTGAATTTTAGGCTACAAGGTAAAGCATGTCTACCCTAGCAATCCGACGTGTTGCAGGAGTCCTGGATCCAGAGTCAGAGGATCTGGATCAGCTCTGTTATCGTGGGCCTCAGTGGCCTCATCAGCAAAATGGACTAAGTCATAATATCCAAGGTCCCTCCCACCTTGAAATAGGCTATTGCTCTGAATACCAAGAGGTGGTCCCCCAGGACGGGACTAGTAATGCCACCTCTGTACATCATAGTTTAATTCTTCTGGGAAAAAAAAATCTCAGGGAACTTCTAAAGCTAGAAACCAAAACCTGGAGATGGAAGCCACAACAGCCGGCTTCACAACCTTTGCAGGGCTCTAAGGCCACGTGGAAGCTTTGAAGGTAACATCTGCAAGTGTTGGGAAAGGGAAAGGGAAGCCAGGTCTATGAGGAGGGAGGGGTCCCAGGCCAGGAGCTGGGATTTCCTCAGCACAAGGAATCTCCCTGGGATAACTCTGTTAGCTGATCCATCAGCAACTCCCTGACTTGGTGGTAGAGAGCTAAATGACTGCCCAGGGAGGCCATAGGTGGCTGGGACTTTGCCTGGCCCAGGGCCTCCCCATTCCCCCAGGTCAAGCAGCCTCTCCTGCAACCCCATTAACTGACAATTGCTCCAGCTTCTGTGGTAGAGAAGGTGGCATTAAGCGGATGCCTTCCAGAGACAGGAAACCATGGGTCAAATTTTCCTTTTAATAAAAAAGAAATATCCCATGCCCCATCCTGCCCTCCTCCCTCTGGCTCTTCTCTCAGTCTGGAATCCATCAGGTTCTCTACACCTCCTTCACCCCAGCAACAACCAGCTTCCTCCTGCCCTCTGCCCACCCCCAACCCCCAGCCAAGAGGAAGTCTAAGGGAAAAAGAGACATAGCTCTCCCAAGTCCCAAACAACTTTTAGAAAAAAAAGGGAAACCAAACAAAACCCCCAGAGACATTATTATTGACATTCTGGGTACATTCCCTATAATATGTCACAGACAATGCTTCTTTCCTGGGGAGTCCAGCTCACACAGGAGGAGACATCTACTCGGTGCCTACCGAGGGTTGGGGCTACAGCATCAGTTCCGGCCCAGACCCAAGGCTGCTACCAGCTCATTATCTTGCAGCAACAGCAGCAGCATCCGAGGTAAGCAAAATGAGGAGGGGTGGGGGAGAGAGAGAGGTGCAAACAAGGAGGGGGGAGGAGGAGGAACAGGCACCTGTAGTTCTTATCCAAACCGGGGACCAAAGCCTGGAAAGGTTTGGTTTCAAGAAGACAGAGGCCACCCGGGGTTTGGGATGATGATACAGATCAGAGGAAGCACCAATAATTGGGTGGCTGCTTTAGATTCCAAAGCCAAAAAAAAGGGAAAAAAATGCTTCTAAGTCAAAGCAGCAGCTGATCTGGAGAATTCTCTTGCTCCTGGAGTTACACGATGAAAGAAAATGATGGCTTCAGAGCATGGGCTCACAGGGAAAGGATAAAATAACCAACAAATGAATGAGCACCAGAGGGAAGAGATCTGTAGAGTGGGCAGGACAAGTGGGCTGATGCCACTTTAAAAAGCAAAATCCCTGGACAGAATGGGGAGGATCCTGTGCATCTTTCCCCAAAGGCTACCCAGTCCTCAGGATCCCGCTCAGGCTTCTGATGGGTGGCACCTCTGTGTGCTACTTACCTGTGCTGAGGACCTACCTGGGGCCACTGCTCCATGGCTTGTTCCCCAACTTTGACTCTTCCCACCAGCACCTTTGGCTGCTGCCCTCTGGGGTTTGGGGGTTGAGCCAACCTCCCTGCCCGGATCCTTATCAAAGCCCTTCCCTTCCCGAAGGAGATGCTGATACCCTTTTCTTTCCCACCAGCTTCCTCTGGCTGCCAGTCTTCCCTTGGCCCTCTGAGGGCCCACTCTTCCCTCCCAGGAACAAAGGTAAAGTCAAATACCACATGGCCCATGCTCTCCAAGGGTCAAATCCATACCCACAGTCTGGCTAACACTGCATCTTTACCAACATTCATACACAGATCAGCCTGGGAAGAGCTTTCTGGACAGTAGGCCTGGTCTCATCCTGCCACCTCATCTAAATAAAACAAACTTCTAGATGGCAAGACTGGGCAAGAGAGGAGTCTCTTCCCTTCCTCTCTGAGGGAAACTTGTCTTGTCCACTGCTTACCTGGTAGGGGAGAGGGGAAGATGGGGGACCAGCATGTTCAGTCACATTACTAAGAATTTTCTTCTTTTTTTTTTAAATTGGAAAAACAAAACAAACAAACCAAAAAAAGGGATCCTATGTGGAAATGAGCAGGACAGTGGTAAAAACGAACAAACCATTAAAATCCCCAACAAAGAACGAGTCTCCTGGCCCCAGGCTCCCAGTTAATCCTCCAGGACCACAATCTCCACATTGTGCACTTGGTGCTGGTGTTCCTCCATCTCGGCCACAACCTTCTCCTCAGTCCTCAGCTCAGTCTCCAAGATGAGGGCTTTGCCCTCTGGCTCCTCTGCCTCAGGGTCTGGAGCGGGATCAATTTCAATGATGGTCTGCCCATCCTCTGAAGTGCTCTCCACAGCCTGGATGGCAGAGGTCAAGCCAGACTCCATGGCCACCAGCTCCACGGGGCTCACCACAGTGGCCATGTTGCCCAAGGCCCCCCCATCCTGCATGGCAGCTGAGCTCAGCAGCGCCAGGCTAGAGGAGGGGTGGATGGTCACTGCGTCAGGGGAGCTGGTCTTGGCAGAAGAGACAACAGTGGCATAGCGGAAGAGCTGGGAGCCAGAAGGCAGCGTGTGCACAGTCACGGGGCTGGAACCCTGGCTGAGGGTAGCCACAGGGAGGTTGCCCATGGAGAACGGCTGCCCCATTGGTGCTAGGGCGATGGGAGAGATGACGGTGAACTGAGGCTGCTGGACGGGGGGCGAGGGGCTCAGGACGGTGGTGGAGGCAGGGCGCTGAAGGCGGGGCCGCTTGGCAGGCTTTGGGTTGTTCATGGGCATCAGTACCACATTCTGCACAGTCTGAGACTTCAGCCTGTGGTCCTGGGCCTGCTTCTTCTGTTCTTCCAACTGGCGTTCTAGGTCTACAAGGAAAATGCAATTTTCGTTTAGACAGCAAGAAGTATGTTCAGGGTGGTAGATGTTTCAATAATGAAATTTTCAAAACATATTAATATTTATCAACAACAATACAGATGTAGTGTAGTATGGTGGAGAGTGCTAGACTTGGAGTCAAGAAGTCCTGGGTTCAAATCTCATCTCTGACACTTAGTATTTTTACCCATTTTATGAGAATCTGCTCACTGAGTGATCACTGACATTAGACCTGCTTTCTGGGAAAGGTCCTACACTGTGATGACCCCAACAAGGAATAAAAACACGTTCTCCTAGTAACCATATACATTTCTAGACTTCAGTTCTTTCTTCCCATCCCTGGGAGACAAATTGTCTCATCATGGTAAGTGTCCTGAACTGCCCTGCCTACCCTGAACACAGCAGCTCCCAAGGGCATTTCTGGGCCTCTGGACAAGGAGCCAGAGCTCAGAATTCCAAAAGGGTGATAAAGCCAGAAGACAAAAGGGTAAACTATGGCCCCAAAAAGTACTCAGGTTGTCCCTGGGCTCTCTGTTCACATGCTCCAAGCCCGCACACATGAACAACTGTACAAATCAAGGAGGTAACGATTGTAAATACACTACTGTTACCATCATCACCATCAAAAAAATTTATCCTAAGAGAATAAGGGACTGGGTACCTCCCCTAGTCCAACTCTTTCATCTAACAGAGAAGACGGGAATGACCCGCCCAAGGTCAGAGCGTTTATCGAGGCTAGGGTGGAACCCAGTCTCTGACTCCAAATCCCTCAGTCTATCCGTTACTTTGGGAGACCTCGGAGCATTTTTTCTCTTGTTTTAAACCAAGAGTTCCTCTTTCCCTGTGACTTCACGGTAAGAAAGACCTATAAAGCAGGCTCCTATCCCACCTTTCCGGTGCTCACTCCCAGAGCTTCCACACATCTGCCACCTGTGTAGGTTCTAGGTTCCAGCCAAATTGGACAACTCTCTGATCCTGAATGTGAGCTCTGCTCTCACACCTCTGCATCTTAGAATGCCCCCCTCCCCATCTTCTTCTACTGAACAGAATCTGCCTCATTCTGTAAAATCCCATTCCCATGTCCCCTCCTCCCTGCTCTCCCCTCGGCTGGTAATGACTCTGCCTCCCACAGCACTTGCTCTGCGTACATGGGGTCTGGTCTGTGTGTTGGTATTTCAGCTTCCAAAGAGACTGTGAGCAGCTCCCCATGAGCAGAGGTGGCACTCTCTAAACACTGCATCTCTCCCCGTGCCAAGAAAGGGGCTTGCAGGTAGGAGGTGCCTTGATGATTTTTATTTAATTGCCTTATTTGCTTTGTTTCTTAGGTAATGCGGTGGATAGAGTGGTGGACTCCAATGGCAGGAAGAACTGAATTAGAATTCTGCCTCAGAGACTTACTAGCTGTGGCCTGGGGCAAGTCTTCTCACAGTCTCAGTTTTTTCATCTGCAAAATGGGGATAGTAACAGTAGGTTGCTGTGAAAATCAAGTGAAATTACAGAGAGTGTTTTGTAAGCCTTTTAAGTATTATATACAAACCAGCTATTCTTCTTCTAGTCTTTTAGCTAAGTGGACGGAAAAAATAAGATTCAGATCTGTCGATTTAGTGGCTGGTTTTATACCCTTGATGGAGTGGCAGGTGTGTGACTAGCACAATAATGATGATTTAGAAAAGGAAGGAGTGATCACAAAGAGTCAGCATGGCATCAACCAGAATATGCTGGGCCTTGGCTGAGAGGGTTACTAACCCGGTAGCTCCAGGAAGTGTCAAAGATGAAGTCTGCCAAAATTTTAGCAAAGCACCTGATAAAGTGTCCCATGAGATTCTTGTAGAAATAACAGCAAGATGTGAGTTAGATAACAGGAATATTGGCCAAATGACCAAGACTCAGGGAAGAACCTTATTAGATATTCAATGTTTGATGTCAGTTTGGAAGGTAGTATTCAGTGGGGGAGGCCCAGGTTTGATCTTATGCTAATAGTTACCAAAAAAATTCAAAGATGGAATACTAAATTTACAGAAGACCTATAAAGCTGAAAAGGAAGGACAGCTAGCTAACCAACCTACTGGATAAATGGATCAATCAATCAATCAGTTGAGTTGGTAAAAGTCAAGATTGAAACAGATCTCAATATGTAAGAACTTTAGGCTGGATTGAATGAAATGAAATATAACAGGGCTAAGTAGAAAGTCTTACACTTGGGTTCAAAAAATCAACTTCACAAGATACAGGAGGGGCTAAAATAGCAGCTTGTCTGAAAAATATCTAGGGGTCTTAGTGGACCAGAAATTTTGATGACCAAAGTCAGGAAACAATGTGACATGGCAGCCAACAGCTAATTCAGGCTACCACCTGAGAGATGCAGTTCTCTGGTCATGCCCCACAGTCTCAATGACACTGGTAAGCTGAGGGAGGATTCAGGAGGACAAGCAGGATGGGGAAAGATCTCAAGTTCCTGTTAACTGAGGCTCAACTGGAAAAAAGAAGACTCAGGGCGAATGTGATGGCTCCCAGGCAGGGGAGGGAGTAGGCATGTTCTGTTTGGCTCCAGGAGCAGTAGGAGGAAGCTCTAAAATGGCCAATTCAGATCTGATAGAAGGAGGAGCTTTCTTGCACTGGGAGTTGTTCAAAAGTGAGACGAGTTGCCCTGGAAGCAGTGGGGAGAGAGAGGTGTCCCCTCAGCCTCAGATCTAATGAGCCTGTCTCTGCCAAGAGGTGCCCTTATCTCTCTCATGAACTTTAGCCTCCTATCATTTCAAGGATGCATCTCAGACTCCGAATGTCTACAACACAGTTCCTTCTCCTTCCTCCCAGCGAGCTGGCTTCTAACCCTCCCTCTTTCTGCCAAAGGCCCCACCAGCCTTCCAGGTCTGAGAGGCCTTCACTTTGCTATTTCCCCAACTCCTCAACCTTCCTCACCTCTCAGAGTCAGGCAGGGGCCAAATCTCTACAATGTCACCCTCGGGAAGGTCTAGTGTCCTCTTACCTACATCACAGCTATGGCCTCCTAATGGCTTCTGGGCCTCAAGCCTCCCCACTCCAATCCATTCTCCACACAGATGCCAAAAGGCTTTTCTTACTTAAGCAGAGATCTCACCATGCCCCTCCCCACTTCAATGGTTTTCTTGCCTCTAAAAGACTAGATTGATTCCTCTGCTTAGCTTTGAAAGCCCTTCATGATAAGGCCATCACCAATCCTTCAGGCTCCACCAAGTACTACTCCTTCTCCCCCCTATACTCCATAGTCCAGTTAAGCCTTGCTCCCTGCTCCTTGCAGCCTGGCTCCAGGCCTTTTTACTGACAATCTCCCAGCACTATATGCTCTTCCAACCATCCTGGCATGGTCCTTCTCTTTTCTCATGGCTCAGCTAAAGCACACATGGATTTAAATGAGTCAGTCAACTTTGTTTTGAGTGCTGGTTATGTAAAGAAATACAAAAACAAGGTGAATTCTCAAGAAGCTCACACATTCTCATTTTCCTTATTACCACAGATAAGGCAGCCTGAGCTACAAAAGAAAGGGTGACTGGTGGGGAACTGCCCAAGAGGGCCCTGGGTCTTCTGCTAAGGACATACTAGTTTTCTAGGGCTGCCTGGGGTGTCATAATCCCTTGGAATTTGTTAGGAAGAGCCCTGGACTTGTAGTCAGAAGGTCCCCCCACTGCATCCTGGGCCATCTCCAGTCATCCTGATCTATACCTGGCCATTGGGTCTATATGGCTTCAGAAAAGAGAGTGAGGCCAGTGACTTTGCACAGCCCTACCTCACTTAAATCCAATTCACTGGCAAGTCATGGCATCACCTTCCTGATGTCATGGTCCTTGTTAAGAACGACGGACAAAACAAGAAGCCGGAACACACAGATGTGGATCTGGGTCTGGCTCAGCTGCTTCCCCTCCATTCCTCCAGTTTTCTCACATGATGCTACGTGTACTATCTGTACTGTTCTAGTTGTTGTGAAGGAAATGCTCACTCCACTTGAAATGGCTACATCAGTGTAAATTAGTCTTCCTATGGTAGCCCATGCTACTTGTAGATTTTCATCTCTGCTGGATGCACCACTGAGGACACTGACCCATCCACTGGCTCCTCCTGGAGCTGTAGACCAAGAATCACTGAGGTGCAAGGGAGATCAGAGGACGTCTGGTCTAGCCTACCCTCCTGACTCCCTGAAGATGTTCCTCTGTAATCTAGAATAGACTGGCCAGTCTTTGCCCAATCACCTTCAGTAAGGGGACCGACCCCATCTGCTTTTGGAGTTTCCCAGTCCACTTTGCTAGGATGTTACTTACAATTTTTTAATCAATCTCCATTATCGCTTCTGAGTATCTCTCATTGTTATAGTTTTTTCCTTACACAAAATCTTGCTAGGATACCATCTGATAGGACTTTAGGAAAAAAGGTCTCTCCTTCCCTCCAGGGCTAGTCAACCTGACATGATCTTGTGTGGGTCCCTGGGAGGACAAGAATCTATATAATCCATCATAAGAAAAAGAAAGATACACTGTCACCTGTCAGAGTGTAAAGAAAGTGTTCCTCCCCTTGCTCTGTCTGGCTCTTCCTGTTGTCCAAAACTCTCTTGACCGTGTCCATCAGGCCAAAGGTGTGGGCTACATTGTTGAGGACAGCAGCATCTGGAAGAAGAGTCCCATGTGGGGTGAGGGCAGAGTGCTGGTGCTCCCCTCTCTACAATCAGTGTGACAACCCTGAAGTCAAGGGGCTTGCTCCACCATCTCCACTAGTGAGGACAGGCTCTGGTGAATGCCCACCCTTCCCTGATACCCTTTCCTCCATATCCCATACTTCTGATCATCTGCCACCCCTCCATTCAAAAATCTGGGAAAAACTCCTTCCCAAGTAAAACAATCATGGATATAGCTGTGTGACTCTGTATGACCTCTGTGGCCTGTTTCCTTATTTGTAAATGCAGATAATAGCACCTGCCTCAGAATACTCCTGAAAAGCTCCAGTGGGATAATGTATGTGGAGTGCTTTGCAAAGCTCCAAGTGTTGTGAAAATGTAAGCTATTATTAGTCACATTGTTAATTTTATAATAAATCTGTTAATTGCCCGTGTCACATTTTCAGCTCACCTGTAATCTGGAAGGGAGCCTGAAGCAGCCTTTGCTGCACTCCCCTGAGCAGCTCCTCGATCTCCTTCTGAATGTTGCAGACCACCTCCTCCATGAGCCCCACGTCAGCTATGCCCTTCCAGAACATCAGCGTGTCCTCTGGCACAAGAAGGAAGAGGGGAAGTTGGAGAAGGGACATATCATGGATAGCTGTTCCCCCCTTAGAGAGAATGCCTTAAGGAGGAAGCTCTGGAGGAGGTGTGATGGCAAGCAAAATAGGATCTTTTGCTGTTTTTTTATTTTGGTATAATCAAATGCCTCTGATTGAATCTTGACCAAGAGTCTTTACTAGGAGTAAAGTAGAGAAACAAGAGTTTCTTTAACTAGAAACAGTATATGGATTTGTATTGTTAACTATTTAATGAGGTTAAAGATCTTCCCCACCCATTAATGGGTCTGGACATTAAGGGGAGTTTGATTAGGGAAGATTTGTGGGAAGGTCTAAGTCTTTTGTTAATGAGGCACTGGTTTTCAGGGGTTGTGATGCCTTCTGGCTTTAAAAAAGGCATAAATACTCTGAGTTGAGGTTTTATTTTGGGGCTTACTGACCAGAAGTGTTTGGCCAGACAAGGACTCTGGGAACATGTGTAAGGAGCATCCTGGCTTTGAAAACCCAGATGTCCATGCTTCCCTCTCTGGTAACTATGGTCAGACAGTTGGACTGGTCTATCAATGGTCAGGCATAGGAAGCCACCTGTTGATCTTAGATTTCTCTGTATTTTCTTTGAAGTTCAGGGTGCTGAGTCCCCTGAATTGTTTCGTTAAATGAATGATACATGTTCTTGATTAAAATGACTGTTAGCCCCTCAAAAGCCTCCTTTCCTTTTATGAATGCAGATCTAAGAATCTGTGATTGCCGGCCCCGCTGTGTATGTTAGGGTGCTTACTGATACAGTAGGTCAGATCAGGACCAAGCACATTGGGTGGTCCCCACCCCTACCCACCCTCCTGCCTGCACCCCCAGGTTCTCCTTCTGGAGTTCTAGGGGAGGGCTAGCTTTAGAAATGTGGGGAATGACAGAGAGAGACACATATACACAGACAGAGAGGAGAAGAGGAAGGGGAGAGAAGGGAGGCGAGAGAGCAAAGGAAGGCAGGGGAGAGAGGAGAACAAAGAAGGGAAATAGAGGAGAGAGGGGGGAGGGAAGGGAAGAAGGGAAAGAGAGAAAGGAGAGGGGAAAAAGGAGAGAGATTTTAGATTTTCCATCTGTCTGCCAACATGCCAGGCACCTCAAACACGCCAGGAGTGCGGGCAGAGGTGTTGAAGGGGTGGTGGTGGCTAAGAGTCAGCAGACCCTCTACCTAAGGCCCCCATGGGGTACCTGAAATCTCCTCGGGGTCCTTCTTCAGCCCCTCCTCAGTAGCCATGGTGACGGCTGCAGTAAGAGCCGAGTTCCACTCCAGCCCTGCCTCTTCCATGTTCTCCTCCGAAATGGCGATCTGAGTGACTCCCCCTGCCAAAGGGTCATCAGAGGAAGAGGTCAGGGTGCACCAAGTTCCCGCTCCTGCTCACACACCACCAGCAGCATCATGAAGACAGGCCCTCCTCCTCCAGTCAGAGCTCAGGGAAGCTGCGACCAGAGTTGGGTTTTCTAGAGTCCAGCCTGAAAAACCTCTATTCACTCCCCAGTCTGAGACCAAGAAAACCAACAGTCAAGCCTAGAAGAACATCCAAGAGGGGACACAAATCCACAGCCGCTGAGTACATGACTTGATTTCACCAGAGGGCTGTCGGGAGTCACCAGCAGGGTAAGGGCTTGGGCTGTGTCACCCAGGTCAACCACACCATGGCCAACGGAATAGGAGGGAAAAGCTGCCCCGACAGGTCAAACAAACCAAGGGGAGCCCGAGGAAGGTGACATTCCCAGTCCAATGTGTTGAGGTTTGAACATGATGTGGCTTATTCACCACAACAAAAAGGAAAAATGAAGGAAGGAGAAATTCCTGGAGAGGCAACAGCAGTGATAGTAACCCTGAGGACCCAGGCTCTATTCCTTGTCTGGCCATTCACCCCTCTGAAGAGGCCCTGTGCAAGCTGCGTCAGCTCCCTGGGCCTCCATTTCCTCATCCAGTCCTGAACAAGATCTTAATAAAGCAGGCTGAGAAAACACAACCACATCTGAAAGTGGATGAGACCAAATGTAAATGAGTTCACAGGTTTTTTTTTTTTAATTTTTCTGGTAAAAAAATCCAGCTGCCTGAACAGCAAAGGTAGTGACTTATGGTTCTTCCCAGAAAGAGGCCCAATGGCTGATCAAAGAATATTCGCTCTGGAAGAGATCAGGAGCCATGGCAGTCCAGGGTGGTGTGTGCTTCAGAGCTCCGGGAATCATGCATTTGTTCAAAGTAGTTAAAAGTCCATCCATGCCCCCTCCAGATGTGTAGAGGGCCAATCATTGCCAATCATGGTGCCCCCTGACCCTGGTCCTTGTGGGCCTGGCCTGGCAGAGCCTCTTTTGGGAGGGAGATCACAATTCTACCCCCAGTGGTGGCCTGAAGCCCTCAGCCCCTTAAATCATGGTCAGTCCTAGGGTTACCCTCAGGTCGAATGAAATCTGAGTGCAGTGGTGCAGCCTAATCTGATCCCCCACCAGGCTGTCATCAGCGAAAAGATTCAAAGCACTCTAAGATCACCTGAAACCTGCAGGGATCCCAAGCTGAGAAATGTGCCCAAGGATAATGGCTTCTGAGAAACCTGCAGGATACTTAGAGAGGTACAAGAGTGCTGGGACGGAAGTCAGGGAGATGGGAATTCAGAGCCTGCCTCTGATGATCATGGACAAGTCACCCAGTCTCCCTGAGCCTCAATCTCCCCATCAATCTGTAAAACAGGGATAGTAATTCCTAAAGCCCCTTACCTCACAGGGCATCCAAGGAGACCAGGTCTGTAAAGCATTTCTTAAACAAAAGTGCTAGGCAAGAAGTGCTAGATAAATGTCAACTTGATTATGCTGGCTGTTGTTTGAAGAAAGAATCAAAGAAGGCTGTACCTATCAGCATGAGAAGGAATGAAGCAGAAGACCGAGAGCAGGGGTCCTGTTTCCTAAGAGTTTGCCATAGCCCCATCTGAGGATACTTGCAGGTGATGGCTGCTTAAAAGGACAGCCTTTGAACAAATGAGCGAAGGAAGAGGGAGGAGAGAGGAGCAAGAGGACAGGGCTACTGACAAACAAAGGATGTGTTCAGGTGGTTTCCTACCCCCTACCATCAGCCGAAGTGGGTGTCTGCACCACGCTTGTCTGCTGCCCCGGCACAGGCGCTCGGGCACTGCTGATCAGGAGGTCAAACTTGGTGCTTCTGCAGGTATTGGAGCAAACCTTGTCATGCTGGTAAAAGTCAATCTGCCCAGAGTCCATCATTTTCCTGTGAAGAGGACAAAGACAAAAACCTCAGACTGGTCTGGATTTTACAATTCAGGGCTCACTGCCCCGCTTAAACAAATCTGTCAAATGTTATCCAAAATTCATCAGGTTACAGAAAATTCTACATGAGCTTCTTATTAAGATTTTCATTGGAGTCCCTCTCTTTCTCTCCTATCCTCTTTGTAGCAGTTACAGACTGCCCTGGCTCCCTTCCCTGAGTCTTAGGAAAACCAAACCCAGAAAAAACAGAAACAGAAGGAAAGGCAAACAAGTCAAATCACAGATTAAAAACGATGGGGAAGTCAGAACAGTGAGGCTGCTGCTGCTGCAATATGGTTTCCATGGACTGACAGGCTAGAGAAACCCTTTTAAATACAACAAGTCAGAGCAGCTGGCATCTCTTTTTCATCATTGATAACAAGTGGTACTGACTCTGAATGGAGAAAATACTGATCCTGCTGCTGGACTGTCTGTGGCCCCACCCGACACTGCCATCTCCAGGGCCAGGGACTGAATGGGGCTTGGAGACACTTTCATCATAGTGGGCACTCCTGTCACAATGGCATCTGTTGGCCTACACTCATGCTCTTGAAGGCTCAGGGCCTGGTCTTATCAGACTTGAAGAATGGTCTCTTTTAAGGCCACTCTGATTTCTTTTGGATCTGGGGCATATGGGCACATGCTTTTCTTCACTGGTAAGACAAACAAACCAAGCTATCAGAGGCTTCCAAGTGGCAGAGTGGAGTGAGTGCTGGATGTGGAGTCAGGAAGACTCGAGTATGAATCCTGCCCTCAGACATTCAAAGTAGCTCATAAACCTGAGCAAGTACCTGAACTTTTCTGTACTTGGTTTTCTTATCTCTAAAACGAGGGAGTTGGATCTGATGGCTTCTGAGGTCCTTTCTCACCCTCAACATGTGATGCTGGTATCAGGTTTAGGGAAGACTTCCTAATATGTAGTACAGGTATCCAAAAGCAGAAAGGACTGTCTCAAAAAGGGGAGCCTCTACCTCACTGGAGGGCTTCCCACTGAGGGGGGAAGGACACTTCTTGGGCTATTATACAGCCTTGTCCCTTTCAGTTCTGAGATTCCATGGTTCTGAAGAGTAACAGAGGTAAGGAGCTAAGGAGGGAGTACTTCCCATTTACTTCTATTCTATGAGATGTGATTGTCCCATGGATGGTCTGGGTGAGTGCTGAAAGCACATGTTAACCTTAGTATAATTTAATCTGAGAGAATAAAGGCAAGAAGACGTGACCCAGGAGCCAACCACAACTCTTAGTGACCTGGGGCAAGTCACCTCCCCCCTCAACAGGCTTCTGAGTCCCCAGGTATAAATATTTTACACACACAGACACAGACACAGACAGACAGACAGACACACACACACACACACACACATACACACATATATACACACACACATATATGTGTTATATATGTATTCCCCTCCAGCTCTACACCTTACAGTTTGGAATATACTTACACATGTGAAAGGTTACTTTTATTACCCCAAAGCCTATCACATTTCAAACCCAATATAAAATGACTTATGGATATCCTCCAGAGCATGGTTAAGAAAGAGTTGACCGTATGTATGTATGTATGTGCATAAAGGGGCAAGTTCATCCATGAGCAAAGCAAGAGTACCCAAGTATACAAGAAGCTCTAGGAGCCACTCTCCTTGACTCCACACCCTCTGTCAACATCAAGTCAGCCCAAAAAGAAATGAGAGCTAGTTCCTCAAATTAGGAGGGGAGGACCAGGAGCCTTTTTGCCCTGTACTACCCCCATTTCTCTCCTGCCCCAGTTTAGTAAGACTAAGGACTAATGAATGCCCCTTCCCTGTGATCTGGCTTGATGGAAATGTTCTCAGGCCTTCAGATGCCATCAAGATAAATGAATCAGCAGTGCCAGCCAAGTCACCAAAACATAGATATATGACACTTTAGATCAAAGGAGAAAAATTAACTCTGTGGATTTACCCGCCAAAACCTGTCCACTGGTGGGTGGCTGCTGCGGGTGCTTACCTCAGCATGATCCCACCCAGACGAATGGCTCTCTTCCAGTCCTTCAGGGTGGACTTGCCAGCCAGATGAACAAAATGCTTGGGGCTGATCAATTGGTCATTGAACTGAAGCCAAAAAGCAAAGTCAAAAACAAGTGTCAACTCAGTCAGGCAGAAACAAAGGAAAAGACATCAAGAACCAAGAGACAGGAGCATGTACATGTGGCCCCCAGAGAGATGCAGAGATGATGACCTAGTCCATCATCAGCCTTGCATCATCCTAGCTTCTGCTCTCACAGCTGCTGACCCCATCTTTACTGCTCCAAAGAAAAATAACCTCCCCTAACCACAGTGCCCTGGTCGCTACAAGTACAAGGGAAGGATTAGAAGGATGAGAATGGGTTATCTATTGACCTGGGCAATCCCTTCATGCCCCAAGACAGGCTGTCTGACCCAGCATTCAGAATGCAGATGAAATCTTCATGTGAAGTGATCCTGCCAGGCCCAAATGCCCCATACTGGGTGTGAGGAAAGGGACTATGCTGGCAGAAAATACCTCCCAACAGCCATTTCGATTACTCAGTCTTCCCTCATAATTAAAAGATGATGCCACTGATGGCAATTACCATCTGTGTGAGCAGCTGTGGCTTAAGACTGGCACATGAAGAGCAGTCTTGGTCATGCTATATGCTCAAGGGCTTCTGAAGACTGTTCTTTGACTTGTTGCTGTGGCCTCAAATACAAAGGAACACCTAATAATCTGAGTAACAAGAATAGCAGAGAAGGTATAGGAGGCACCAGTGTGCAAAAAGCCCTTTGGAGGAAAGCACAGAAAAGTGAGAGAAGGTTACCTTGACACACTTCACATTAATTCCTGGACATACAAACTTCTTCCAGAGGAGGATAGCTTTGCTTTCCCCACAGGTGATAGGATATGCAATTTCCATCTCTTCGTTTGTTTCTATGGAGCTAGCATCTGTAAACAGAAACATTTCAGTTACCAAGTTATCTCTTCCTCCAAAGAGATTCAGAGAGCTGGAATCCAAACCCACATTTGGCCGGGTCTTTTTACAAGACTAAGGAAAGCCTAAGTGTTGGTGTAGTTTATTTATCAAAGTTAGCAAACATATACTCTGCTCAGCTTACAATCCAAACCAAAAACATCTTCTGCAAAAACATCCAGGGCAAGGATCATTCTTGATAGGATGGAGCCCTTTATGAGATTCCCTCATTTGGGTGGATATACTTGACCAAGAGTAGGAGGTAAGTACAAGTAATAATTTATTCAACATGTTTGTGCCAAAGGGCAAGGATATTCTGGATAAGGAACCATCAGACATCTAGCAACAGCACTTAACCAACACCATATTCAGATCACGAGGGATAAGAGACTAGTGAGAATCCAGCATAGGGCACTGAAGTCAGTAAGCACCACATGAGCAGACAGACTTACCAATCCCTTCTTCAATTTTGTGAATTGTGTGGGTTTCTACGGCTACAACCGCTGCATTGTTCTCCGACCCCGCTTCGTAAATCCTGTTGTAAAAGTGTCCATCAATAAACAAACTATATAAATCACGAAAAAATTAAGATTCATAGCATCGAGTAAAGAAATGTCCATACTCTTCCTTAATCTATCCCTTAGGGTTCAATACAGAAAAGGAGCCTACCGAGCTACAAAAACTTCTGTGCTCCATATTACTCTAAATTGGGCTTAGACTCAAATAACCAAGTGCCCAAGGCTGCCTTATAAGCAGCACCAAAAAAATGAAAAAGGTCCAGTTCTTTTCTTATCAAAAGATGGTGTGTAAGGAGTGTACTTAACCTCCACTTTCCCCTAATCTGTTTAGGAGCATAAGACAGGTGCCACCCTTTTTGAGAATATAGACCTTATGTAAGAAGGGCCTAACAGGGCAATGAGTGGTATTACCTCCAAGGTTCAAGTTAGGAGTCAAAAGAGAATACAATGAACAACACTTCACATTTAGACATCACTTCACTGGTAAGAGTGCCTTACTTGAGCTTCACAAGACCCTGGTGTGGTAGAGGACACCATTCTCTTCATTTTGGATGAGGGGCTAACTGACCTGCCCCTAGGTCACAGCAGGGACAGAAGCAGAATCGGAATCCAGATATTCCTGACTCCAAGTCTGGCCTTCTACCTGCTTTTCCCAGAACAATGCTACAGCACATAGGAAGACTTTAGGGGTCCCCCTAGTCAAAGCAGTGATCTGACCAGTGATCAAAGAATCACAGAGAACCTAAGCAAAAAGCAACTCACTCTAACACTACTAATTGTTCTGGTGAATCAATTTACCATAAAACCTGATGACTTAGTGATTTGTAATTTGTACCTTCAAACAACACAAAAGGATGGTAACAATACATGGCACAGTCTCAGGGTTAGGGTTCAAGTCCTGACTCTGATAAATATCGGCTACATCACCATCAGTAAATCATTTAACCTCAAAAAGGCCTCTCTAAGTCTACAGGCTGCAGATGAGTCACTGATCTACACGATGGACTATTTCTATACTGATGATTCTCAGATCTACTTATCTAGCCCTAACCTCTCTCCTGATCTCCAACTACCATTTGGCATCTCAAACTGGATATCCTGAACATATCTTAAACACATGTCCAAAACTGCTCTCCTCCCTAAATCAATGATATCACGGGACTGGGACAAATCATTCAATCAGTTAACAAAGCATGTATTAAACACCTTCTATATGACAGGAAATTGTGTGCTAAGTGCTAGGGATACTAAAAAAAAAAAAAAAGGCAAAAAACTTTTCTTGTTCTCAAGGAATTCATAGTCTAATGAGAGAAATAAC
Organism: Potorous gilbertii; assembly: GCA_028658325.1. Lineage (NCBI taxonomy): Eukaryota > Metazoa > Chordata > Mammalia > Diprotodontia > Potoroidae > Potorous > Potorous gilbertii. Next base: position 55,074,488 of record CM053771.1, on the reverse strand, counting down.
ATGTAAATAGCTAAGTACAAACAAGATCCATACAAGACAAATTGGAAATAATCAACAGAAAAAGGGTACTAGGATGAAGGAGGATGGGCAAAGGCTTCTTATAGAAGGTGGAGTTTTAGCTGAGACTTGAAGGAAACTAGTAGAAATGCCTGGAGTATCTTGCTGGAGAAACAGCAAGGAGGCTGGTGTTACCGGATTCCACAGTACAGGGCTGGGGGGCTGCAGGGAGAAAAAGGGAAGGTCATGAGTAATGTGTAAGAAGACTGGAAAGACAGGCAAGAGCCCAGGTCATGAAGGGCTTTGAATACAAAACAGAGTTTCATATTTGATCCTAGATGTAATAGGAAGTCACTGGAGCTTAATGAAAAGAGGGAGATGACATGGTCAGACCAGCATCCTGAGATCACTTGGACAGCTGAGAGGAGAATGAACTGAAGTGAGGAAGAGACTTGTGGCTGGGGGACCAAGCAGCAGGGCATTGTAGGAACACAGGGGTGAAGTGCCAAGGACCTATACGGGAATTCCCCCTATAGAGGGAATTCTCTATACGAGAATGGTGACAATGTCAGAGGAGAAAGATTACTAAGTTAGAGACAACAAGATCTGGCACCTGTTTGGATATGGGGACTGTTGAGAGGGAAGAGTCAAGGATGACAGTTAGGTCGGAAGCCTAGGTGTCTAGAAGGGCGGTGGTACCCGTAAGAATAATAGGAAAATCAGGAAAGGGGAGAAGATAATGAGATCAGTTTTGGACATGTTGAATTTAAGATATGTACAGGAATGTATAACCTATGTCAGATTGCTTGCCATCTTGGGGAGGGTGGAAGGAAGAGAAGGAAGGGGGAGAGAGAAGAAAAATTGGAACTCAAAATCTTATAAAAGTGAATGTTGAAAATTATCTTTACATGTAATTGGAAAAAATAAAATACTATTAAGTGGGAAAAAAATAAGATATGTATAGGATATCCAGTTTGAGATGCCAAACAGGTAACTGTAGGCATGAGATTACGATCAGGAAAGAGGCTAGAGCTGGAAAAGTAGATTTGAGAATTATCAGCATAGACAAAATAACTGATCCACAAGAGGTGATGAGATCATCAAGAGAAACAGTAAATGCAGAGAAAGGAGAGACCTAGACAGACAGAACCTGTTATACCCACAATTAGTGGATATAACCTAGAGGAAGATAAAGCAATGGAGACTGAGGAGGGGTCAGTCCAGTAGGAGAACCAGGACTAATTAGTGTCCCCAAAACCTAGCAAGTAGAGATTATTAAGGAGAAGAGGGTGATAACAATGTTAGAGTTACAGAGAGGTCAAGAAGGCTGAGGATTGAGAAAAGACCATTAGATTTTGGTAATTAAGGGATTATTGTTAATTTTGGAGAGAGCAGTTTCAACTGAATGAGGAGGTCAGAAGCCATGCTGCAGATAATTCAGAAAAGTGAGAAAGCTATTGAGGATAAAGATACCAAGTGAGGGTTTTTTAAGGATGGGTAAGATATAAGCATATCTGTTAGCAATAGGGAAGCAACCAATTAGACCAGAAGAGACTAAAGATTAGTGAGAAAGTGGAGATTATAGGAGGGGCAAACTGCTGGAGAAGGGAATGGGATGGAATCACTTGTGTGTGTGGAGGAGTTTGCCTTGGCAAGAAGACCACCCTCTTCACAGAAGTGAAGGAGAACATAGCTGCAGAAGACATACGAGTGAAGTGAGATGAGAACGGGTAAGAATTTTTTGGTGAATGGCATCAATTTTTTTCAGTGAAATATGAATCAGGGCTCTCAGCTGAGAAAGCCATGTAGGTAGAGGAAGCCATGGAAAGTTTTGAGGAGGGAGGAAACGGTTTGGACAGGCTACTGTGGTAAGTGGAGTAGTGAATCAGCTGGGAGGTATAAAAAGATTGCTTTGCCTTGGTGAGGGTAGGGTCCACTGGAGATTATCTAATATAAATTTGTAGTGCATCTGGTCAAGATGGTTTCATGATTTCCTCCAACTATGTTAATCAGCATTTGATAGGAGTAAAGGCAGTAAATGGTGGAAGTGATCCAAGGCCAACTTTTGGCAGGAAAACAAACATCAGGGACAGAGTAAGTATAGTATATATATATACACACACATACTGATATAGAAGTTAAGTATAAGGGCTCAAGAGAAGAGGACAAGGAGGGGCAGAGCCAAGACGGTGGGGTAGAAGGATGGACCTGCTCTAGCTCTCCCCACATAGCCATAAAATATCTGTAAAAAATTACTCTAAACAAAGTCTGGAGCACCAGAAGCCACAAAATGACTGTGAAAGAGATTTCTAGCCCAAGACAGCCTGGAAGGCCAACAGGAAAGGTCTGTTATACGGGGCTCAGAGCAGAGCACACCCTAGCCTTGGCTACACAGCACAGCAGGGACAGGACTGGAGGAGGCTTCAGGGCATGGAAACACAGGTTGTAGCTGGGGTTCCCAGATTGTTCAACTCACATACACCAAAGGCAGCTTCAAAGGTCAGTGAGAAACTCTTTCACCTGGGTGAGAAGGGAGCAGGGTTTGGCCATAGCCCCAGCTCCAGGGCGGCAGCAGCCATTGCAGTAGCATCCATTTTTGGAGCCCTGGGTCTAAAGACCTTGAGAGAACTGAGCACTGATCTGGGTCTCAGTTCTTAAGTGCCAGCCCTGGGGTGAGAAGGAGCACTGGGGTGTGGTGGAGCTGGTGGAGGCTCTGAAGACGGAATCCTACAGATCCTGGGCAGAAAAGCTTGTGGTTGCCCCCAGACCAGAGTGCAGGCCAGGAGAGGAGTAAACTCCTCTTTAACTTGATTGTGCCACCTTGGAGGAACTGAGAACTCACAGATCCCTAGAATATATCATCTACTTGACAAAGGACTCAAAAGTCAAGTAACTGGCTGGGAAAATGCCCAAAAAAGGGGAAAAAAAAATAAGACCATAGGAAGGTTACTTTCTTGGTGAAAAGGTACTTTCTTCCATCCTTTCAGATAAGGAAGAGCAATACCATCTGAAGAAGACATAAAAGTAAATACTTCTACATCCAAAACCTCTAAAAAAATGTGCAATGGTCTCAGGCCATGGAGGAGCTCAAAAATTATTTTGAAAATCAAGGAAGAGAAGTGGAGGAAAAATTGGGAAGAGAAACGAGAGCGATGCAAGAAATCATGAAAAGTGAGCCAAAAGCTTGCTAAAGGAAACTCAAAAAATGCTGAAGAAAATTACACCTTTAAAAATAGACTAATCCAAGTGGCAAAAGAGGTCCAAAAAGCCAAAGAGGATAAGAATGCTTTAAAAAGCAGAATTAGAGGTGGAGCCAAGATGGCGGCACAGAAAAACACACAAATGCAGGTTCTCCCCACACAGCCCATAAAATACTTGTAGAGAGGGCCTCTCAACAAATTTTGGAGCAGCAGAAGTGGAGAACAACAGAATGGAGGAGATTTCCAGACCAGGGTGACCTAAAAGACCCACGAGAAATGTCTGCTGCACCAGATGCAGAGTGGAGCCTAACCCAGCTTTCGCCACGCAGCATGGCTCATGAACAGCCCTCGGGGGTGGAATCTCCAGTTGTGGAATCCCCAGTCCCAGTTGCAGCGGTTCTCAAATCCCTCAAACCACAGGCACCAAAGGTCAGTGACAGGGATTTTTCAGCTGTCCAGGAAGAGAGAAGGGCCTTCCCATAGTTCCGGTCTCAGGCAGTGGCCAGCTGCAGAAGTCACATTGAGCAGGTAGCAGCAGTTCTCACAGCAGCCCACATCCATTGTTTGATCTGAAAAACCCCTGGGGGCACTGAGGAGCTGAA
>CM053771.1:55034265-55070189 GCA_028658325.1 Potorous gilbertii | reverse complement strand
TGTTTGTCTATTCTTCTAGTCTATTTCCTGACCTTCATATTAGGGCTGGGTCTACACACCTGTAGAGGGAATATCTGGGCTAGCACTGTTGCTGTTTTCTTGGAATATTGAGTGTTGCATTGTTCCAGTCTTTCAATGACAACTCAGGCTGGAGACATGCAAGCTTTCAGTACTTCCAACATGGTCTGACCCAGATCAAGGCTGGTCGTTGTCTCCTGGTCTGGGCTCTGCAAATTCCTGACGGAAGCAAGATGTAGGCCTCCCTCTGACTTTAGAGTTCCTTTATAGTTGTTGCTTGCTTCTCCACAGGCTCCTGCTCTGTACAGAGATACCTTTTCTCAGTCTACTCTAGATCTGCATCCCAGAACTGAGGAGTGAGCAACAAAGCTACCAGCAGCTCATTTGGGAGCTCATTACCACAAAAAGCCACAGTGCCTTAGTACATAGGTCTAGGACCTCATCTTGGGCTGGTGCACAGGAATACTCTTTGTGGCATATTCTCGGCCAGAGCCCATTCCAGGTGTCCACAGACCTCTCTGTCTTCCTATGACAATCTGGTCTAGACAAATGACTCACTGTGAGTTTTTCTTAGACTTCCTAATCAGGATTTGATCCAGGGCATATTCTAGATCTACTTGGAGGAATTTTGTGGCAGAACTCATTGTACTTCTTACTGTTATTTGGCCATTTTGGCTCCACCTTGATAAATATATATTCTAAAATGTTTAATGTTTATTGGTCTTTTTGCTTTTATGTTACATTTATTTCTGAATGTATCTTTCCTCCCTTCCCTACTCAAGCAGCTATTTCTTTTGATAAGAAATAAAACAGAAATAAAAGGAGTTCAACAAAACTAAAATTATCAGCCAAGTTTGACTTCATAAGGAACGGTCCTCATCGAGAGTCTGCTCCCTTTGCAAGGGAAGGAAACGTATCTTCTCTCTTCTCAGGGACCAGGCTCGGTCATTACAGTTACACAGTTCAGTTTCCTCTTCTTTTTTAGTTCTCAAAGATATATTTTTTTAAAGTAGTAAAAGGTGATTTGTACATCCATCCAATTCTTCCACATAATCTTGTACAATGATAAGTCATAGTTATAATTACTCTTGGGCAATGCAGAAGGACAGAGCAGGAGGGCTGCACAGTGTTATGGGAAGAGCGGTAGGCTAGAAGATGAGAGATCTGGGTTCAAATTCTGGTTCTGACACTACTTACTTTAGTGACCTAGACAAGTCATTTCCTATAATAATTATTACTTATTACTGTTGTAATATTTATTACTATTATTAGGAGTGATTATTAAGACTAAACTCTTTGAGGCCTTTCTCTGGGTCTCTGTTCTCATCTGTAAAATGAGAGACTTGAACAACCTAATCTCTAAGGATCCTTATAGTTGCAGTTGTGTGTATGTGAAATGCCTTCTGAATCCTCAAAAGGAGCTTACATTTACACTGAGAATAGCTTTAGTGTCAAGTCTATTTTCTGACCTAATTATTAAAAGTAGTATGTTATGGGAAATTAAATAGTTAATTCTCATTTATCCAGACTGACGAGGAGATTAGATATTCTGGTTTACTGAATAGTTTGTGAAAATTATCACACATTAATTACTATGTGTACCATTTTTTATTTATATATCCACAAATGGCAATATACTGCTTATACTAAGTGGTTTTACTATACTGGCATAAGAGCTAATGCATCATCTTAAGATCTTAAATTTACTACTAGACAGGGACAATGGAATTTTGAGAAAGAATATTCATTTTTTTTTGAGATTCCCCTCAAAAATAGGATTTATAAGATTAGTGCTAAGTACTAGTATTCAAGTCAACATTATGTCTGGTTTACAATCTACATTAGCAAGTGTAGCTAATGTAGCTCAATTAGGCATTTTGAAAGGGGGAGTAGAGGATGAAGGGTAGGGAAGGGTAGGGAAGTAGCAGAACAACATAAAAACATGAAATCATCACTGCACACTTACACACGTGGAGAAAAAAAAGTAGCTGCTTCCTCCTTCTTCCATTCCCTCCCTGCAAGTAAAACAACTTTTAAAGATGTAGATTTTTGTGTCTTATTTTTGTTTGTAGCAAAAAAGTGGCAGTTGGTAGTAGCTAGATTGGTAAGTCCAATAGGCAGGTCACAACAGAATTTGCCCACCTGAAAATGGGTGCCCTCCCTCACCCCACGAGCAAAGCTCCCAAAGAGGGTGTGGCCTGGGCATAAAAGATGACTGGTAACTATTGGACCTCCATGGCTATTCTTTTGGGCTTGCTGCAGACACATTCAATCTTCCAGGTATACACCTTCTCAGGCCAGGAGGCATGACTTCAGGTGATGGCAAAATGAAAAAAGCAGACTAAAGAGCTTTTATTCCCTCAAGAGTCAAGAAACTATCTTTCTCACCCCAACCCACAAAATCGAGCATCCCTGGCAAAGATGCCAAAGAACTGCCAGGGATCCCTCAGTCCATTCAGTCCAACCTCCCAACCCAAACAGGAATTCTCTCAACAGCAAAAATTTACAACCTGGGGCTGACAAGCACACAGGATGTATGAGTAGTCTGTCAAGTTTGCTCATCCAGGAGAAACTCCAGAATTTATTTTCTTTCCTTTAAAAATAATTAATAGATTTTATTGTTACTTGTTATTTTTATATCACCTAAATTTCCCCTTGTATTCTTCTTCCTCCCTTCTTACAGAAGAGACCATCCCTTATAACAAAGAATTTTCTTTAAAAAAGAAAAAAGATAAAGAGGAGGGGGAAAAAAATCTGATCAACACATCAAAGAAAATCTGATGTTACATATGCAATGTTCCATAGCTGTGGACCCTAACTTTTATGGAGTTGGGGAGGCTCGGAAGAATTCTTTTCAAATCTCTTCTTTGGGACCAGTGTCTCAATGTTATTGACCTGATGTGTCAGGAACTATTCAAAGATGGTGTGCTCTCTCTGTCTCCCTCTCTCTCTCTCTCTCTCTCTCTCTCTCGTATGTATACACACTGACCTATGTTTTTACCGATGTCACAGGCGGTATTTGTCAAGAGATAGGTCTTTAACTCCTGCTGCATTTTCTAGCTCACTGACTTGTGGGCAACTCTAACTGCTAAGGAGAGAAGGTTGGGTACAGTTAGATATAAATCCAAAACTCTGGAAAAGCCAATCTGAAAATGTTCAAATAAATCCATCACAGGAGTTCTGGAAAGGGCTCTCTAACAAACTCTGATACCACTCTTTAACAAAGGATGCCTGTGAAGAAGTGGAAGACCATGTGTCTATGGAGGAAGGAATATCTTCGTTGTGCTTAGAATTCAGGATACATATAAAATAGGAAGGGAGGACAGACAGATCACCAAGGCCCAATATGGTAGACTAGTTTGATAAATGCTTACTGACTGATTAGTATGAGGAACATGGAAGTTCAGAATAGCTCACGAATATTGCTAAAGACAAGTGCTTACAATGTGGAGGCACGTTTGAAGGAAGAAGAAAAGGGAAGAAGGCCCATTTCTTAGGGCAGATGGTGCAATGCTAACAGATGACAGAAAAAAACAGAACAACTGAACTGTTCTGCTTCTGGCTTTACTGTCTCAAGGAAAATTATCTCCAAACTGGAATAGGTATCACAGACATGATCATAAGAAAACTGGGAAGGCAGCAAGAGACCAGCCATGTACTTTCAATGAGTTGCGAGTGTTTAGATCCTGGAAAATTACATAGCAGAATACTGAAAGGACCTGCAAATGTCATCAAGGAACAACTGTTCATTATCTTTGAGAAAATGTATGATCTACATAAGTGAAGGAAGAGGTACCAGGACTGGAGAGATAAATAAATGTCCGTCTCTGATAAGCCCAACATCAAGACCTAGCCAAATCACAGACGAGATTATTAAACAGATGGTTTGGGAGTACTCAGGAAGAGGAAGAAATGATCACTAGGAGCCATGAGAAACAAATCATTACCAACTCCTTTAATTTCTGCATTGATGATGTTACTAGACCACAGAAATGCCGCTGACATCACAGAATCAGAGCATTAGGACTCGAAGGGATCTTAGAGATTCATCTAATCTAAATCCCTTTGTTTTACAGATAAAGAAACCAAAGCCTTGCTCAGGGAGAGTCAGGATCTGAACCCAGTCTTTGGACTCCAGCTGCATCATAGGTGCCATATAACATACATCTGACAAAATCTCTGACAAGATCCTTGGAGTCAAAATGAAGATATGAAGTATGGACAATGGTGCAGTTCGATAGATCCTAGCTGCTTGACTCTTTCTAGAGTGTTGATTAATGAACAGATACCAGTATGGTGGGAGGCTCTAGTGATATACCACTGTTTTGAGTCCTATTCTATCTGATACTTTATTGATAAACTGGATGAAGGTATACTGTATCAAATCTGCTGATGACACAGAGCTGGGACAGAGAGTGAAACTGTTGAAAGTCATACTTGGGATCCACAAAGATCTTGCCAAACTAGGATGTTGATCCTAAAATACAACAGAACTGAAGAGAGATTTGTAAAAAAGCTAGAGAACCTGGGCTGAAAAAAAAATCAACTTCAAAAATATAGGATAGAAAAAAAATCTGGCTTAAACTCTTGTTCATAGAAAAACAACAGGGATTTTATTTGACAGCAATCCGACTAGGATCCAACTAACTGCAGCTATGTTATGGGGATAGGATGGGCAGGACAAAAGGGTCCGAGGAACTGACACATATCTAGAGAAGAGTGAAGAGGTGGTGAGGAGCACTGGAGAAGAGAAGACTTAGGGGAATGTGATGACTGGTCCAAGGATCACAGATTTAGACTGGGAAGGACCTTAGGTCATCTGATCCAAATGCTTCACTTTCCAGATAAGGCAACCGGGACTTGAAGGACAAGTGAGATGACCAAGGGGCAATCGAGACTTGAAGGACAAATGAGATGACCAAGGGGCAACCGAGACTTGAAGGACAAGTGAGATGACCAAGGTCACACAAGCAACAACTAAGATTCCAATGAGGGTCCTCAGGCTTGATACTGTGCTCTTTCTACCACATCTGCTCCAACTCTACACCAAGCGAAGACACCTTCTCTTTCCTGGACTGAAAGAGGACTATTACACAAGAGAAGAATTCGTCTTATTCTGTGTAACTGTGAAGGACAGAACTGAGTAATGTGGATGGATTCACAGCCTTTCTATGCGCAGTCCACCTGACCAGACAGCAGCCCCTCCTCAAACTCAGTGCTGGAAGCATCCACCAGACAGGAAAGCTGCAGAAGAGCTTTCTGTGTTGGATGAGACCTGGACTAAAGGATGCCTAAGGTCCCTTCAAATTTCAGGGTTCTAGGGCTCATTATGTAGAAATTCTACAATATTTCAACACATCGAGGATCTGTGATTTTTTGAATCCATCCAGTCATTCCTTCTATAACCCATTTTCAACTTGGTAGTAAGTTCACACAAATAGTTGCAGTCAAAAGTAGAATCACCTCATGGCTGCGTCTCAGATAGTGAATGAGACTCTCCAAAATTGTCTAGGATGATCTTCAGACTATAAATACAAAGTCTGTGGTCAGGCTTTATCCATGTGGCCAGGCCTACAAGAACTGGTGATTTAATGGTCTAACCTTCAAGATATCAGGATCACTAAAGAAAGGAAAGAAATTGGTGTCTGGACATAGAGCTTCACATCTAATATCTCTTAAAAAGGTCTGATATCCAAGACATAAGGGGGATGTAAAACCAGTATATAAGAACAAGAACTATTTTCAAATAGCTAATTAGTCAAAGGATTAGAAGAATAGCTTCTCAAAAGAAGAAATACAAAATGTCAGCAACCAAATGAAAGACTGCCCAGTCTAAATGGCTAATAATAGGAGAAATACAAATTAAAACAACTCTGAGGTTTTATTTCACCACTTTCTTTTTTATTGGCAAAGATGATTTTTAAAAACAGCAAGTGCAAGCTGAAGGGGCTCTGAGGAAATAAACATACTAACATACTTCTGGAAAACAATGTGGAGTCATGCAAGAAAAGTCACTAAACTGTTCATAACTTTTCACTCAGGCAGGTTACTAGTGAGGATATACCCCAAGTAGATCAATGACAAAAAGATGGGTTTTACACAAAACTAAATATTCAGAGCAGCACACTTTTTGGGGCATATGAATGTAACAAGATTATTATAGCACTATAAGAAACAACAAATTGAAGAATTTAGAAAAACATGATGAATTTGTATGAACTAATGTAGAGTTAAAAAGCATAAAATCAAGAGAACCATATAAATAATTACTCTAGTTGCAAATGGAAGTCATACTAAAATGCTGCCTAATTCAAATTAACTGCATTGACCAATCTTGGTTCCAGAAAAAGAAGGAAACATACCCTCCCCTTTCAGTAACAGGGAGAAGAAGAAAACATGGATATCCAACATGGCATGTCCAGTCAGATGCAGTTACTCAAAATTTTCCTTATGATAAGAGAGGAATCAATGGGGGGAGGGGAATACTTTATGTTTGAGTCTAGGTAGGGGGGAGAAAGGAATAAATAAAATAAATAAATAAATAAAATAATAAATAAAATTAAAAGTAATTCATTTGGGTGAGTGGATGGGATAGAGGGTCATTTCTACTTCATACTGAGACACTAAAGAGTACTTCATTATGAATCTAAAATAAACCTGTATTCAATCTCAACTTCATAAGTATGCTGCAAAGTTCAATTAAATTTGAAAACATCTATGATGATAATGACAGCGAACATTTATATGGTGTTTACCATACTAACCATTATGTGAAAGCACTGTGGGCACTGGGAAAATAGGAGGATGGTGGTAGAATCCTAATGTCTTCAGGCCTTCTAAGAGCCTTCTGAGTTGCTTACAGAATATATTTGCATTATGCACATCACCAGTTCTTCCTTTTGTTTAAAAAAAAAAACACCCTACTTCTTTAAAAGCTCCTAGCTATATTAAACAACTGGAAATCAATCCCCTAACTCAACCTCACAAAAACCTTAGTATCTAGTGTCAAAAAATCCTAAAAGAAGCTGGTTTTTGTTTTTTGTTTCTGGCTAATTTCGCTGTTAACAAGTGTCATTCTGTCTACAGGAACAGTAACTAGTTCTAAATGAACACAGGGAAACTATTTCCACCCTTCAATGGGAGGGCCTATGTCCAAGGAGACTGCGAGAGTGTTCAGACCCAAAAAGAACTCCCAAAAGGCGATACAATGAAAGCAATGAAGAGATAGAACCAAAGAGAGATGAAAGGAACTACGTCTACGAAGACAGAGTCTGTAGAGGTCAAAGACAGAAGAGTCCTGTATCTACAATATATCTACAAATATATTCATAGCAGTGCTTCTGTGATGGCAAAAAAATGGCCACTTGGCTAGAAAATGACTAAAGAAACTGGTGGTTGGTTGGTGTTGCTCAGTTGTTTCAGTCTGACTCTTTGTGACCCCATTTGGGGTTTTCTTGTCAAAGACACTGGAGAGGTTTGTCATTTCCTTCTCTAGCTCATTTTACAGATAAGGAGCAGAGGCTAACAGGGTTAAGTGATTTGCCCAGGATCACACTGCTAATAAGTGTCTGTAGCTGGATTTAAATTCATGTCTTCCTGACTCTAGGCCCTGCACTCTATCCACTGTGCCACCAAGCTTCCCCAAAGAAATTGGTCAATGAAGGTAACAGACTATTACTGTAAAGTAAGAAATGATGACTCTGAGGTGGTCACAGAATCATGGGATATAAGGCTTGGAGGGGACTTCAATGACCATCCAGTTCAAACCATATACAGATGGAACTATAACATCCAGAATCCCTCACACACCCAAAGACCTTCAGGGAGGATGGAAACCCACCAGCTCTGGAGGCTGCCCATTCATTGGTAAATTCTCCTGATGTAGAGCCCAACCAGCTCCTTTCCAGCCTAGGATGAAGCACATTTCCTTCCCCAGGCAGAAAGGTTGGGGGCTACAGGCCTGGGAGGGGGCACATACTACTGGATCAGGTCATTTTATCTATAAGTTTGGCTTTGCTCAACTGTTATTCTTTGCTGAGGGGCAGGTTCAAGTGTGTAGGATATGGTATATTAGGAAATGTCTAGTATAAAATACAAAAGACACCAATGAAACCTTTAAAAGAGAGTATCAACTAAGGGCAGAGCAAGAAAAGTCATCTGAATAAATGCCAAGTTATTATTTTCATGATCATAAACTGCCATTGCCTAAAATGTTTTTTTTTAAAAACAGTAATAAATTATCACACCATTGCATCAACTGGGGAAAAACAAAACAAAATTCCAAACAGGAAAGAGTCAAGTTAGATTCCAGGAAGTCTATTCTACTGACAAAGGTTGACGCTCTTTAAGAAAATGCGCAAAGAGGCCAAGGAATCTCTCAGAAGTTTTGAAGACAAATTAAATATCATGATGGCTGATTTGAGTATGTGTGATGTTGGGACCCTTATTTTGAGAAGAAACTGTTTCTAAAACGTCTCCTCACACCCCTCTGGTCATTTCTGCATGTTTAATTCCTACTCACCCTTTTAAATCCAATTCAGATCCCACATCCTCTGTGAAACCTTCCCTGATCATCATGGCAGCCTAAGAAACTAACCCTTTCCAAGTATACTGCCTCATACATTTATCTTCTTATGAAGTCTTCCTTTCTGCAAACAGATTGTAAGATCCACAGGGGTATTCACTACAGCCAGTGTGGTGCTGGGAAATGTTTAACAACAAGCTCACTTGAAAAAAAATAAATAACTGGACCTAGGAAAAATAAAGCTTTAAGTTTAATCTGCATTACTCACATTTTTTCCATCACCTTCTTAAATCTCCACAATCAACAAGTCAATAAATCAAGCCCATATGCTGTATTTGCCAATTTCCGAGGTGTAAATGCTCACAGTGAAAATTTAACAGCCCTAAGTACAAGCTATTTCAGCATACCACTGCCTACAGAACCTAGCATAGTGCTCTGCAGATGGCAAGTCTTTAAAAAGTATTTGGTTGCCATTTTCATGAGGGTCCAAAGACCCTTTCAACAAGAAAGAGGACATCTCTGTAGGTCCCTTCCTTGATTCATCCCTAAATCCAAGCCTAACAGCAAGGTTGTGTGGCTACCAGCACCATCACTAATGACCCAGGCCAGGATATCAGAAGAAAGAAGGCCAGCTGAGTGCTTGCTCTCTTCCTTGCTCTCCACAGCTCTCCAGGTTTCCAGAGTATCCAAAGCGTTGCTCACTTACCCTTGCTGCACAGGCTGTAACTGCAAGATCACCTGGGTTTTGGTGTCTTCAGGATTCTCCCCCTGGCTGCCCTCGGTCGGCACCACAACTACATCCCCCACAGGGACACTCACTTCAGCATTGGCCATCTTTCACATGAAGTCGGGAGGCTGAGAACTCTGTAAGGGATGAAGTTCCATCAGGAATGCTACATAGGAACTGGGTGAAACTGTAACACTAATTCCTCCTTCCCCCAGAGACTGAGTGGTGCAGGGGTGACTCTGCCCCTCAAGCATGGGGTTGAGGGAAAATGGAGGTTTGTTCATACTTGTTCTACCTTTGAAGTAAATATTTCTTTGTAGAAACTCAATGATTTAAGGGGCTAAATGGAACTGGGGTGCTTAGACTCTAAAACTGAGGGAACATAATCAGTGAGGGCTTGACAGAGACATCCCCCAACCTCTTAAAGGTACCAAAGAACCCTGGGGGAGGGGTGAAATGTGTTCAGGCAGTAGGGGCCAGGGGGAAGAAGGTCAGCAAGAGCATGGCAAACACCAAACAGGGATCCTGGAGAATCTGAGTTTCCCAGTCCAGAATAAGGGCTATAGGAAAAGTGAGGTTGAGGCTTCCATCCAGCTAGCCCTCAGTATGTGTATACATATTGTAAATATTCGTCATATAGACCAGGTATAAGGATATGCTCTCCTCCCAAGAGTGTAAGCTCCCAAGGGGAAGAGATCATTTCAGTCAGTAAACATTTAAGTACCTACTATGTGCCAGGCACTGGGCTGGGCTCTAACATACACGGGGGAAGCTCCACAAAGCCCGGCTTGGGGAGGAAGCAAATAGATATTGCCATCTAAAATTCAGGAACTTCAGGAAAAGTACCATGTTCAGAAGGGCCTAAGCAGAGGTCTGGTGGTGGGTACCACCTACCAGCCCTACCTCTGCTAACACTAGCAACATACTTTTACAGGCAGGATCTCCCAGAACCTATGCAGCAGCTGTTGCAGGGAACTGGGGCTCTGAGAAGTTAGGTGACTTGCCCACATAAGTGGTAGAGGAAGATTTGGAATGAAGGTCTTCCTGACCCTAAGGCCAGTTCTCTTTCCACCAGCACCCCATGAAGCATTGTATAATCCTACAATCTGGGATGGGCTGGAGCCAGCTTGTACAGGTTCTAGAGAGCTAGTTGTTAAATTTTCAGTGTGACCATTTACACCTCCAGCATTGGCAAATGATACAAATCAGGGCTTAATCTACTGTTTTGTTGATTATCTAGATTTAGAAAGTAATGGGAAAAATGTTATTAATACAGATTAAATTTAAAAGAATGTTGCGAGCAATTTTTTTCAGAGATCATTTACCAGCACACCACTGTCTACAGTCCTCTTATTCTCATAGGATTAAAGCATCATAAACTCAGAGTTGAAAGGGGTTATCTTACAACTAGATGAAAAACCAGGCCCAGAGAGGTAAAAAGTCACAGGCTGATAGATTTGGGGCTGGAATGGACCAGGGATCATCTAAGCAGCTCCTTCATTTTACTGATGAGGAACTGAGGTCCAGACCAACTTTCAGGCCATAGAGATAGGAAGCAGCAGAGCCAGGATCTGAACCCTGGTCCTCTGATGTCAAAAATCAGGGTTCTTTCTATTGTACTATCCTGCCTCCAGGAAAAAGAAATTGAGCTGTTTCACTGCAACCCCCAAACTACTCTGATGTCTTCACTCTATTTTACTTCCCCCATATTCAATCTGTTGCCAAGGCCTGTTAATTTTTATCTTTGTGACACCTCTGAATACAGCCCCTTCTCTCCTCTAACACTGTCACCCTTGGGATACAGGCTCTCATCCCCACACACTTGGAATACTGCACCAGCTGCTCATAGCTGTGCCTGCCTCAAGTGTCTCTCCAGTCCAGCCCATTCTCCATTCAGCCACTAAAGTGATATTCCTAAAAGACAGATTTGACCATGTCAGACTCTGTAGAATAAACTCCTTTATTCAACAAACTCCTGTAGCTCCCTAGGACCTCCAGGATCAACTATAAAATGCTGTTTGACATTTAAAGCCCTTTATAACTTCCCGTTGCCCCCATCCTTTTCAAGTCTTATATTACACTCCAGGGGCCATTTCTAGTTGTCCTGATCCATATTTGGCCATTGGAACCACAGGGTTCTACAGGAAAAGTGAGGCTGGTGACTTTGCCTAGCTCTCCCTCACTCAAACCCAATTCATCTGCAACAACAACATTCCTCCATATCCTCTGAATTCCAGTGACACTGTTCTCCCGGCTGCCCCCAAGCCTGAACTCTCCCTCCTCATCTCTGCCTCTTGACTTCCATAGCTTCAAGTTCCAACTACAATCCCACCTTCTATAGTAAGCCTTCCCCAGCCCCTCCTTTCTGTTGATTATTTCAAATTTATCCTCTATATGACTTGTTTGTATACAGTTATTTGCTTGTTATCTTTCCCACTGGACTGGGAGCTCTTCGAGAGCAGAGGACTGTCTTTCACCTTTCTTTGTATCTCCAGCGTATTTAGCACAGGGTCTGGCACATAGTAGGCACTTACTAAATGCCTGGGCAGCTAGGTGGTGCAGTGGATAGAGCACCAAGCCTGCAGTCAGGAAGACTCATCTGATCTCAGGCACTTTCTTCCTACCTATATGACCCTGGGGCAAATCTCTTCACCCTGTTTGCCTTAGTTTCCTTATCCATAAAATGAATTGGAGAAGGAAATGGTGAACTGCTCCAGTAACTGCCAAAAAAAAACCCAAATGGGATCATGGAAGAGTTGGACACAACTGTACTGACTGAACAAGGAAATAAAGGTTTATTGAGTTATCATAGGGGCAAGTAAGATAATAGTAAGATAAGGTCCTTGAATGTTTTCTTTTTTGGAAAACACAGTGCCAATACTACATTAATAAAACACCCACTGAATTAAATTTCTCTAGGGTAGAGAATCAATACTTGTTTAGCCCCAAGTAGGAGGAGGTATCTATGCAAAAGTTCCCCATGCCCCATGTACTACTGACAACAACTAAGGGAAGGAACAGAGAAAAAGGACAGGGGAGAAGACAAAAGAGGGGGAGAAAATGAGTTAAGAAGAAAGAATGCAGGCCATACTATTTCTAATTTGGCGCCATCTTTAAAAAAAAACAGTACTTATTAATGCCTACTCAGTGCAAGGCACTGTACTAAGAACTTTACAAATACTACCTTATTTTATTTTCATATCAACCATGAAAGTAAGGTACTATTATTATTTCTATTTTATTGATGAGGAAACTGTTGCCTTCCTAAGTTACACGGATAGCTAGCAAGTGTGAGACAGAAAACCTCCCCACTAGACACCCATTTTCCAGTTCTAGGACTATAATCAAATTAGTGCTGCCATTGTTACCGGCAGGGGTATGTTCACCTCCTCTCCCAAGGCTCCTTGCCCCTGTAAGTTTCACCCATTAAAATCAAATTCCTTGAGGGCACCTTCAATTTGGTATTAGCATTTCTCAACATTTACTTGGAGCTTGGCAAACAGTAAGTGCTTAATAATGCTTTCCTTGTAATCTATGGGGAATAAGAGAATGCCTTCCAAGGTTTCAGTCTACTCCTATCACAGACTCGCCACAAGATACCATAAAGAACCAGCCTCTGTAAGGAATCATCTAAGGAAAACATAAGACCTGAAAACCTGCTCTAAGAAACCATCAATACAGGACCTCCTTTTGTTTTGGCTCTCGGTTCCGATCCAGCCCAGCTCTTCAGGACCCTTCATAGTAGATGCCTGCACCTTCACTTGAAAGATCCAAAATGTTCGATGGAAATATGAGGAGCGCAAGCTCACTTTTAGGTGGGGCATCCAGCAAGACTTTATCCAGGAGCTCTTGGTAGCTGAGCTTGCAGCAGCTTCAAACTCCCAACTCCTAAATTCTTTATACCTCGGCCAATTTAGGTCCAAAAATATATGTATGTCTAAATCCTCTCAAGCGATCGAGTGACCCATCATAGAGATACTTCACCTACTGCAACTTGGGGCCATGCTCTGATATTCACATTCTCCCAGACTTCAGAAAAACTGAAGCAACTGGACGTTATAGCTCTTAATCTAATTCTAAACAAAACATGACACAAAAGTACAGACAACTCATTAAGAACCACCCTGGGTCTGATTCTATTAGACCGTAAACCATACAGAGGCAGGGATTATGTCTTATCAAAACTTCAGTTCCACCAGCAAGCAGAGAGTAGCATTTAATAGATGTTCATTATACTGTTCCGGCATTCTTACTCATGATTCTTCCAATCTGGCATTTTATCTCTGCCATCAATACCAAAGGTTGTTTTGAAGGACGCTGGGTATATCCTCTACACTAAACTAAGCTCAAAAGGTTAAAAACTTGCTGAAACTCCTTACCTCTTCCTCCACTTCCACTTTTACTTGTAACATATACATTTTTATATTGTAATATTTTATTCAACAAAAATTTGTTAAGTGCCTTCTGTGGGCAAAGAAATGTGTTAAAGATACCAAGATGGCAAAATGCTCAAGGTCCCTCTCTCAAGCTTATTATAATCTAGAATTGGGGAGTACAAATTGTATATAAAGTATAAAAGAGGCCATAGTCAAAGCCTAAAGTGCTCCAAGAAAATCTAAGACAGATGAGATCATTCTCAGCTGGTGAACAGCCATCATCCTGGTTGAGGCCCTCAGCACCTCTTAGCTGGATTCTACTCCTGCCCCGACTGGTCTCCCTACCCCAAAATTTCCCCCACTTCAGCCTAGGCACTTAAGGAGGAAAATGGGTCTGGAGAAGAAAACTGGGGAGTCATCTGAATGGAAGCAATCAACAGAAGCCAGGACAGAGAATGTGTCCTTCAAAAAACAGCTTAAAGAGAAAGAGAAGGACTGAGACATATCCACTCTTCGAGATGGGAAGAGGAGGCAGGTCAACCTGGAAAACTGACTTTGGAGTGGTTAGACAGGTTTAAGAAGAGAATGAGAAGGAAGCAGTATCTTGAAAGCCTGAGGAAGAGAGAATTATGGGGGGGAGGGGGGCAACAGTGGAGGAAAACTGAGAAAAGGCAGTAAGTTCATGGATGTCTTAGGAAAAGGTTGTTTCAGTGGTGAGGGTGGAAGCTAGATTAAAGGAAACTAGAGCTCAAAGGGTTGTGCGGAAGTGAAAACGGGGAGTATAAGGCTATTTTTTCTGGACATTTAGCAGCAAAGGGGAAGAAAGAGGAAGACTGTTCAAGAGAATTGGCTTCAGTCTTTTCAGTAAAGTCATATGAGATCACTTGCTGAAAAAGAAAAGTATGAGATTGGAGGTGGGAGCCAGAAGAGAAAGAAGGTTTGTCATCACTGTGGAGAGTAAGGTAAGGTAGTCAGTCAGAGGCTGACCTGTAAATTATATAAATCCTTCTGAAAGTTATTTACATTTCTTGAGTGGTCATCATGAAGCAAGGAAAGAAAGAAACTAACACATGTAATAAATGTTTGCCTGCTTGACTGATACATTTGATTACAGCAATAGAAACATTAACCAAGAGGATGAGGCTGCTATGTGATAACAGAATAGATTAATGCCCTCCCATCGAGAGAGGGATGTAATCCATTTAAAAATCATAAAGGGTAGGACTTAAGTGAACACAGCCTCTTTCATAATGCCCCAGAATAAGAAAATCCCTTAATTCCAGTGATAAGAGCACCTGTGAAGTAAAACACACCCTCCCTTCCTTCTTGGCAGAGGTGGAGAACCATGGGTGGAACATTCCAGGTCCTGTCAAATTTGATTGATGTATTGATTTGTTCTGCAGAATTGCTTTTTCTTCCCCCTCTTTCTTCTTTGTTAGCAGCTCTATATCTATGATCTTATGATGCCTCACTGTGGGGATTGGGGGGGGGGGAATATTCAGAAATGAAGGTCATATGAAAATAGAAGATACCAGCAAATGTTTTAAAAAGAAAAATACCTCTTGAACGATGTAAACTTGGAAAAAATACAAGTAATACTTTTCTAAGTGCTGCATGAAAATACAGCATTTGGTACCTCCAAAAGGGGTTATTAGTGGAAAACAGATTCCAAAAGGTCTAAGATTATTTCATGGATGTCAAGACCACAAAATGTTATTAACTAAAACTACACATTGAGGGTACCCATACTAACTTCTGGAGCATTTATACTAGTTACCATAGATTTAGAGCTGAAGGAACACTTAAAAGCCATCTAGTCTAACCCCTTCATTTTACAAATGAAAAATCAAGACCCATAAATGTAAATGACTTGCCCAAGTTAACACTGGTAGTAAGGGTAATTAGAACCCAGATCCATTGACTCTAACTTCAGTGTTCTATACTACATATGTCCTTCCACAAAACAAAAATCAGTGTGTCAGAGAACCAGCCTGATAAAACCAAGAATCTGATCCAATACACCAATTCTTACGTTCTCCCAGAAGCAAGTTTGAGAAAGGGATGCTCCTTTATCACCCAAAAGGTCAGATTCCCAGCAAGCAATCCAAAACCAGCACTTCTTATTACAGTATGAGCTAAAGGCAAGGCTGAATGCAAAATGAAGTGTGGCTGTTGTCCATGACAACAAAAACTCCTGGGGCAAGAGAGGAATGAAGTTTCATAGGGTATTTTATGGAAAGGCCCTCAAAGATCCATAATGCGTTGACATCACTGAGAACCTCATCCTGGTTTAGAAGGGAAATCAAAGTGGGAGGAAAACTAAAAATGATTTCCCTGTTCTTCTTCTCAAAAGACAAACAGAAGGTGGTGAAAAAAGAGACTTTGTTTAGACAACGGGCCAACATATGGGAACTGATCTACTCAAAATTAAATTCAGGCTTTTGTGTTTCTCCTAAAAGTTACAAGAAAACAATGTCTAAACCAGAGGAATATGCTTATTGTGCTCAATGCAGCAAGGCTATGAGGTCTGCAATTTGAAGGATAAGAAAAGTAGAGATTATAAGGAATTGAGAAAACATTTTTAAATTTTGAAAACAATTAACCCAATCACCTATTGAACTCCTAACAGTAAAGGTAGGGAAAACTTTAGTCTTTGGGCTGGGAGACACACTAAGCAGTCTACATTTGGTCAATTCTTGTGTTAAAGGTATGCTTGATGTACACATTCCCAGACATCCCCCTCATCCTCACCCCCTTTATCCCTTCTCATTAATTCAAAGCAGTGATCAACGGAAGTTAAGCTACAAAGAATCAGAGGGTAATAGCTAACATCTTAGGAAGAGCAGAGCTTTCTGAATAGCTGCTTGGAAATCACTCTTCTAGATAGAAATAAATGAGTGGTCAACGGGGAGCTTGGTAAGGTCATCCCACTGCTGTCTGTTCAATGACATCCCCAGTGATGTGTTGAAGTGAGACAGAGTTGCACAAAGAGCCATCCCAGTGGGGTTTAAGGGATTACAACTCGAATTAAAAGCCAGAACTGAGAACCAGAATAAGTCTGTGTGAAACTGAATGGCTGGATAAACGACAGCGAATGAATGTAATGAAGTACCGTCTGTAGAAAGAAACGACAAATGAGAATTCAGAGAAATGCTGGGAAAGTTGTATGAACTGATGTAGAGTGAAACAGGGAGAACCAAAAGAACATACACAATTGCTATAATATAAATGGAAAGACCATTCAAAAAAAGCTGAATTAGGTCTTTGAAAAAAGTCAGTCCCCCAGTATAAAAAATGAAACTTATACCTTCCTCCTCTCGGAGGTGTGGGGTGCCCAGGAAGGATGATGTGCAGGCAGCTAGCCACAGTTACCTGGTGCTTTTGCTTCACTGTTTTTTTGTTATACAATCAAGAAGAGGAGAGGGGAAATGGTGGAAATGATTTTTAAAAACTTAAAAAAACCCTCAATTCCTTGAAGATAGAGGCATTTTCTTAATTCATTTCTGCATTGCCCTCAAGATCAAGAACAGTTCTTAGGCATGGGGGCCGGTTGACATTCCATCACTTTCCTCAAGGATGAGCAGTTCAGCACCTTCCTGGCAATTTAGTCTTAGAGTGTCCTGGGGCCCAGAGAGGTTAAGCAGCGCACCGAGATGGCCGATCAAGGTGGGACAAAATTCAGTTTCTCTCCCTCTCACAGCCTTACCTCAGAGGCTTCTTTTTCTTCCTATTCCTCCTCTCATCCCAGCACTGGAGGGGACATTCTACTATCTTCCTATTCTACTATCTTCCTATGCTTCTTCCCTGACCCCCTCAAATGGTAGGGGGCCCTGCATGCTTTTGCTCACATCCTGGAATGGGGGGAAGGGAGAATTCCTTCAATAAAGTTAACTGATGAAAAAAGTCTATCAAGGGCTTTACATCTATTTCCTCATTTGAGCCTCACAACAACTGTGGGAGGAAGGTGATATAGGAATTGTCCCCTTTTTACAGATGAGATTCCCTAAGTTCGGTAAAGGTGAGATGATCAGGCCCTGGTCAGTTAGTGTCTGAGGTAGGATTTGTTCACATGCTTTCCTAGCTGGAAGTTCAGCCCTTGATCCTCTCCATTGAAATCTCCCAAAAGGTCTACTTTCTCGCCCGGGAGAGGATATACCAACTCAGACCCAATCAATCAATCCACGAGCATATATTAAAAACTTACTAAATGTCTGGTGGTACAGGGTCATCAGGGAGCAAAATCAACCCCTATTTCAAGGAGCTAACATTCTAGTAAATAGCAGCTTTAGAACCATAAAGATCATTGCATCAGGATCCATGGATAGATTTCAGGGATGAACTTGGGTGGAAAAAAAATTTTTGTCTTTGAATGTAGGTAACAAATATCCTGAGAAGAGGTCCGCAGGCTTATTAAACAAGACAATGTTTGTAAAAGCGTGTGGCACAGAGCCTGGCACATAGGAGATGCTTAACAAATGCTTATGAACCAGTATGCCAAAAGCATCCATGACACAAAAAGGGTTGAGAATACTGTTCTAGTCCAACAACTTCATTTTATTAAAGCGCTAATGGGTTTGCCCAAGATCATACAAGTAGCAGAGGGCAGTGCCAGGATTTTAACTCAAGTCCCAACTCCACATGTGGTACCCTTTGCATTTCACTACGATGCCTCTGAGCAAGCTGGGCTCCTTCCCAGACTGCTGACACAGAAGGGTCCTCCAAGGCATGGGGGCAAGCTTTCAATCCCTGAATACTTTCCCTTCTCTCAGACCTCTTCCACCCCTGCATTTGACACTGTTGCCCATTCATAACATTTCAGTTAGATCATCCTCCCACTGGGATACTCTCCTCTCTTGGCTTTCCCATCTGTTCAGCTCTTCTCAATCCAGATCACTGCCTGTAAGTGTACCCCAAGGCTCTGTACCAGGCCCTCTTCCTTCTCTCCCTCCCAATGACCTTCTCAGCTCCCTTAAGTTCAATTCTCTCCAGGCAGATGATTCCTAGTCCACTCCTGATCACCAAGTAACTACTGGGTATTTCCTAATGAATGTGCTGTTGGCACTTCTGACTAAAAATAGAACTCATCTTTCCTTCCAAATCCACTCGTTTCCCAAAGTCCTTATTTCTCTTAAGGACACCACCGGCCTTCTAGTCACCCAGGTTACAAACTGCTCAGCCTGGCACTTAAGGCCCTTCCAAGTCCGCCTCGGGCCTAATTCTCTAGGCTCCCTTCCTGCATGCTAGGTTTCAGCCAAACTGACCTAATCTCCTGTTCTTCCCATCCTCTGTCTGGGTGCCTTTGCAGGATTCCCCCCCACCTGGAGTGGCTCCCTTCTCATCTGCAAGTCTTGGAATTCTTGGCCTCCAGGGCCCATTCAACATACCCTACAGGAGGCATTTCCTAACTTCCTCCCTCCAGTGCTAGCACGTACAGCTATGGCACAGCAGGTACTTGGTATATCTTTTGTTTTTATTTTTTCGTGTAGTTTCCCAGTTAGAATGTAAGTTCTTTGAAGGCAGAGACTGGCTTTTTTTTTTTTAATCCTTTTATTCCCATACAGTAGGCACTTAATGCGGAGCCAGTCCACAAGCACTTATTGTTTACATATTATATGTCTACAGCATTGTGGAGACTAAGCTGGCCTGAGTTTTAAGCCCGCCTCTGATACATACTGACTTCATGTTCCTGAAGAAGTCAGTCAACCTCTCAATGCTGTAGGCCTGGGGTGTCAAAGTGAAACAGAAACAGCGCCCACATAAGGAGCCCTGAGTGCCACATCCTGACTTAGAAAAGCAGATTAGTATTAGTTTTATTGTATTTTTATTTTTTAAACTATTTCCCAATTACATTTTAATCTGCTTTGGGCCTAACACCTCTGCTCCCCGAAACTCTGTAAAACTTGTCAGTTGGAAGAGAAGGTGCTGCCCTGCTCCCCCAGAGCTTTCCCCTCTGGGGGTTCCCATATCAATGAAATCCCACCTCCCGCTACTAAGCCTCTGTGCCACGCCTAAGTGGGAAGGACGCACAGAAGGTCGAGAACCACGTCTGCCCTCAAGGAGCTCCCATTCTAAGGGGGCGGGGGAAACGACAGGCAAATAACAATCGAGATACAAGGGAGGATAAGGAAGGAACCTCAGTGTGGACTGGGGGGAGGGGAGAACGTAGGAAAGCAAAAGGAAAGACTTCATGGATGGAATACTGTAGCAGATGAAATAAAAATTCTCCCATTAGGTTCAAGACTCCGGGTGATCCCTTGGATGCTGGGCCCATTTTCTAAATGCTTTGTTTCCACTGGAGGGTCCCTAGCAGCGCTCCTGCCTCCTCCTGCAGCCCCCAACTCGGATCTACACAGAGGGGGGCGGGGTCCTCCAGCAGCGACCCTGGCTCCTTCCTCGACCTCTGACCCGGGAATGGATCCTCCAGTAACACCCGCGGAGGGGAGGGGTCTGCAGCGGCTCTGGGGTCTGACCTTGGAAGCACCGCTCATTTTCCCCCCGACAGGGTCGCCCGGCAGCCCCTCTGCCCGCTTCCAGGCTCCGGGGCCCGAGGGCCTGGGTTCGAATCCTCGGGCAGGGAGGATCAAAGGGAGCTCCCTGGGAAAGCGCTGGGCGAGGGGCCTGGCACACCGTAGGCGCTGCCCGTACGCTTGCCCCCTCCCTGCCCATCCTGGCTGGACGTGGCCCCCCCCGGTGACCTTGGGCCGGCTCCCCGACCTCAGTTTCCTCCCCTGTAACAAGGCCTCATCGGCCCTGAGCTCCCCGCCACGCACCGGGCCCCCGGCCGGGGCAGCTCCGCGCTCGGCCCGCTCGCTGCCCGGCCCTGCCGCGCTCTGCCTGGGCCCGGGGCGCGCGAGCTCCGCGGGGGCTCGCGCCGGGGGCTGTGGCCCGGCAAGGGCGGGGCGGGGACGCGCGTGCCGAGGCGGGAGGGCGGACGGGGGCCGGGCCGGGGGCGCGCGCGGCCTGCCTCTCTCCCTCCCCCCCTCGGGGCTCGCGCGGCCCCGCCGGCGGCGGTGGCGGTCACGGCGGCCGCGGCAGCGTCGCCTCGTCGCTCCCCCGCCCCCGTCACCCCCCCGCGGCGCGGCGACGTCCGCTCGCTCCCCCGGCGGCGGCACGCACGGGGCGTGGGGAGGCGCCCGCGGAGGCAGCCCCCCCGCCTCTCGCCTCCCCTCCCCCTCCGCGCCCGCCTCGCCTCCCCTCCCGCCGCGTGGCCCCCGCTCCCGCCTCCACCCCCCACCCCCGCCGCAGCCCGCGCGCCCACCCCTCCCCCCCTCCTCCTCACCGTCTCCGGCGGGCGGGCGGCGGGCGGCGAGTTCGGGAGGTCGACGGAGCATGCGCAGAAACCGCCGCTGCCGCAGCCACCAGCGCCGCCAGTCCGGGCTTCAACACTTCCGGCCGCCGCCAGGGCGCTGGCGCCTTAAAGGGGCCGCGGCCCGATTTGGGGCCTTCCCGCGAGAATGCTCCCTTCCTCCTCCCTCCTCCCTCCTCCCACTCTGGACTACTCCCTGCGGCACCGAGCGGCGGAGCCCGGCGCTCGGTGCTGGCCCACCTGGATGCGCCCGCAGGACACCCACGCGCACAGCTGCGGCCAGCGCGCGCACACACACACACACACACACACACACACACACACGACACTCTAACGTCCACCACACACTAGCCGCGTGTGCGCACACACAACGCACCGCCCGACACACACGAGCAGGCTTGCCACTTGCGTATACACACCATCACAACACAAAAGCGTTCCTGCACACACACTGCCCACCAAAGCCCTCTCCAGCACAGACAGTGCGCGCGCGCACACACGCACACACCCCGCAGCCTGCACCGCATGCTTCACGGAAACCTCAGCACACGCAGCACCACCCACAGAGCTGGTGTAAAACACGCGAAAATACACCCCACAGCCCCATGCACAGACCTGCCCTGGGCACAGGGTCACCACAAGGCGAATCCATACGATGTGCTAAGCCCGCACACGTATACACACAAAACCCCCACCCGCAGGATGCTCCCACACAGGCAGCACTGACACATACATGCACAACGGAGCCATGCACACACCACAGAGAGCCACACTGACAGCCCGGCTGGTGTCTCATCAAAGCTGCAGGTATGAATGCGTCCCTTGATTCTGTTATCCGGTTTAGGAATCACATAGGCTTTGTCTCCTCGCTTCTATTTGACCTTTCCTTCTCAATCTCCTTTGCTGGATTTTCATCCAGGTCATGCCCGCTAACGTTGGGCATCCCACAGGGCTCTATCATGGGATCCTCCACTTCCTAGGATTCAATTCCACGCACCTACACCTGTGAATGAGACGGGATGAGGATCCCAGTCAAGCAAGGACCATTAGACTGAACTCTTTGAGATCAGAGACTGCTTTTTGCCTTTCTTTGTATTCCAGGTGCTTGGTGTGCAGTTAGTGTTTAATAAATAGTTATTGGTAATTGTGTTTGTCCTTCCTTCTCAGAGGGCCGTGGCATCAGGGAGATGATGACATGACTTGGAGTTGACTTTGGAGGGAGGGAGGCCCAGGGTCTCCCATTGCCTCCTGGGCCATCTCCAGTCAATCTGGAGAATATCTGGCCACTAGACCCAGGAGGCTCTGGAGGAGAAAGTGAGGCTGGTGACCTTGCACAATCTCCCTCACTCAAATATTTGTTGATTGATTACTAAAGAAATTTTTGTGGTTGAGAGCAAAGCTACAAGGGTCTAGGTATTAGGCTATTAATATGTGTTAGTAATCACTGTAAGAATAGAAAGTGTCTGGGGGTTCTGAGAAAGGTCCCTTTCTTGGGGGATGAGCAGTGTTCAGAGAAGACTTCATGGGATGGATGGCTCGTGGATTGATCATTTTGACAGGGACATGAATGAAAGTGCACTCTTTTTTTTTTTTTTTTGCTTAATTTAGTCCCCTTCATCAAAGTTCCGAAAGGAGAGAGTATCTGGTTCACAACTCTGTTGGGAGAAGGTTAAGATTAGATTAGATCAGTTAAACCAAAGTGATATCAGTCAATTAATCCACAAGTATTTACTTGCTTATTAGATACCAATCCATCAGGTCTTTTCCTGAGATTGTCCCGTCTTATTCCTAATTCTTTCACTTATCTTCAGTCCCTTTGTCTACTGGCTGCTTCCCTTCTGCCTACAAGCATGCCCATATCTTTCTCTTTCTTTAAAAAACTTTATTTCATCCATCCATCCCCATTCATTCTCATTTCATATCTTTCCCATTTTGTGGTTAAACTCCTTCAGAAGGTTGACTATACTAGATGCTGCCTCTTCCTTTCCTCTCACTCTCTTCTTGACTCTCTAACAGTCTGGTTTCTGATCTCATCCTTCTACCTAAAATGCTCTATCCAAAATTACCAATTATCTCTTAATTGCTTCATCTAATGGCTTTTTCTTAGTTCTCCCTCCCCTCAACCTCTCTGAAGTCTTTAACACTGTTATTCACCTTCTCTCTAAGCTTTAATGACTCCACTCTTTTCCTTTCTATTTGACCATTCCTTCTCAATCTGCTTTGCTGGATTTTCATCCAGGTCAAGCCCACTAACTCTGGACATCCCACAGGGCTCTATCATGGGATCTCTCAACTTCCTAGGATTCAATTATCATCTATCTCTATGCTGATGATTCTCAGATCGACTTATCCAGACAACCTTTCTTCTGATCTTTAGGCTCACAATTGTCTGTTAGACATCTTAAGATTCATTTGAGTTTAAACTCACCAAAATTGAACTTAATATCTTTTCCTCTAAACCCTCCCTTCTTTATAACCTTCCTAGTATTGTTGAAAATGCTGCCACCCAAGGTGTCACTCCTCACATTTACCACCCCTATGCCCAATCTGTGGCCAAACATCTCTTGTATATCCCCCCTTCTCTCTTCAAAGTCACCATTATTATGATGTAGGCCTCATCACCTTGTGCCTGTGGCAATAATCTGCTGATTGGTCCTCCCATCACAGAGCTGTCCTCATTTCAGTCCTTCCTCCACTCAGCCTTCTAAATGATCCTCCTGAAGCTTTGGTCACTTCTTTGTCACTTCGTTGTCATTCCCTTTTGCACTAAATTCCAGTAGCCCCTCATTACCTCCAGGATCAAATAGAAAGCCCTCTGACTTTTAAAGCCCTATATAGTTCTCCCCTACCCCTCAGCCCAACCTTTCTAATATTCTTCCACCTTACATATATATATATATATATATATATATATATATATATATATATAGACTCCAACCCCCATGTATTCTGCAATCCAGTGACAATAGCTTCCTTGCTTCTTCCTCACACAAGATGCTCTGGACATTTAAAAAAATATTTTATTTTTTTAATTGTTACATTTGAATATTAAGTATTTTCTTCCCAACCTTGTACTAGAGAAGGCTAACATCTGGGGGGTGGAGCCAGGATGGCAGAGTAGAAAGACACATATACTCTAGTGCTTCCTCCACCCTCACAGCCCACAAAATACTTGTGAAAAATGACTCTCAACAAATTCTAGAGCAGCAGAAGCCACAGAACAACAGAGTGAAAGAGGTTTCCAGTAACCTAGAAGGCCAACAGGAAAGGTCTATCTCATGGGACATTGAGCTGAGCAGAGCCCTCTGGGAGGAACAGGACCTGAACAGACCTCTTGGGCAGAGTTCCCAGCAGGGAGGGTCCCAGATACCTCAAACCACAAGCAACAAAGAAAGCTCCAAAGGTCAGTGTGGGAGGGCTTTCCCAGCTAGGTGAGAGGGGTCCCTCCAGCAATAGCCCCAGGTGAAGGCAGCAATAGCGGCAGCAGACTGCAGGCATCTACCATGGCCAGGAAGCAACCTGGTTTTGTTGTCCAGGTAGCTCAGCTTAAAGCCTCTAGCAGTAGGGAGCAGCTGATTTAAACCTCAGCCCTGAGTGACGGCCCGCCTCCACCCAAAGTCCCAGGGAATCAAGCAGCTGAGTCAAATCTCAGCCTTGAACACGATCCTAGGGGGAGAAGGAGCAATAGGACCATCCTCTTGACAATGGGTTTAGAAGTCAAGTAACTGACTGGGAAAATGCCCAGAAAAGGGAAAAAAAGAAAGACCATAGAAGGTTACTTTTTTGGAGGTCTCCTCCCATCCTTTCAGATGAGGAAGAACATAGCATACTGTCACAGGAAGTCAAGGCCCTGCCTCCAGGGCCTCCAAAGTGAACTTAAACTTGGCTCAGGAAATAGAAGAGCTTGAAAAGTGAGTTAGCATCTTGCTAAAGGAGAAGCAAAAAAATGCTGAGGAAAATAACACCTTTGAAAAGAGGCTAACTCAATTGGAAAAAGATACGAAAAGCCAATAAGGAGAAGGAGGCTTTAAAAAGCAGAATTAGCCAAATGGAGGAGAAGATTCAAAAACTCACTGAACAAAGAAGTTCTTTGAAAGACAGAATTGAGTGCAGGGAAATGAATGACTATGAGATAAATCAAGCAGTTAAAAAACAAAACCAAAACTTTGAAAAAATAGAAGATAATGTGAAACATCTCATTGGAAAAACAACTGACCTGGAAAACAGATCCAGGAGAGACAATTTAAAAATTATGGGACTACCTGAAAACCATGATCAAAAAAAGAACCTAGGCATTTGTTTTCCATGAAATTATCAAGGAAAACTGTGCTAATATTCTAGAATCAAAGGGCAAAATAAATATTGAAAGAATCCACCAATCACCTCCTGAAAGAGACCCGAAGAGAGAAACTCCTAGGAATATTGTGGCCAAATTCCAGAGTTCCCAGGTCAAGGAGAAAATACTGCAAGCAGCTAGAAAGAAACAATTCAAGTACTGTGGAAATGCACCCAGGATAACAAAATTGTGCATACCTTTTGACCCAGAAATATTGCTTCTACAACTTTATCCCAAAGAGATCATAAAAATGGGAAAGGATCCCACATGTACAAAAATATTTATAGCAGCTCTCTTTTTGATGGCCAAATACTAGAAATCAAGGGGATGCCCATCAGTTGGGGAATGGCTAAACAAGTTGTGGTATATGAATGTAATGGAATACTATTGTGCTATAAGAAATGATGAACAGGAAGACTTCAGAGAGGCCTGGAAGGATGTATGTGAACTGATGCTGAGGGAAAGGAGTAGAAACAGGAGAACTTTGTACACAGCAACAACCACAGTGTGTGAGAAATTTTTCTGGTAGACTTAGCCCTTCACAGCAATGCAAGGACCTAAAAAATTCCCATTGGACTCTGAGGCAAAACACCTTCCACATCCAGAGAAAGAACTATGGAATTGGATTGCAGAGTGAAGCAGACTGTTTTCTCCTGTGTTTTGTTTTAATTTGGTTTGGTTTTTGTCAGGTTTCTCCCATTCATTTTAATTCTTCCATGCAACATGACTAAGGTGAAAATGTATTTAATAAGAATGTATGTGTAGAACTTATATAAGATTGCACGCTGTCTCAGAGAGGGAAGGGGGAGGGAGGAGGAGAAAATCTAAGATTTATGTAAGTGACTATAGAAAATTGAAAACAAATAAATTAATAAGAAAGAAAGAATAATTTTTTAAAAAAGAAAACAAAGGACAAACACAACACAGGGTCCTATCTAAAATCCTATCTTCTATAAGGAACCATTTCTCAGTGTCCCTTGATGCCTTCCCTTTCTTCATTACTTCCAATTGATCCTATTTGTTCATAATTGTTGGCACACTGTCTCCCTCATTAGGCTAAGAGCTCCTTGAAAGCAGAGCCTGTCTTTTACCTTTCTTTGTACCCCCAACACTTAGCACAGTTCTACTTAATAAAGGTTTACTGACTGACTGACAGACCAGAAAATAAAAAACAAAGAAACAAACAAAACACAACCCAGTCCCTGCTCTCAAGGAATTTACATTCTAAGCATGGTGGGGGGGGGGGAGGGGGAACATGTACAGAAGGAAGTTTATACAAAAAACATACACAAAAGATACACAGTACATTAGAGGGGAGGACACTAGCAGCTGGGAGACCAGGAAAAGTATTCTGAAAAAAGGGGCCTTGGGAATGGTTCTTGAAGGGAGCCAGAGATTCTGAGAAGCAGAAGTGAAGAGGGAGAACATCTTAGGCAGCAGGGGCCAAAGCCAGGATACCGCCTGGGAGATGGGCATTGGAACTTGGTCTGTGAGGAAACTCAAATGGGCTGAAGCCTGTAGAAAAGATAAATGGAGGGGAATGTGTAAGAAAACTGGAAAGATAGGAAGGGACAAGTTTGCAAAGATCTTAAAAAACCACAGAGGGCATAGGGTATGTTCAGGGAAGATTAGCATCTCTGATGGGAGGGCTGCCCATCCACCTTTGGTGTTTCCCCTGATTCACCCAACTCTGTCCTATGGCCCCAAGAAGCTGTAGCATGCCCAGCAGCCACATCACAGTAAACTCATTTCAGTAGATGGGCTAAACCAGGTTAAGGGTAACTGAGGGGTTTCAGACCCTTTGGTGGATTGGGGGTGAGGGGAGGGTCTGTCTCAAGCATGTGAAGTCTTCCCTCAGAGGAATGGACAGATGAGAACAATTTGTTCCAGCAGTCATGAAAGCAGCTAAGTGCTGTGTAACACTTAGAACTTTGTTATACATCAAAGATGCCAAAGGTCATTCACTGCATCCTGAGCCATCACCAGTCATCTTGATTTTATCTTGCCATTGAACTGTGATAAGTCTAGAAAAGAGGGACACAGGTGATTTTGAGTAACTGACATTTAAATCCAATTTATGCATCAACAAAAATACATCCATATTTAATTCTAGAGGTTATTGGAAATCACAGTTATTTATTGAGTAGAGGGTGAAGTGGTCAGACCCTACACTGTAGGAAATCCACTTTGAGAGGCTTGAGACACCTTTGAAAGTCTGTTCCAAGCAAGAAGCAATGAGGGCCTGAATTAAGGCCATAGTTTGGTTTCTGGAGAGAAAGGGACATACAAGAGATGTTGAGGGGAAAGAAGTCAAGTCAATAAGTGTTCAGTAAGATCCTACTATGTACCAGGCACTGTGCTAGTTATTGTTTGTCCTTCATCCTTGAAGAGGACCAGTGACATTACTAGGGATACCCAGACATAAATAGTTCCTGCTCTCAACAGGTTTATACTCTAAGGTGGAAAGACAGGTACAACTTGGCAAATACCTATGTACAAACAAAATATATGGGACAAATTGGTGATCATGTTCCTGGAAGTGATTGGCTACCACTGGAGGTGATTGGGTAGGGGAATGATATGGCCAGGCTTGTGCTTTAGGAAGATGACTTGGATAGACGAGAAGAAAATGCACAGGAGGGAGGAGGGACTTGAAGCAGGAGGCAAACCAGAAGGTGATGAGACCTGCCCAAGGTGGTAGTGCTGCTAAAGGAGAGAAGAGACTATGTAAGAGAGCGTTCCAAAGATAGAAATAGCTCTAAGCAAGGGGAAGTCATGGTGATGAGCACCTGGAAGGTGAGAGGAGAGAGGCCAGGGAGCTGGGGAGCCAGAGCAGTGAACTGACTGCAGTCATTTTCAGTTGGGTCAAATTCTTTGTGACTCCATTTGGGGTTTTCTTGGCAGAGATATTGATGTGGTTTGCCATTTCCTTCTCCAGCTTATTTTATGGATGAGGAAACTGAGGCAAAGAGAGTGAAGCGACTTGCCCAGGGTCACATAGCTAGTAAGTATCTGAGACCAGATTTGAACTCAGGTCCTCCCGACTCCAGGGCTATTGCTCTATCCACCTCACCACCTAGCTGCCCCATCCAATTCAAAAAGAGGGCTGAGTTTGGGGGGAGAGATAATGAGTTCAGCTTTGGATGTGTTGAATTTAACACACCCATGAGACTTATGGTTTGAAATGATGCAAAACTAGCTTGAGAAAGAGGCTACGGCTAAATATGTAGATCTGAGAGTCATCTGTGTAGAGATGGTAATGCAGTGTGTGGAAGAGTATAGAGGGAAAAAAGAGGAGAGGATTGGGAGTCACTCCTATGAGGAGGGTGGGACATGGATGAAAAACTAGCCAACGAGACAGAGAATGTGAACAGTCAGAGAGGCAGGAGAAGATCCAGGAGAGAGCAGTGTAATGGATGCCTATATAGAAGAGCTCCAGGTCATTAAACCTGAAAATTAAGGCATCAGTGGTAACTTTAGTGCAAACAGTTTCTGTTGAATGAGGAGGTTTAGATATATTGTCGAAAGTTTAGAAGAGAATTAGAGGAAAGGAAGTGGAGGCACCTGGTGTATAAGGTATTTTCAAAGTGTTGCTAAGGTGAGAGTAGAGAATGGGAAGATGACAGAGGATAGTGGCTGGTGGGAATGGTAGGATCAAGTGAGAGGTTTGTTGTTTTTTTAAACATTTTTATTTTGTTAAATATTTCCCAATCAGACATAAATCTTTTTATCATCAATTTTTTCAAATTTTGAGTTCCAAGTGAGAGATGTTTTTTCAAAAAAATATTATTTTAAACTTAAGTATATAATAAGAAAATAAAAAGAAACCTATAATAAACAAACACAATAGGAAGAGAAAAAAATAGCATTGCCCTGTGTGAAGCAGAATGTAAGAGAGGATTCAAAATATACAACAGTAAATTTCCATTTCAAAAAAGTTTATAATAATAAATAATAACAATAAATAAAACACTCATTGTGTTCACAGTTGTCCATCTTTGCTTCCTTATAAGTTTTCTTTTGTTCTCTACTGTACACCTTTGACTTTGTTCTTTTTTCCCTTCTTCCTTCCCCCCCCAAGAAGGCTACCATTAAGTGCAAATATATATATACATATATATATATATATATATATGTATATATATATACACACACACACACACACAAAGACATATATATGCATACATATACATGCATACATTTACATACACTTACATATACATATACTTAGGTATCTGTAATCATATTCTTATATAGACATATATTGTGCATCTATGTAAGACTATACTTATTTGTCCTCTGTTTCTCTGAGAGTAAATAACCTCTTCCTTCATACATCTGAGTCTTTCCATATTTTTCTAAGTCCACCAACTCATCATTTCCTATACTACTGCGAGATTCCAACAGTATACCACCTAGTTATTTTAAACAGTATAAAACAGTATTTATTAACATGGCTGGCACATAGTATAGTTTCCTTATTTTTTTTCTTTTGATTAAGTCTATTTTAGCTTTAACTTTCTCTGAGATCATAATTACTACCCTTGCTTTTTTTCCTAATAAATTCTATTCTCAATCTTTATTTTATGTTTGTGTGTATCTCTTGTTTTCTTGGTAAGAGTTTTTTGATGGGGGAATAAACATGGGCATGTTAGCAGGTATAACCTGACTCCCACCCAAGTCAGGGAGAGGAGGAGCAGGCAGTATACTATGTGTAGAGGGAGAATAACTGCACATTGGTGAAGAGAATGTAGAAGGGATGCTACATGTCTGCACAGGGATTAGCACTGGAAAGAATGAGAAAAGATACTGCAAATATGTAGGTGAAGCCAGGTCATTGACATGTTTCTAATTTCCAGCTTACCTTCCTAGAGACTGTCAGAAGAGACCTCCTTTGGTGAGATAAGGTCTTTTCTCTTGATTCAGTTGAAGAACTCATTCACTTTTATATATCTTCTAGTGTAATGTGGAACTGATACAATTTTTGTTTGATGTTTTGCTTGAATAAATAGATTTGCTATTTGTGATTGTCTTTTGTAAACTATCATTCAGTAGAAAGGACCTAGTAAGGGCTAATCTTACCCCTTAAGAGCAACCAGGGAAACAGCTTTTGTTCTGAAAATTCCTATCCTTAGCTCAGAGATATTTGATTGGTATAGATAGATAGAAAACTAGTCCCATACCTTTATTAGAGACTGGAGGAAAGAGTTCCCTGCAAGAAAAGTTTTTGATTGCTCCCAGACTAGTGCACAGGCCAGGAGAGGAGTAAACTCCTCTCCCTTGATTGTGCCACTTTGGAGATATTGAGAACTTATAGGTCCCTAGAGTATACCCTCCTCTTGACAAAGGACACAAATATCAAGTAACTGGTTGGGAAAATGCCCAAAAAAAGGGGAAAAAATAAGACTATAGAAGGTTACTTTCTTGGTGAACAGGTATTTCCTTCCATCCTTTCAGATGAGGAAGAACAAAGCATAACATCAGAGGAAGTCAAGGCTTCTGCATACAAAACCTCCAAAATAAATATTCAGTGGTCTCAGGCCATGGAAGAGCTCAAAAAGGATTTTGAAAATCAAGGAAGAGAGGTGGAGGAAAAATTGGGAAGAGAAATGAGAGAGATGCAAGAAAATCATGACAAGTGAGCCCACAGCTTGCTAAAGGAGACCCCCAAAAAATGCTGAAGAAAATAACACCTTTAAAAATAAGCTAACTCAATTGGAAAAAGAGGTCCAAAAAGCCAATGAGGAGAAGAATGCTTTAAAAAGCAGAATTAGTCAAATGGAAAAGGAGGTTCAAAAGTTCACTGAAGAAAATAGTTCTTTAAAAAGGAGACTGGAGCAAATGGAAGCTAATGACTTTATGAAAAACCAAGAAATTACAAAACAAAACCAAGAGAATAAAAAGTAGAAGATAATGTGAAATATCTCATTGGAAAAACAACTGACCTAGAAAATAGATCCAGGAGAGACAATTTAAAAATTATAGGACTACATGAAAGCCATGATCAAAAAGAGAGCCCAGACATCATCTTTCATGAAATTATCAAGGAAAACTGCCCTGATGTTCTAGAACCAGAGGGTAAAATAAATATTGAAAGAATCCACCAATCCACCTCCTAAAAGAGATCTGAAAAGAGAAACTCTTAGGAACATTGTAGCCAAATTTCAGAGTTTCCAGGTTAAGGAGAAAATATTGCAAGCAACTAGAAAGAAACAATTTGGGTATTGTGGAAATACAATCAGGATAACGCAAGATCTAGCAGCTTCTACATTAAGGGATCAAAAAAAGGCTTGGAATAGGATATTCCAGAAGTCAAAGGAACTATGATTAAAACCAAGAATCACTTACCCAGCAAAAGTAAGTATAGTACTTCAGGGGAAAAAAATTAGTCATTCAATGCAATAGCGTTCTTGATGAAAAGACCAGAACTGAATAGAAAATTTGACTTTCAAACACAAGAATCAAGAGAAGCATGAAAAGGTAAACAGGAAAGAGAAATCATAAAGGACTTTCTGAAGTTGAACTGTTTACATTCCTACATGGAAAGATAATATTTGTAACTCTTGAGACTTTTCTCAGTATTTGGTTAGGTGGAGGGATTATACACACACACACAAACACACACACACATACACACACACACACGCATATACAGAGAGCACAGGTTGAGTTGAATAAGAAGGGATGATATCTAAAAAGGGGTGAGAGAGGAATATAATAGGAGAATGAGAGAAATGGAATGGGGCAAAATATAAAAGAGACAAGAAAACGCTTTTTCAATGGAGTAGAAAAGGGAGGAGGTGAGAGGGAAAAAGTGAAGCTTACTCTCTTCACATTTGGCTTAAGGAGGGAATAAGGTGCTCCCACAATTTGGCATGAAAATCTATCTTACACTATAGGAAAGTAGGGAAGAAGGGGACAAATGGGGTTGGGGGGATGACAGAAAGGAGGGCAAATGGGAGGAGGGAGTAATTAGAAGTAAATACTTTCGGGGAGAGACAAGGTTAAAAGATAGAATAGAATAAATGGGTGGCAGGATAGAGGGAGGGATATATAGTTAGTCTTATGCAACATGACTGTTATGGAAGTCTTTTGCAAAACTACACATATATAGCCTATATGAAATTGCTTGCCTTCTCAGTGGGGATGGGTGGAGAGGTAAGAAGGGAGAAGTTGGAATTCCAAGTTTTAGGAACGAATGTTGAGAATTCCTTTTGCACACAACTGGGAAATAAGACATACAGGAATGGGGTGTAGAAATCTATCTTGCCCTACAAGAAAAGGGAGAAGATGGAGACAAGAGAAGGGAGGGGTGTGATAGAAGGGAAGTCATATTGAGGGAAGGGGTAACCAGAATGCAAGTTGTTATGGTGTGGGGGGAGGGAAGAGATGGGGAGAAAATTTGGAACTCAAAATTTTGTGGAAATAAATGTTGAAAACTAAAAATAAATAAATAAACATTTAAAAAAAAGAGCTCTCAGCCTCATAAACTCTTGAGGCTATTTTCCCTCTCCTCCCCTCCCCCCTTACCTCTATTCTGTTGAAGCAGGCCGGGCCCCTTAATACATCCATCTATACCACCCCTAAACCATTTAAACAACCCATCTCTCTTAGAAAGAAATCTCAATCAACAAATATATTTCAAGTATTTACACTGTACCAGATACTTTTGTTAAGCTCTAGACATAATTACAAAAGCAAATACAACAACAAGAAAAAGGTATAAGGAAGGAACAAGTAGTGAGAGATTAAGGATTAGAGAAAGGGGAGGGTGATAGAGCTATGTTCTGGAGAAGTGGGAGGGGATAAGATCCCGGATACCCTTCGAGTAGCTGACCTTGGTAAGGAGATGGGCAACGTTTTTATTCAAAGTGGGAGTGAAGAGTGAGCGATATCATGGAATGTGAGAAGAGAAGGGAAGAAGAAGAGTCTTGATTTTTTTCCATGAAGTGTATGCAGTAAGGTCCTCAGCTGAGAGGGTAGGAGCAGAGGGTATTGTGAGGAGGAGAACACAAGGTTTGAACTAGCTGCTGTGGTAAGTAGGATAGAGAATTTAATTAGGGAAGAGTAACCTTCCTGTAGTGAGGGTCCACTTGAGCCCTGTGCAGAGAGAGTGGCATCTTTGCAGTAGACCCACTTGATACAGTGCTATGCCTTACTCTAATTCCATGAAGAGGAGGTGCAGAAGCAGATGAGTTGGGTTTGGAAAGGTTCGAACGAAGGAAGCAAAGAATCCAGGAATAGAGACTAGTATAAGGTCGACCTAGTTCACTAATACTGCCCTAGCCTAAACTTTATCAGATTTGAAAGAACCAATAATAGCCAGGAGGGGTGATGGCCTGGAAAGATACTGAAGATGGAAGGACTGGAGGTCCTTATGAGAGCTGAGAAGAGATTTAGGAGGGGAAGACACAGGGAGAGTTGGGATGAACAAAGATTAGGGTCAGATAAAGGAAATTTGTCTTCTGGAACATGGAAAGAGTATGGGGGCGGTTACCCTGGTGTGTAGTTGAGGTGAAGTGGAAGAGTCATGTGAGGAACATACTCACCTTATGTTCTCCTCTCTGATAGGTTCTCCCTCTAACAGCTCGTGAAGCCTGCTCACAAGTTTCTGACCTTTTACCTGATCGGAAACCTATTTCTACTAGGTCACAACTCTGATTAGCTGCCATCATTCAAAGCTGGGAGGAGTTTTAATCCTGTGGAAACAATTCCTTCTTTTGTTTCCCAAAACTTCCCCCTTTTTTATCAAAATTTTTGTTTCCACACCTAAATCCAATAAATACCTAACTCACTTTCCTTCCCAAATAGATTCTTTCAGTCATCTATTCCCTCTTTATGTAAATATGGGAAAGGAGCAAAGTTGATTCATGCATTAACACATTACAAGGGGGCAGACCCCTTTTATAAGTACAGATACAGAGACTCAAAAAGGTAAATCAATCATTTGTCCAATTAGAAGTTTCATCTCATGCAGCAGGCTGGAGGGAGGAACATCATCTGATGTAGTGTTCTGGTCAGGATGCTCATTCAAGTCATCTTTAGCACAGTATCTCAGCATCTTCCTATCACCTTCCTGTAGAAACCAAGATTTCATTCTCCTACAAAACTGCTATCCTTATAAAATCAAAATTGGTACCTTAGCCAGTTGTCATGTTTAAGAAATTCACATTAGAACTCAGTTTTTACATTTTACATTAATCCACTATTCACTAATCCCCCATCAGGAGGGTGATATTTCACTAAGGAATTAATGACAAGCTCCAGTACATACATAAATACAACAAGTAATCACTTTTTTTTTGACACAGTACATATCAAATCATAAAACAATTCCAACTTCTGGTCAAGTTATGCTTCTTTTAAGGCATTTACAAGACAGACTATAAACCATTCTTCTTTTAACATTAACTGAGACAAATTTCATATTAAGTATGTTGATTTCAAAGCCCTTGACCTAATTATAATAGCTTAATCTTACTACAGTAACTTCAGAGGTTCCAATAGCAACCCATTATTTAATAGATCTGATGTTATGCTTACAAAACTTTTGAGTATAGGAATTTGCCATTATGAGTAGGGACTTAGTCTGACATCATACATAAGAATAAAGTCCAAATGGATTCATGATCTAGGTATAAAAGTTGATACTGTAAACAAATTAGGGAAGCAAGAGATAGTGTTTTTGTCAGATTTATGGAGAATGGAGAAATTTATGACTAAACAAGAGATAGAGAACATTATAAAGTGCAAAATGGATAATTTTGATTACATTAAATTGAAAAGGTTTTCCACAAACAAATCCAGTGCAACTAAGATTAGGAGGGAAGCAGAAACTGGGAAAGAAATCTTGCAACTAGTGTCTGATAAAGACCTCATTTCTAAAATATATAGAGAACTGGGCAAAATTTACAAGAATACAAGTCATTCCCCAATTGATAAATGGTCAAAGGATATGAACAGGCAGTTTTCAGAGGAAGAAATTAAAGCTATCCATAGTCATATACAAAAAATGCTCTAAATCAGTATTGATTAGAGAGATGCAAATCAAAGCAACTCTGAGGTACCTCATCACACCTATCAGACTGGCTAGCATGACAGAACAGAAAGATGATAAATGTTGGAGAGGATGTGGGAAAGTTGGAACACTAATTCATTGTTGGTGGAGCTGTGAGCTGATCCAACCATTCTGGAGAGCAATTTGGAACTATGCCCAAAGGGCTACAAAAATGTACATACCCTTTAACCCAGCAATATTGCTTCTAGAACTGTATCCTAAAGAGATCATAAAAATGGGAAAGGGTCCCACATGTACAAAAATATTTATAGCAGCACTCGTAGTGGCCAAAAACTGGAAATCAAGGGGATGCCCATCAATTGGGGAATGGTTGAATAAATTATGGTATATGAATGTAATGGAATACTTCTGCGCCGTAAGAAATGATGAACAAGAAGACTTCAGAGAGGCCTGGAAAGACTTATATGATCTGTTGCTGAGTGAAAGGAGCAGAACCAGGAGAACTTTGTGCACTGCAGCGACCACAGTGTGCAACAGTTTTTTCTGGTAGACTTGGATCTTCATAGCAATGCAAGGACATTAAAAAAAAAATTCCCAATGGTCTTCTAAGGCAAAATGC
>CM053771.1:54966945-55033765 GCA_028658325.1 Potorous gilbertii | reverse complement strand
GCAAGGACATTAAAAAAAAAATTCCCAATGGTCTTCTAAGGCAAAATGCCTTCCACATTCAGAGAAAGAACTATGGAATTCAATCACAAAATGTAGCAGATCATTTTGTGTGTGTGTGTGTGTGTGTGTGTGTGTGTGTTATTATGTTTTGGTTTGTTATATGGTTTCTCCCATTTATTTTAGTTCTTCTACATAGCATGACTATAATGAAAATGTATTCAATAGGAATGTATGTGTAGATCCTACATAGAATTCTGTGCCATCTTGGGGAAGTAGGGGG
This sequence comes from Potorous gilbertii, assembly GCA_028658325.1. Taxonomy (NCBI): domain Eukaryota; kingdom Metazoa; phylum Chordata; class Mammalia; order Diprotodontia; family Potoroidae; genus Potorous; species Potorous gilbertii. The sequence continues at coordinate 55,033,485 of CM053771.1, read as the reverse complement.
ATGGGGGGAGTTGGTAGGTTGGGGGAAAAAAATCTAAGTTTTATGGTAGTGATTATAGAGTATTAAAAATATATAAAAGGAATGTATTATTAAAAGGAAAGAAAGAAAGAAAGAAATGAGGCCTTTATCAGAGATACTAGTTGCAAAACTTTTTTCCCAGTTTTCTGCATCCCTCTGAATCTTGGATGCATTGGGTTTGGTTGTGCAAAACCTTTTCAGTTTAATGTAATCAAAATTATCCATCTTGCACTTCATAATGTTTTCTATCTCTTCTTTACCCAAAAATTCTTCCCTTCTCCATAAATCTTATAAATGCACTATTCCTTACTCCACCAATTTGTCTACAGTATCAATCTTTATACCTTGATCATGTACCCATTTGGACTTTATTCTTGTGTATGGTGTCAGGCATTGGTCTATGCCCAATGTGCATCACACTTTTATCCAATTTTCCCAGCAATTTTTGTCAAACAGTGAGTTCTTATCCCAGAAGTTGGGGTCCTTAGGTTGTTTCCCTTTCTTAAAAACAGTTTACAATTTATCACAAAACTCTCTTGAACCTAATTAATAAAAATTACAAGAAAAGATCTAAAACCAAGGCCTTTGCATAATTACCAAGTTTCCTTTCCCAAACATACTTTTGTAAATGCTTGATTTATATAGCAAAAATAATTTTAACAAAAACTGTCTTTTAAATAAAGGCAAAACATGGAAGTTTATAATTTCTTAAATTACAGTACTTCAGATTAGAACAACTTAACAGCTTCTTAACCTATTCATTATTTTTTAATAGTGTAGTTCCTAATATGTTAACATTAGACAAGAGAAGTTGCTTTTTCATCAGTATAGCTTATCATATATTTAAAACTTGAAGAAACTCATTATCAATTTAAGTGAATGCATTTCATTCGTTTAATCACCAATACTATCACCCTAAACCACTGTATACATTTTCATAATAGCCAAGATTCAAAAGGAAAATCTATCATTATATAGTAGCATTATCACTGCTTATTTATAAGCAAATATAAGTTTGAAATCCTCGAATTTCTATCACATCCTTTTAAAATCTCAATCCATATGCAACAAAATCCAGATTTAAAATTGCTTTCAGACTATTTCTATCTCAAAGAGAAATACAATACAATTTAGAAACACAAACAATAACTTCAGATAATATCAATTCCATTTCCAGTAAATTATTGATTTTATTATTTTTGATAGTTAAACCCCATTTCAAAGTTACTAAGTATAGAACAATTACCTTAGATTGTAGTCCTATGGTAAGCACTTTACAATCATAAGGCCAAATAACAATATGCCAACACTTTAATTGCACATATAAATATATATATTATTTAGTGTATATATATATATATATATATATATATATATATATAATATATATTTTAAGTCCCATTTGAATAACCTTTCTTCTGTTTCTTTAAAAAGCTTAAAAATTTCAAATTATGTTAGCCGAAAATGTGCTAATACTCTAATTGTTGCCTTTGCCCCAGGCAAAAGAGATCTAAAGAATTGGAACCAAAACAACTCTGGAACTTAATAATTAGTTGAATAGTAATAACTGTAAATCACAGTAATCAATATCTTTACCATAGTAAATATCCATTTTTAAATTCAATAACTTTCCATAGATTCATCCTGAAAGGCAGATAGATCTAGTCCCTTCTAACTTTCCATCATTAAGTCAGGCTACAAATATTCCTTTTTAGCCTCTGACTATGCACTCTTTTAGCATTCTCCAATCTTCTAAAGTAAGATAGAGGAAGGGAGTGGCTAAGAGTACTTGGTCCTGAGGGCTCCCTCCCCAAATCCTTCCTTTTTCCATTCTACCTTCCTAATCTTCACTCAGATCACCTCTGCCCTCCTTTATATTCCAAATAAAAAATAAAAAGATCATACACCAATTTTATACTACTTTACTGCACCGTAAAAATTAGAATGAGTCAAAATGCCTAACAATTTACATACCAAGAGAGCCACATTTCTTCTCTCTCTACACCTTCTGCAAAAAGCTCCTTTCTTCTTAAAGTTGAGTATTCCATACTTAAAAGAAAACATTATCCATAACTTCATGTATTTCCTTGAAGAAACATGTGGTGACAACTCCCAGCTCTGAAAAATCTTTTTATTTCCTCAAAAAGCTGAATTTCTGTCTTCTTTTTGAGACTTATCAGATAAAGAGCTTCCCTAACCATTCCAGTTTCCCATTGCATCCTTTTGGGAATTTCAGGCTGTATATACTAGGAAATGCATATACAGTTTACAAAGCGTTTGAAATCACACCTGTTCTCCTCAGATTAGCTTAAAATATGCCAGTATTCTAAGACTAGGTTGCATTGCTACTTTTGGTCCAGGCAGAGACCTAAGGAGTTTAATTTAATGCTGACAGGGTGTTGCCAGTTTCCCCAGGCAGAAGCCTCCATAACTTCCAAAGATTAAATAATTAATTTAATTTAATAGTTAATATATAATAAATAATTATATAATATATGATAATTATTATACATAATAAAAAATAATTAAATAAGAAAATTAACCTTTTAGAATCTGGAGAGAGTTAATGCTTAATAATTTACAAATCAAGAAAGTTGTATAAAGGGTGTACTCACACCCATCACAAACAACTTTTGTAATGTTAATATGCTTTTAAACCGGATCAATGAAATTCTAAAGTGAAATTACATTTAAGGCTATGATACAAAAGTTCTGAGTGAAATGTCTTAAAAGACAGGAAAAAACCCTTTATTTTTGTTTTTTGCACTTTTAAACGTGTTGTCTGATATCAGAGATATTGACTTAATTTGAATATAAAGTACAAATTTTAGCTTTGAGATGTAATTAGACTTGAATTTAAAACCTCTGCCTTCTTTTGGGCTGCCTGCTTGAGATTTTTTTGTTTGCTAACTTTAACATTTCCCAATACAACCAGAATAAATTCAATCACTTTTCAGTTGTGTCCCATCACAGAAAAATCTCTCCTTTAGGGGAGACAAGAAATGGCCAAATGCCCATCTGAGGGAAAGATTTCCCCTTCTTTTTCTTTCTTATCTTTCTTTTCATATTCAAAGCTTGTCCAGAGTTTACAATGCATAAAGATTTTTTTTTTAGCAATTTAAAAAAAGTTTTCAACATCGTTCATGCAAACAGATTAAGCTAAACAGTAAAATATTTTTCTCTCTCTGTTTTTCTCTCTCTCCTGCTCACTGCCCCCTGAAATTTCTGGGGGGAAGGTTGGAATAAGGGGGAGATAAAGAGGAAAGTATTCCAACAAGAGTTCAACTGTAGCCTTTTACTGCTCTTGCTAGCTAACTGCATTTACAACCTTACACCTGATAATGTTTAATATAAAATTTTGGAATAATCTCTTTGTTCTCTCTGAAGCAAACTCAGAGAGTGCCTCTTCCTATATCAGCAAAGCCAGCTAGGGCTGACTCTGCATTCCTTGGAGGACCGTTGACCTGGGACACTATCTTGAATGGTGAGACTTCCTCTATATCTTGAATGGTGGGACCTCCTCTATATTTTGTTATCTTGAATGGTGGGACCTCCTCTATATCTTAAATGGTGGGACTTCCTCTATATTTTGTTATCTATGGACACATACTATGTTAATGGAAGTATAGACATCTTAGGCTGTAATCTCTATTTTTTTTTTCACCCTTTCCTATGTCAGTTATCTGTTTAGGGCAGGAAGCCTGCCACTCATTAGTGGTGGGATTCCCTTTCTTATCGTATGTCACCGAGACATGTGTTTAACCAGCCTGGAATATCAAGGCCCAACTGACATTGCTCTATTGTCTTTTCTTAGGAGTTTTTTTTTCTTTTTCTCACGGCAAAATGTATTTAAGATGGATAATTTCTGTACCAAGGCAATCAGAGTCACCTCTGGGTCCATAGCGCTATGACTGTTATCTTTAAGAGGGAATGAATGAATGAATTAATTAATAGCGCATGCCTTTAGTCTGATGTCTTTTCCTAACCAAGTTTTCAGGTTAACACACCACAAACATGAAATACTTCACAAACACACAGAAAAGACATTTGACAAAGCATTATAGGGTGCACACCAATTTAGAATTCAAATTTAGACTGGTCAAAAAGTCAGAGTTGTAATTTACTCTGACTAATTTCTAGCCAATTTCAAAAGAATCCTTTCAAAATCTAGATTCACTTTTCCCCTCTTCCCTCCTCCTTTCACTCCCTTCCTTCTCTTGGGAGCAGACATGGGAGGAATAAGGAGAGGGTTTTAACCGTTATTTGTCCCCAAGGGCTCTTTTAGACAAATAGTCTGAGAATTTCATCCTCCTGGTACCAAGTTTTTCTTAGAGCTCCCATTTCTTATTCTAGGCAAATCTTACTTCTGAACCCAGAATTCCAGGCATGACAAAGCAGTACTCAGATCCTGCATTTTCCTGCTTTTGCTCAAATTGGTCCAACTTATGCTGCCTCTAGCCATTCAATCTATTATTTTACCTGTGTTCCTGGGTTCACAACGATTCAAAACAATCCCGGGGAAGTCAGCAGGGCAAAGAGGGGAAACTTATCTACGGATGTTCGAATGTTGAAAATCAACATGGCAAGCCTCCCATCCTCTGTGCTGTTTCCTTTCTTCTGATGTTACAGATCCCAGATGAGCCCCCAAATTGTGAGAAACATGTTCACTTTAAACAAAGAATGATACTTGTTGTGAAATCAGGAAAGATTTTATTAATTTTTGTGTTCATCACCTCCCCCCAAATGAATGGATAACTCCTAATGGGTTGCTACATTTTGCTCAGACCAGTGCAAGTACTCTTATACTGTTACAAAATGTTCCAAAACTCCCACTTTACCCTCCACTGGCTAGATACAACTTCCTGAATACCTCACTTCATGTTCTCTTCTCTGATAGGCTCTCCCTTGGAACAGCTCATCAAGCCTACACACAAGTTTCTGACCTTTTACCTGACCAGAAGAATGTTCCTGCTAGGTCACTACCCTGATCTAACTGCTATCACTCCAAGCTGCGAGGAGTTTTAATCCTGTGGAAACAGAATTCCTTTTATTTCCCCACAGTCAGTCATGAGAGCTGAGTAGGTTAGAGAAGGGAGAAGTTATTACTTGAAGGAACATCATGTTCCCAACTATGAAGGTAGGGGTTGGAGAGGATAGCAGGCATTGAATTCATGGAGAAAGGAGGGAGAATGTCCTGGGCTAGAGGAGTCAAGTCAACAAGCCATTATTAAGCACTTGCTATGGGCCCTGGACTGTGCTAAACCACAGGGATAAAAGAAAGGCAAAAACAGTCCAGCCCTTCAGGAGCTCACAATACAAAATGGGAGACAACATGCATCATACCCTCATGTATAAAGAAGATATAAAAAGGGTAAACTGGAGATAATCTCCAAGGGAGGATAGTACTTCCAAAGAACTAGGAAAGACTTCTTGAATAAGATGGGGCTTTAACTGACACTCGAAGGAAGTCAGGGAAGCCTGGAGGCAGAGATATGGAGGGAGAGTGTTCCAGGTGTAGGGGACACCAGGTGAAAATGGGGCAACTAGGTGGCACAGTGGATAGAGTGCCAGGCCTAGAGTCAGGAGGACCTGAGTTCAAATCTGGCCTCAGATACTTCCTAGCTGTGTGACCTTGAGTAAGTCTCTTCACCTTATTTGCCTCTGTTTCCTCATCTGTAAGATGAACTTGAGAAGGAAACAGAAAACCATTCCAGTATCTTTGCCAAGAAAACCCCTAATAAAAAGGGTCATGAAGAATCAGACACAACTGAAAACAACTGAACCACAACAAAGGAGGCCAGTATCACCCAAAGATAAAGTACATGGAAGGTGTAAGAATTCTGAAAAGATAGGAAGGAACCAGGATATGAAGAGCTTTAAATAAACAGGCTGAGAATTTTATATCTTTTCCTGAAGCTGTTTGGCAACCACTGGAGTTGAATAGGAAAATTACATGGTCAGGCTTGTGCTTTAGGAAGATGACTTGGATAGACGAGAAGAAAATGCACAGGAGGAAGAAGAGACTTGAAGCAGGAGGCAAACCAAAATGTGATGAAGACCTGCCCCAAGATGGTGGTGCTACTAGAGGAGAGAAGAGGCTAAGTAAGAGAGTGTTCTGAAGGTAGAAACAGCTCTAAGTAAAGGGAAGTCATGGTGATGAGCACTTGGAAGGCTGGTAGGAGAGAGACCAAGTTATTGGGGAGCCAGAGCAGTGAACTGTCTACAAAGTGGTTTTGTTCAGTCATTTTCAGTGCTGTCTGACTCTTCTCCACCCTACTGGGGGCTTTGTTGGCAGAAATACTGGACAAAGGAGAAGATAGGGACAAGGGAAGGGAGGGATGATAGAAGAGAGGGAAGATTGGTGATAGGGGAAATTAGAATATTCAGTGTATTGGGGTGGAGGGAGGGGACAAATGGGGAGAAAATTTGGAACCCAAAATTTTGTGAAAATGAATGTAAAAAGTTAAATAAATAAATTTTTTAAAAAATTAAAAAAAAATAAAACTACCAAAAAGGGACAAACTCATTCTCTCTGTCTAGCTGGTGTTGGAGTATGGGTCCCTTTTCAAGCTAGACAGGGAGAAAGGTCACTTCACCACCATCACTCCCACTACCTTAGGTCTTATGGGTGCAGAGAATAATACATGGGTTTTTGCATTGTTTTATTTGTTCTTTTCAGTTCTAGGGACAGGTAATGGAATTCTCGGACCAGGAAGCTCTATCCATGGAGGCTTGGAACTAGGATCCTGGCCTGGATGGGAGAGAAACCAGGATAAAAGCCCAACAAGCTTTGAACTTGGCACGTGGTCTAACTGTGCTGTATATGGACTGAATTAAACTGAACCTAATCCCTCTTCACTCCTTTGTACACTTGTGCTTGCTATATCTTTGAAGTAGATGTCTCTTTTTTATTTTTTAAGAAAAAATAGATTGCTTTTTTTTTTAGTTTTCAACATTCATTTTTGTAAGATTTTTAATTCCAAGTTTTTTCCTCCCTCTCTCCACTCTCCCCTTCTCAAGGTGGCAAGCAATCTGATATAGGCTATACCTGTACAATCATATTGAACGTATTTCCACATTAGTCACGTTTTGAAAGAAGAATCAGAACTACAGGGAGAAACCATGAGAAAGAAAAAACAAAAAAGAGAAAACAGTATGCTTCTATCTGCATTCAGACTCTGTAGCTCTTTCTCTGGATGTGGATAGATAGCCGTTTCCATCACGAATCTTAGGGATTGTCTTAGATCATTGCATTGCTGAGAGGAGCTAAGTCTATCAAAGCTAGTCATTGCACACTGTTACTGTTACTGTGTACAGTGTTCTCCTGGTTCTGCTCACTTCATTCAGCATCAGCTCATACAAGTCTTTCCAGGTTTTTCTGAAATCCACCTACTCATCGTTTCTTATAAAACAATAGCATTCCATTACTTTCATATACATAATTTGTTCAGCCATTCCGCAAATTGATGGGCACCTTTTAAATGTCTCTGTAAAACCCAATCAGACTGTTAAGTGATTAAATGGAACTAGGGTGCTAGGGATCTCTAAAATTGAAGAAACACAATTAATAAGCGTCTTGAGCTAAGAGCTAAGACTGTACATCTCCCTCCAATTCCCTTAAAAGTACTAAAGGGTGAAAAGCTAACCCATCTGGCCCTCAGACAGTGTGGCCAGAGTAGTCATTGTTACACTTACATATTTCCTCCCTTCCCATACTCCGTAGTCCAGCCATTTGATCTTTTTGTGGTTGATTACATATACCTACCAACTCTATGCCTTTGTACTAGCTGGTCCCATGTTTGCAAAGATCTCCCTCCACACTTCTGCCTTTTGGAATAACAGTTTCCCTCAAAATTCAGTTCAAGCACCATCAATCCATGAAGTAGTTTCCAGTGCCTGTCCCCATTCTACTCCCCACCAGCTTCTACTACTTGCCCTGCCCCACCCCCTAGATTACTCTATATCTGTTTTATACATATTTCCATAAAGTACTCCATCCAGATATCCTCACTACTAACCACTCACAGGCTCACAGATTGGGTCCTCCAAAGGTGGTTGCTACCCAAAGGATTGCAGGATGGTTAACCTGAGAGGACCCACTCCTAACACTATATAGTCCATGAGCCTTCACTGGCATAATTCTTATTAACAGGCAACCAGTAGATGCAACTAGCCTTTAGCAAAATAATTCACTTAGTAAAAGCAGTGGCACAAGGAAATCTAGGGCACATTCTCTCACAGTGACACACAGTGAGTGTCCAAGGTGAGAACAGGCATAGACTTCAGACCCAGTGGTATTAAGATGCATGTTCAGGGAACACATGTGCTAAGGAAGTTATGTTTATTTTCTCCCCTTTTAGAATGTAAGCATCTTTGATGAGGGGTTTGTGCTTAGGCCCCAACCCTAAGATCATGTGTGTAGAAGCCTCTCAGTCTCTCAGCAAGCTCCTGTCCTGTGAGAAAATGTTTCCTTGTTGTAGACCTAACTTTGTTATCAAAATAGGCATGGGGCTTCTGGCCCAAGGATTTTTGTCCCTGGCTGTCCCAAGGACTCCTGCTTGAGCCAGATCCCCATGGTCCAGGCAGCTAAACAGAAAACTGTCTCTTCTCCCTCAATGTCTGTATTAACAAAGTTATCTGTGCAGACTCCCTGCATTTTCCCATCGATAGATGGTAGGCACCTGTTCCCAAAGACACCTGGACCCCCTATATATCCCTTGGAATCCCTAGATTACCTAATTAGCATCCATGGAATTCTTTTCCCTTGTCCCTTTTCCACATAAGCCTGAGCACCATCCTCATTCTATGGAAGGTTCCCTAAGGACCCTTGCCCACTTTTGCTAAAGCATTGAGTGTGTGAATTCATTCTAGGCCTTCATTCTTCTGTCTTGGCATGTTCAGGGTGCCAGTCCTCCCAAACCTCTTCATCTTGAAGGCAGGAACTGCATTTGCCTTTGCCTCCCCAGCACCTAGCACCATACATGGCACATTATATGCACTTAATAAGTGTTTATTTATTGATGAATGGATCTACAGCATTCTCATCTGTAAGACTAATAACTTTCAAGAAAGAAAATTAAATTAGTCTGGGACCACCTGTTTTTAAGGAAGCAATGCTGGCTCTTGGTGATAAATCCTTTTCTCTCTAGATGTTCACAGACTGTTCCTTTGATAAGATATGGTTAAATTTTTCAGGGAATCAGTCAAAATTGCTATAGTTCTGAGGTCTTATTAATATTTTTTTTATTATAAACTTAACAAACTTCAAATAAATACAAACATTTCTATTTTCCAAGAGCAATGAATATGTACGTGACACAGTGAATGCTTATTATATATAGTTTTCTTTTCCCTGTTTGCAAGACAATATAGCATAATGGTTAGTGACATCCTCTTAGAGCCAGGGAAGCCTGAGTTCAAATCTTGTCTCTGATGCTATAATGTTAATTAGAGTTAAAGATCTTCCCTGCCCATTAATAGGCCTCACCTGAAGGTGAACCATTAGGGGAAGCTTTTGTTAATTTCAATGAGGCACTGAATCAGGAGGGTCATGATGCCCTCTGGCTCTAAAATGTGTACATATACTCTGAGGTGAGGTTTTATTTTGGGGGCTTACCCTTTGGAAGAAGGTTCATGTGCCAGATGAGACTCTGGGTAATCATTCTCCCTGGTAACTATGTATGTATGTAATGGTTAGACAGTTGGATCTATCTGTCGATTTGTGATGTAAGTAATGCTTATGGTCAGACAGTTGGAAGCCCTGTCTGTTGTTTTTTCTTTCTCTGGTTATATTTTCTCTGTTGGTAAATGTAATTAAAAACGATTGTTGAGCCCTCCAAAGTTGCTTTCCTTTTAAAAAAGCAGATCCAAGAACCTATGCAGCAGACCCTCCTGTGTTTGTTGGGGTGGCTACTGCTACAGATGCATATGAACTATATAACTCTGGGCAAGTCATTCAATATCTTAGTGGCCCCAGGAAACTCTCTAAGATTATGTACACAGATAATATGAAAATATGTTTGGTATGACCTCACCTGTATAATTGAAATCAAATTCAATTTTCTCAAAGAAGGGGGAGGAACAGGAGAGAGGAAGAGAATTTGGAGCTCAATATTTTAAAAAATGATTGTTAAAAATTCTTTTACATGTAATTGGGAAATAATAAAATAAAGAAAAAAAGATCATATGTTTCAGCAAAAGGTAAAAATCTGCCTTGGTAGAAAGTGAGACTCTCATTAAGTACCAACGAAATCCCAGGTACAGTCCTACTCCCTGTCCTAACATAACAGCATCAACACTGCCCTGCTAATCTCTTTTGAACTCTGTTCTGTATATTCTTTTAAAGTTCCATGGATGCTCGTTTCTTCTTATTTTTCCTTTTATGACTCCCTCCTTCCTCTCCTTCTGGGCAAATCCCTGTAAAGGCCCTCCCTCATATCACATCTCTGACCTTTAACTTACAGAGTACTCTGTTTGAAGAACTGTCATTTTCACCTTCTCCTCTCTCTCCCATTCCCTATTATCACTGAAAGATTGAAAAGTCACACTCTGGGTGCCTCCCCAATCATGCCCACCAGTCTTCAGCACCATAAGATGTCGTTGATTAGAATTTTTCAAGAGCAGCTGGTGCTCTCATCTCATCTCCTGCCTTTCCATGAGTCTGAGTTCCCTCTTAGCTACTTTGGTTCCATCCTTTCTAATCTAAAATTGATTCTTCCTGTAAGCTCGGTAGAGATAGCTTCCTTCTCTCAGACATCTCTTACCATCAGCCCATTCCTCCTAGTCAGCTTTCATCTTTGATCTCACTCACCAAACAAAAAAGAAAACAGCTATTTTTTTTTTTTTTTTGCTGTGGTTGGTATTGGTCGCCAGGTGTATCTCATTAGGATTTTTTGGGCTCCTGACACTATTTTTCCAGCTATGTAAGGTCTTCTGGGTCCATCCTCCATTCTCTGTTCTTGCTTCTATATATGCAGTAAAGAAACAAATTTGGACAAAGGTGGAAAAACTGAATTTTGACAAACCCATCTAGGCATGAACATGAGCGACACTACCCTACATTTTGATAACCCTATTTCAATATAATCAGTTTTCTTTGGAATCTTATTTTGTATGTATTATGTATTTTATTTTATGCATTGAAAAACATTATTTTAAGAAGAGGTTCATAAACTTCACCAGACAACACAAGGGATCCATGCTAGAGGGTGCTAGAGTTGTGTGAGCATTTACCCCAAATGCTACAAATCAGGATTGGATTTTCTGTTTCATTGATTTTTTTTCTAGATTTAAGAAAGCAATGGAGAAAATGCTGATGATACAGATTAAACTTAAAAGTCTATCATGCATATGTCTTGTTTGCCTAGAATGCTGGTTGTTAAACATTTACCAGTACACTAAAAAGGCTAAGAACTCATCCCCTGAGTCAGTTTCACCAGATTGCCAAAAGAGGTCTATGGTCAAAAATCTTTGGTCTAAAAGAATTCCAAGATGGAGTCGTCACTTCCCTCCAAGTTTTCTTTTTTTCATTTTTAATATTAATTGTTTTTTTTTTTATTTTGAGGTCCAAATTCTCTCCCTCCCCCACCTATTGAGAAGGCAAACAATATCTTATCAATTATATATATGAAGCCATGCAAGATATTTCCCCATGACCCCAAGTTTTCCATCATTGTACTTTAGTAACTAGCTCTTCTATGTTGGTGAAAAGCAAGTCCAGAATAACAGGTCCCTCTCATCCCTTCTCTGTCCTCTGAAGAATGAAACAATTAGTAAGGCAAACCAAGAAAGCATTAGCAGCTCTGCTTTTGGGAGAGAATCCCAGCAGGGGCTGGTTAATTTAAGTACCCCATCACAACTATGGGATTAGAGAACCACAGAATTAGAGCTAGAAGGGGCCTCAAAGGCCATTTACTCTAACTCACTAATTTTTCATATGAGGAAACTGAGGACCAGGGAAAGCAAATATCTTGCCCAAAAATCTACCAAGAGATACTTAAGTCTCACTATTGACCAACCACTGTGATAAGTTCCACTATACAAAGATGAGGGTGAAATAGTCCCTGCACTCTCAAAGCTAACGTTCTAATGCGGCAGACAAGAAGTTTAAATATGAGGATGTAGAGACTATATGCAAAAGGAGTACAAAGTGGTTATGGGAGGGAGGACACTAGCAGCCGCCAGGGAGTCAGGAAAGGCTTCATGAAAAAATTGGTGCTTGAGCTGAGATGTGAAGGAAACTAAGGCTTTCAAAGGGAAAGAGAAAGAAGGGAGATCATTCCAGGCATGGGGGGAAACCAATTCAAAAACATGGAGATGGGGGAGGAGAGCTGTGTGTGTGGAATAGGAAGAAAGCTAAGACAACCAGACTGTGTAGGACACAGGGTTGTAATGTATAAGGAGCCTGAAAAGGTTGGAAGAGACTGGTTTGTGAGGAACTTTAAATGCCAAAAAGAGGAGTTTATATGTGAGAGATAGATAGTGTGTATACAAAAACATATATATTTTATCTATATGTATATTTCTCTATATGCATCCATATGTTTTATATGTATGTATGTGTATAGATGTGTGCATGTGTATATATACATGTAGATAGATAGATGGATAGATAGTGTGTATGTATGTCCACATGTAAGATAGGTCATCCATATAGGTTGTCTAAATGAATAGGTGTAACTCATGGGTTGCATGGATATAGCTAGAATCTAGCCCCTCCTCTCCAAAGAGGACTTTGATTTCCATCCTGAGGGGAACAAAAGAAGAGCTTTGGTTGGGCACTTGCTCTTTCCTTTGCCTATCTGCAGGAGGGGTACAAGAATTTTATCTGCCCCTCAAAATTGGTCCTGTAGGGGTAGGAGTCTGGTTCAAAAGGAAAGTTTCCTCCCAGGCCACTCTGAAGGGGGACAGTAGACCCTAGTTTACATTCACCAGCTTAGCTCCTTCCCGCCAAAGCCCATATACTCAAAAGACCACTACAGACAGCAAATAGTAACCAGATCCAGTTATCCAAGAAAATGGAAAATGGAGAAGTTACACTATAGAGTAGAATGTACTAAGGAATATACAAGCCTAAATGAACTCTTTACCTCAGGGAGGTCCAGGAGGGAAGTTGGAGATTGAGTCACTCAGTCCATAAATATTTATCAATTGCCTTCTATAGGTCAGGCATTGTTCTAAGTGCTGAGAATGTAAAGAAAGGTGTAAGCCAACCCTGTGTTGATGAAACTCACAGTCTAATGAGGGAAACAATAAGCAAACAGCTATGGACAAACAAATTATATATGGAATAAACTGGAAATGATCACCAGAAGGAAGGCCCTAGAATTAAGAGGGGTTAAGAAGGCTTCCTGTAGAAGGTAAGATTTTAAAAAAATTTTAATATTTTATTTTCCCCCAATTACATGTAAGAACAATTAATATTCATTTAAAAAACTTTTTGATAGCAGCTCTTTTTGTGGTGGCAAGAACTGGAAATTGAGGGGATGCCCATCAATTGGGGAATGACTGAACAAGTTGTGTATATGAATGTGGAATACTATTGAGCTATAAGAAATGATGAACAGACAGATTTCAGAAAAATCTGTTAAGACTTATATAAACTGATGCTGAGCAAAGTGAGCAGAACCATGAGAACATCCACAGTAAGAGCCTCGGCGTTCGAGGACTGTTTTTGATAGACTTAGCCTTTCACAGAAATGCAAGGACCTAAAATATTTCCAAAAGACTGATGATACAAAGTGCCATCCGCATCCAGAGAAAGAACTATAGCATTGGAACACAAAATGAAGCAGACTATTTTCTCTTTTGTTATGTTTTGTTCTATTTTTTCTCATGCTTTCTCCCATTTGTTTTAATTCTTCTATGTAACATAACTCATGTGAAAATGTGTTTAATAAGAATGTATGTGTAGAGTCCATATAAGATTGCATGCCATCTTGGGGAGGGAAAGGGGAGGGAGAAGGAGAAAATTTGGAACTTACGGAAGTGATTGTTGAAAACAGAAAACAAATTAATTTTTAAAATTTTTTTGAGTTCTAAATTCTCTCCCTGCCTCCCCTCCCCCTCATTGAGACAGCACACAATTTAATATAGGCTATACATGTGCAGTCATGCAAAACACATTTTCATGTTGGTCATATTGTGAAAGAAAACAGATTTTAAAAACAAGAAAAATAAAGTAAAACTTCAATCTGCTTGAATTAGTTCTTTAGTTCTAAAATTAGAACTAATTTCTAATTTAGTTATTTCTTTCTCTGGAGATGGACAGCATTTTTTATCATGGGTCCTAGAAAGTAAGATTTTGCTGTTTGTCCTTTTTCAAAGAGTGATACCAAAAGGGTGATACATTTGTCGACTTTCAAGAGAACTGGATTTAAGTGAGGCAGGGCTGTGCAAAGTCATCAGCCCCACTCTTTCCTCCAGAGTCATTGGAGTCCAGTGACAAGACATAGGTCAGGATGACTGATGGTGGCCCTGGATGCAGTGGAAGACTTTAACTTTTTTGAGCTAAGGTCTTTCCCAGGTCTCAGTTTATCTAAGGCAACACCTATTCAGTGACTAAAGACTAGGTAAAAATAGAGACTAAGGAGGGCCGAATTTGACTTCTGAAAAGAGTCAGTCCAGGAGGGGAAGACCCTCAGCATTTCTGGTCAGAACCTAGAAGGTGAGATTTTAACAGAAAATGAAGGAGGTGGAGATAAAGAGGGAGAGCATTCCAGGCATGGGAGGCAGCCAGTGACAATGCCTAAAGTGGGGAGATGTGGAAGACTATTGGAAATGGAGTTTCTCTCTTCACTTGTCTTTATTTTTATTTTTTTGTGTGTTTCATTGTTTTTCTTAATAGCCATTTTTTAAAAATTGAGTTCCAAATTCTCCTCCTCCCAGCCTCTCCTCCACCCACTGAGAAGGCAAGCAGCATGATATCAATTATATGTGTGAAGTCATGCAAAATCTATTTCCATGATAGTCATGTGGGGGGAAAATAATAAAAGGCAAGAAACAGAAAGTGGAAAAAACTATGCTTTTTGATGCTTGTATGCATTTTCCATCATGGGTCCTTTGGAATTGTCCTGGATGATTGGATTGATCAGAGAAGCTAATTCTTTCACAATAGACAGTCATTATAATATTGCCGTACTGTGTACAGTGTTCTCCTGGTTCTGCTCACTTCACTTGTCTTTAGAACCACATATCTCTCTGTGGAAGCACTGGAACCAACTTCATCCTTTGCTTGAGTGTGCGAGACTTCTCTCCATCCATCCAGAATCATGGCCCCTTCGGGCAGCAAGGCAGTGGGTGCCATCGTACATGGAACAGTAGGCCTGGAGTCAGGAAAACTCTTCCTGAATTCAAATCTAGCCTTGTATACCTACTAGCTGTGTGACTGTGGGCAAGTCACTTAACCTTGTTTGCCTCAGTTTCCTCATCTGTCAAACAAGTCAGAGGAGGAAATAGCAAACCACTCCAGTGTCTTTGACAAAAAAACTCTAAATAGGGGTCAAGAAGATGGGGTCATGACTGCACAAGAAAAAGATCCCTTCAACCTAAGATCAAGCAGCACTTTTTGCATGAGGTCTTCCTTAATTCCCAGAGTTGTTAGTCTCCTCCTCCCAAATAAAGGTTAAAATATATATTTTATGTCCTTTGTATGTATTTTATGTGCCCAGTTCTATCTCCTGTTCCTGTAGAATGTCATAGTACTCCGTGAGGGCAAAGGCTATTATCCTCAGCCTTCAGAACTTGATAAACGCATGTCAAATTAAATGTAGTCTATATAGTGATCTCAGCGCTGATCTTACCCATGCTGTTGCTTCAAAGGGTTGACATCTAAATGCTGAAATTACACCCAAGCATTTATCCCCTTTCCCTGTCAAATTGCCTAACTGATCTGCCTGGGTCTAGGCCTGGGAGTTCAGTCAACTGACTGCCCTGCTATTGCCCCAATAAGGTATTCCACAGAAGGGAACTGGGTCAGCCAAAGGGCAAACCATGATAATTTAAAAAGGAGCATTTGGATATTGTCACAGTCTCCTGGAAATCTCCAAAACTCAGCTCTGCAGCCACCAGGTTGAGCTATTTTAGGCAGGTGAGGGGCTCCACAGTGCACAGAATGCTGGACTTGTGAGTCAGGAAAACTCAAGTTCAAATCCAGCCTCAGACACTTACTAGTTGGATGACCCTGGACAACCAAACTCTGTCTCGGTTTCTTCTACTGCAAATGAGGATCTTAATAGCCTCTCTCTCTTAAGGTTCTTATGAGGATCAAAGGAGAGAATATTTGTAAAGTACTTAGCACATAGTAGGTTCTTAATCAATTCATGTTCCCTTTCCTTCCATCTCCATTCAGCCTGTAGATAACTGACTCGTGATGTAACTGACCTTGAATCCCTAGTGATCTGAAACTGACTGTGCCCCCTCCCCCAAATCCAGACAAGCTAGAGTCTGGGATGACTGAGAATGGTTGGAAAGTCCCCACTGCAGGTGAGGTCTGATTCTGACGGGTCTGGTGTATTCATACACCAATTTAACAGTTTGCAGAAAGAGTATTTACTTAGCAAAAGAATGTTAAGGATCAGCAAGGATATAAAATTGGTTCAGACAGGTGTGTGCCACTCTCCCCCCACCCCCACCCCCATCTCCATACTTGAAACAAGGCTGAAACAAAGCAGGGTGTGATTTAATCAATCGACAGACATTTATTAAGTGCCCACTGTGCTAAACAATGGAGATACAAAAAGAGGCAAAAGACAGATTCGTTTGCAGTCTAATGGGGGGAAACATGCAAATACATATGTATAAAGCAAGCTCTATCCAGGATAGATCAGGAATAATCAAAGGAAGGAAGGTACTGGAATTGAGGAGGGGCTTGGGGAAGGCTTCCTGTCCAAGGCGGTATTTTAGTTGGGACTTGAAGCCAGGGAAGTCAGTAGTCAGAGTGGAAGGGGAGAAAGTTCCAGGCATGGGAGACAGTGGGAGAGAATGCCCAGAGCTGAGAGACGAAGGATCTTGGTCATGAAACATTCAGGAGGCCAGCGTCACAAGGGTAGGTAGGAAAGGGCTAAGTGACTCTTAGGACAGTAGGACATCTGACAGGTGGGAGGCAAACTGACCCCTTGGCTGACTAAAAATAATAAAAATGAAGATATTACCAGACTACTTTACAATTCAGTATTATTTTTCAAATTTGGTGCTAGTTAAAAAAAAAAACAAGCAGAAAATTAAATCACGGGAACAAACCATATAAGTACAAACCAGAAGCAATTGAAAACAGCCTTAGAACATAAACTAATTAAGCAAGGATGCCCTCCTTAGGGACTGCTGAGAAAGTTAAAAAGCAATTTGGCAGAAATAAGTTTTGGATTAGAACCTTATACTATATACTGCCACAATAAATTTCAAATAGATTCCATCTAAATGTTCAAGGTCACATCTGAAGATACTATCTGCATCCAGAGAAAGAACTGATAAATAGAAGCCTGTATAGAATAATTTTACATATGTATATATATATATATATATATATATATATATATATATATATATATATATATATGTGTGCGTGTATACGTATAGACATATATATGTGTACGTACGTATATACATTTGTGTCTAATGGTAGCCATCTCTAGGGTAGGGTGGGAGAGGGTAGAAATAAAGAAAAAATTATAAGGTAACTTTGTTGTATATTTGAACAGAATAGCAAGTCGTTCTTAGTAGATTTGCAATTTTATGTATCATCATCTTTTTATTGTAGTACATTATGGAAATGTTTGTTTTATTTCTTAAATATGTATTAGTGTAAAAAATAAAAGGAAAAAAGAAAGAACTGACAAATAGACATGTGTAGAGTGATTTTACATTTATATGTGTGTACATATATATGTGTATATATATATATACATACATATTTGTGTCTAATGGTAGCCATCTCTAGGGCAAGATGGGGGGAAGAAAAAAGGGGGCAAAAGAAAGTTACATGATAATTTTATTATATATTTAAAAGGGACAGCAAGTTGTACAAAATAGATTTGCAATTTCATGTACAATCATCTTTTTTTCCCCCTATTCCACTGTGTTAAAGTAATGTTTATTTTATTTAAGTTCAGAATAAAATATTTATGTGAAAAAAATAAAGAATGGAAGGTGTCTTTCACATCTCTAGTGGTACTTATTCCATATTGGATATTGATAATTCAAAAGAAGGGCCTGGACTTGAAGTCAAGAAAAGACCTGACCTCAGATTCTGCAAACACTTACTAGCTGTGTGATGCCAGGTAATTCACTCAACCTCTCTGGACCTCAGTTTCCCCATTTGTAAGATGACCTCTAAGACTGCTTGCAGCTCTAAATCTACAGTTCTATGATTCCTTTCACCCTAGAACTCCTCACATTCTTTCCATCTCCTGGTATTCTCTTAGCTTTACAAAAATTTTAATTGCATTTTTAAAATTATGAACGCAGCATCAAACGAGCCTGAACATTTCAATATAGAAAGAATAGAAAAGAGGACTGTATGTGAAATTGTGTGACTATTAGTTTTTAAAATGTTACATTTAACGTAACAGTACCAATGCTGCCCTGCTTGTCTCTGTCCCTATTCTAAGTTTCTTTCTGTTCTCCACATTAAAAATAAAAAAGTTCCATGGATCTTCTTTTTGATCTTCTATTTTTTTTTTTTTTGCTTTACTATCACTACCTACCAACTCTGTCCCCCTCCGAATAGGTTCCCTTCCTTATAACTGGGAATGATAGTCAAGCAACATAAATCAATACATCATCTATTCATGTATGTCTCACTCTGTATCCCTAGTCCACCACTTCTCTGCCAAGAGGCAGGAGGCATGCTTCTTTATCAGAAGGGACAGCTGGTCACCGTGCCAAACAGCTCTGAAGTCTTTCAAAGTTGTCTTTCTTTACAATGTTGTTATTATATAAATTATTCTCCTGGTGGTGTTCATGTCACTTAACATCAGTTCATACAAGTCTTTCTACGTCTCTCTGAATGTATCCCTTTTGTAATTTCTTGTAGAGAAATTCCATTCCATTCATATATTATAATTTGTTCAACCTTTTCCCAATTGATACCTTGTTTCCAGTTTTTTGTTATAACAAAAAGTTGTTACTAATATTTTGTGCATATGGGATCTTTCCCCCTTTCTTTTCCAACTCTTTGGGGTATGCACTTGGTAGTAGGATCCCTCAGTCAAAGAACAGGCACAGTCTAGTAAATTATTAAATATGACTCCAAGGTTTTGTTGATGTTTTGTTATTTCACTTGTCTCCAACTCTTCATGACCTCATTTGGCAAAGATACTGCAGTGGTTTGCAATTTCCTTCCCAGGTTCATTTTATAGGTGAGGAAACTGAGTCAAACAGGGCTAAGTGACTAGCCCAGGATGACACATCTAGGAAGTATCTGAGGTTGGACTTAAATTCCTGGAGATGTCTTCCTGCTTCCAAGCCCACCTAGCTGCCCTCTATGCTTGACACAGAGTAGGGACTTAATCAATGTATATTAATCAATTCTAGATGATCTCCGAACCTCCCCTACCCTTATAGCATTCAACGGCAAATTTCCTCACATTTTAAACAGGAGAAAGCTATTGTTTCTATTTGCATCTCAGAGCTTCATAAAACCTATGCAAACAAGAAAAATTATCACAGAAATCAAAGTTCACCAGAGAAGGGGAGAGACAGCAGTTTCTTCACCCTTGGCTCACTAGCACTACCATGTGGACAGGAGAAGCCACGACAGTGGCGACAAAACAAGCTCAGCACAGAGCTTGGCACCTGATAGCAATATATTTCGAAAAATTTAAGAACTTTAATCAGGCTGCAATAACTTGTCATGTCTTAATAGAGAGGTAACGAACTCAGCATGAAGAATGAGCTGCATCTTTCAATATGGCTAGCGTAAAAAGGTTTTTTTTCTTCTCAATAGCAGGTGGATGGTGGGCAAGGGAGAAAAAAGCTTGCTAAAAAAAATGTAATGCAAAAAATATTTGATTATCAATGAGATTTTTAAAAAGCCAAAAAAGCGCAACTTGACAGAAAAATAATGAAAAACGGTGACTAGAGCTCTAATTTCTTGTAAGAAATTTCCAGGGTTAATTTTCTTATCCGACACCCAATTTCACTTCACCTACAACATTCGAAGTTTTAAGAAACTTTTTACCACAGTCCAAAATCAAAGCACTCGGGCTTTTTTCGAATATGACTACACGAGTTACATACTTCTGATCCATATCCAGCAAACCTTCCGTTCTGTTTTTCGATCCAACAGAAAGGGCGCCAGGACCAACGATCACCAGCTGCCCAGGTAACAAAAATTGTGCTTCCGAAATCTCTTGATGTCGATTCCGCACGAAGAACGACCGAGGATACCCCCGCCGCTCGACGTGTGCCATGCACGACAGAAGCCCTTTTTAACGCGAGCGCTAGCAGAGTGACTGTAGCGATACAGAGTGACACATTCTTCAGTAAGGGTGACTCCATCTTAGAGCTTCTCTCCACTACATCTGCTTCTGTGGAGTATATCGTTTCCTTTAAATTTTTGGACTTTTAGTTGGAAGGGGATTTGGAGAGTAGTTTCCCACCACCACCTTTGGAAGATAAGGTCTGGTATGCAAATAACGCGCGGATGTTTCTGGGAAGTGAGAAGGTGCGGCTGGCTCAGGGCGGAGTCTCCCAGCGCGAGAGCAGCTCGGGAGGAGGTCTCGGCATCCGAGAGCCCTGGATTTGGGCGCTGGAGTCTGTGGTCCAGCTCCCTCCGACCCGAGAGATGAGCTAGACCTCTGCCCTAAGTCAGCTATAGCTGGGAAGCCCCCGGCCCCTTCCCGATGTCCCTCCCACGGTTGTCTCTCACTCATTCTGTCTGCAGCTTTCGGGCAGATTCATCGTTTCTTTGCACCCCTGCACTTAGCGCTCTGCCAGTCGTAGAGCGGTCAGTCCGTGCGTCCAAGCCTTGAGCCTGGTGTACGGCTGATAACGGGTAGGCAACTTGGCTGAAAGATTTGTCAGAGGACATTTGGGATAGATGTGAGGCTTGGAAAGACGAGAGTACGAAGGGGCGGTCAGAGGGAGAGGAGAGTGAGTGCTTACTATCACTTTTTAAAACTCCTCAGAATTTAATTAGCTAATAGGAATAACAAATATAAATTGCACATCTCATCTAATAATATGTTAACAGGAGTGTATTAAATAATGTGTTACATACAAATAAAAGTAACATAAATAACAGAAAAATGGCCAAAAGCTTTCTTTAAAACCAAGTGCTTATGAATAAAAGGACATAAATATTGCATTTTTTTAAGCAGTCCAACCAATGTAGGTCTCTAACTCTACAGTAATTTACTTATTTGAGGGGGGGGTGTCTGAGATATAAGGAGACTTGCGCATCATTCTAAGCAACTACTATGAGTTTAAAGGCTGTGATTATTAACCCCATTTCACAGATGAGAAAATTGAAGTTTAGAATTTGCAAAGCCCTGGCAAAGCACAGTCTCTTCTGAGCCTTACATGAATTGAGAGAAATAATACAGATTTTCCATTTTCCTGGAGAATAAACTGAGGGTCACCCAACCTTGGGCCAAAAAAAAAGTCTCCCTTCATCCAATTTACTCTTACTTAACTAAACTGAGAACACCAGTGTGCTTGTATCTCTTAGAACGGCAGGAGAAGGATGAAATGACTGAGGAATCAAAGGCTGGAGCTTCCAAGCATATTGATTTATTAAATCAGGATCAGGGACCTCAGTTTTGGCATTGGACACCAAATACATTAAAAACAATTAAATAGGACCATTAATTAAAGAAAGACAGTTAACCAGGGTACTAAAATAGGTAATCTGATTTCTAATTGGAGGACAGATTAAGGACTTTCCAGTCAGGAAGGGGGAGAGTGAACAGGTGCAATTCCGTGAAATCAGAAAAAAAGGTTTCCCACTTCTTCCCCTAGCATCTGTATTCAATCAAAGAAACATGGAAACAATGGCTGATTAGCATGGGGTCAGTTTTCAGATAAATCTTAATATTAATGGTGGCTTGAGATGTATAACTGTGAGGCAACTTCTTTCGTTAGTCTTTGGAGTTGCCTGGGTTTCTGGTCAGCATAATTTAGGTCCTTAGTGAAGGGTCTCTAAGCAACAGGTAGAGGTGGTTCAGCTTTCCAGCCAAGTAGGTAGGGCTAGGTTCAAACAATGCAATCTCACAAGACAGAAATTGGACTAGAATACTTGCATAGAAAGGGAACTGAGCTAGCTCCAGAATTGAGTCATAAGATGAAGTCAGTATGTATGGTTCACCCAGTAACCCAAAGTCATTAGACATCTGTAGGACAGCGAGCACTAGAACCCAAGTCTCCAGATTCCTAGTTCAGTGTCATCTCTCCCAACACTATCTCCTTAAAGAAGGTGCGTGAGGCAACGAGTGTGGTAACTGGGTACCACAGAGGTTGTTGACCGTACACAGCCCTGCCTCACTCAAATCAAAGTCAACTGCAAGTCAGGTGATCATCTTGATGCCATCGTCCTCTTCAAGAACAAAAGCACAAACCCAACTTCTCTCTCCTGACCGCTTCCACTACAGGCTCTTCACAAACTTGACAAAGTCAGCACTCCTATTTATTTCAACAAATATTTGTTAAGCACCTACTGCGTGTGCCAGCCAGGCAGCCTCTGTGCTGGGTGCCAGGCATTTGGAGACAAAACAATTCCTACCATCCAGGGAGCTTACAAATCTCCCAGGTAAGATATAACAGCACAGAGAAGAAAATCCAATCAATTAACCAATCATTCGATCATTTATTATGCTGAGGAAACAAAATAAGTCTCTGCCCAAAGCAGCTTAGATTCTAAGAGGAGTTAGTGGGAGGGTGGGGGGGTGGGGGTTGAACATCCATAAATACCGAGTGGAAGGAAGCGTATTAGAGGGTTTGTCACTAACCGCTGGGGAAGACTAGGAAGGGCCTCCTCGAAGAACTGGAGCTGAGTCTCAAAGGAAGCTGGGGATTCTAAGAGCCTGAGCGGGGAGGAGAGTGTTCCAGGCATGGGGGCACAGCCCGGGCAAAGGTGCAGAGGTGGGAGGTGTAGCGTCCTGTAGGAGGAACGTCAAGACCTTGGTAAGGCTGCATTGCGGAGGGCGCCTGGAAGGGAGCTTTATGTAAGAAGCCAGCAGGAAGGGGCCAGGACGTGAAGATTCCACAGAAAGCATGTGATTAACAAAAGGCGGGCAGGGCCGGGGAGGTGAGACTTCCTTCCGAATACAGGAAGGAGCGGTCCCCACCATGGTACCGGAAGCGGCAGGAGGGCAGGGCCTGACTTTTTGCACAGCCCTTCTACAAAGTAGGCGCCTCACGTTTGCTGGATGAATGAATGAATGAATGAAGAACTTGGGCAGAAGGGGGCCCGGCTGGCCCCGCCCCGCAGGCCCCGCAGAGCAGGGCGCTCCCGGCTACAAAGTAGCGCCCACACCTCCCGGAGGCGGCACCAGGGCTGGCGACTGCAGCGCGCCTGGGCACGGCGGCGATCACGTGGGGCCGGAGGCGGGGCAGGGGCGCGGAAGACCCGCCCTCCCGGAAGCGGCTTTGGGCTTCCGGGTCACGAGGCGGGGAGAGCGGTTGCCGGAAGTAGTCGCTGAGGGAAGCCCAGTCGAACCCGGCAGTTGGGAGTGCAAGTTTGTGCCGGCTGGGAGCCCGGGGATCATGGACAGATAAGACTTGGCTGCGGGTGAGAAACGGGGGCGGCGCGGCCTGGGGGAGGGGGCCGTCCGTCAGTCAGTCAGTCCTCCAGCGTCTGCTGTGTGCGGGGCACTGTGCTGAGGGGTGGGAGGGGGAGAAGGGTTGGCTGCGTCCGAGGGGGCGGGACCCCCTGGGGGGAGGCTTGGGTCGGAGGAGGGGTCCGGAAGAGGGGGCTGCGTCTGGGGAGGGCCGGGCCCGGAGGGGAGGGGGTGTCGGGGGGGGCGTGGGTCTGTCCGGGAAGGAGTTAAAAGAGTGGGGCTGGGTCTGCTGGGCGCTCCCCCAAACCCCCCAAGACCATTCCTCGGTGCTGAATTAGAATGATGTTCGTACGAGACGGAAGAGAGCTTGGGGGTCTTAGCTACGGGAGGAGCGGGGGCACAAGGGCGGGGACACCTGTCCTGCCGCCCCCCCTTTACTCCTCACCATGTCATTTATCCTGGGAATGGAACCTTGTGTAGAAAGTCATCGCCAGTTGATTCTGACAGTCATTTAATGAGGGCTCTCTCTGTTCGTGGTTATTATCGGGGTACGCTTATAAACAAGGCAGCCCCTTCTCTCAAGGAACTTTGTAATTTGTAGGGCATGGAAGACACCCGTGCCCCTAAATGTGCCGTAAAACAGCCAAAGCTTGGCACAGGGGCTGAGGAAGGGCAGTCAGCTCCCAAGTTCTGCTGGGGGCGTTATTTGAAAGGCTCTTTGAATAAGACTGTTCTGGTTGGTAGATGAGAGAGAAAACGTTCTAGGTGGAGAGATCACTATGAGCAACCCCCAAAAGTGCAGGGCATGTTCTGGAATCTTATAGAATACTAAAACGGATTTACCAAATCCAAATATTGTTTTTAAAAATTCCTAAATTTTATTTTGATACAGTAGACGTAGAGAGAGGTAGGTGGATACATAGAGGATAGATACATACATATATACATATATACATACATACATACATACACACACGGTCCCTTCCTTCCCTGAAAAGTTAAGCACTTGGAAGACCCTGGCTCAGACGCTTAAACTAGCTGTGTGAACCTGGGTAAGTCACTTAACTCTGTTCCTCCCACCCCACCCTACCCTATCCCCAGGTAAACCCGGGACTATAATAACACCTACAGCAGAGTTGTTCTGAGGATTTGCACTTTTTTGCAAACTTTAAAGTGCTTTATAAATGCTAGCTCTTATTACAGTACATTTCACTTCCTACTTTTGACATTTACAGAAAAGGTCAGGAACTTAACTTCGATTACAATATGATGTCATTTGTTTTGTGACCTGCGGTTTGTTGCCTTAGTGTTTGTCTTTAGGCACTGAATATTATTTTGACCCTTTACTTCAGCTTATAATTATGTAACTTTACATGTTTCTCTGATTTCTTTATATTTGTGATTACTTAACATGCAGTGATATTTCATTACATTAATTTGCCATAATTTTGTTTATCTCCAGTAATTGTGTGTGTATGTACTATGTGTTTATATATGTGTACATATATACATACATATACATATATGTGTGTGTCTTTCTGTCTGTCTTTATATAAATTTTTTTACATCATCCATAAGTCTCTCCCTACTTCGGTCCATCTTCCTCTCAAAATGATCTAGTCTGACCATGTCCCTGCTCTACTCAGTAAACTCCAGTGGCTCTCTGCCATCTACAAGATCAAATATGGCATTCAAAGCCCTTCATAACCCCTCCCCACCCCCTGCTTCCTATATCTTCCACCTATCCCCTCCCCTCTATATTCTTTGGTCCTGTATCACTGGCATCCTTGCTTTTCCACAAAGGAGACACTCCATCTATTGGCTTCAGACATTTCCTCTGGCTGCTCCTCATTCCTTGAATTCTCTCCTTTCTCATCTCCGTTAGGTCTCAGCTAAAATCCTACTTTCTATAGGAAGTCTTTCCTGATCCACTCAATTCTAGTGCCTTCTTCTGCTGATTCCAATTTATGCTGTATACAGCTTGTTTGTACCTTTAGTTTGTGAGCTCTTAGAGGGCAGGGACTGTCTTTTATCTTTGTTTTGCCCAGCTCTCAGCACAGAATAAGTACATGATAAATGTTTATTGATTGAATGACAAAAACAACCTTTTCTTATATACTTTATTCCTGGCAGACTCTAATTGTGACTCTGGGGAAACTACTTGGAAATGAATTGAATCTAGATTACAAGAAAGTACTTTAAAAACTATGGGAAGACTGAAAAGGAAATCATGCAAAGGGAAGAAAATAGAGTCAAAGAGTTTTCATTGACAACAACCATGTAATTAAGTCACAAGGACAACAAATTGATGTTATATATGTAGTAAAGGAGATCAGAAGAGATGGGGAAAACAAGAAATTTATGTTAATGTCAATATACACATCTTAGAGTGGGATTAACAGTAAATTACAAACATTATAAACACAGGTGTAGCCATTTATGATCCTGTTTTGTTGGAACTTGCACGTTCTTTTTTTAAAAAATGTTCTTCATATAATTTAATACCTGTACTTATCAATGGTAGTTAAAATAAAATGTGTGTATCTATGTATGTGTATATAGTAAATGTATGTACACATTTCATATATACGTATATTTTTAAAAAACCTTTAAATCCCTTTTGACCCACCTCCTAGATTCAGCACTGACAATCTGTAGTTTTATTTAAGGTGGCCGTAACAGCAACAAGCATTTATTAAAGTCTCCTTATTTGTAGAGCACCAGCTAAAACATAGTCCCTATCCTCAGAGAGCTCGTGGTCTCAGACACAAACAGTGATAATGTACAGTATTACATGTTACCTGTATGTCAGATGGGTTTCAGTCCCTTAAATTAACACTTAGGTTTACTGTTAGGATTATTCTTTTCACACCTTTTCACCCCTTAAACCTTCCACAGCTTTGTCTTAAGCTGACAATTTTGCCTTGTATTTCATTGAAGAAAATTGAGGGCATTCCCCAAGAGCTCCCTGCTATTCCCTCCTTATCTCACTTCACTGAGTTGCCCTCAGCTGTTGTCTTTTCCTTCACCCCGTTTCACATGAAGTGACCCTTCTCCCTTCCAAAACAAACCTGTCTGCATACAGAAGTGATCCTGATTGCCCCCTCTATCATCTCTGCTCTCTCACTAATCTTCAGTCTCTCTCTGTCTGCTGCCTTCTTCCCTACTGCCTATGAACCTTGGGTCTCCTCCGTCCTTGGAAGACCCTCACTTCGTCCATCGATCCTTGCTAGCTACCATCTCCTGTCTTTCCTTCCTTTGGTGGCTAATCTCAAGACGGCTGGTTGCAACAGGTGCCTCCATTTCCTTTCCTGTCACTTTCACAATTCTCTGCAATCTGACTTCCAACCTCATCATTCAAGTAAAACTGTTCTGTCCAAAGTCATTAGTGATTTCTCAATCACCAAATCTAATAGCCTTTTCTGTCCTCATCCTTCTTGATCTTTGACACTGTTTTTGAGATTTTTATGACACTTGTCTATCTTAGTTGTCTGACCACTCCTTTGCTTTCTCCTTTGCTGGATCATCATCCACTAACCATAAGGCTGACTATCAAAGCTCTGTCCTGGGCCCTCTTTTCTCTCCATACTATTTCACTTGATCACCTCATCATTTAAACTCCCAGAGTTTCAAATATTATTTCTATATAGATGATTCTTAAATGTACAAGTCCAACCCCTAACTTTTTGCCAGTCTCAAGTCTTGCATCTCCAACTGTCTTTTGGATGTCAAACTGGATATCTGATCTTAAATGCAAAATGTCTAAAACTGAACTCATTATCTGTCCCCCACACCTCCACTTTTGCCCCAGGCTGGCAGCTGAGACCTTTCATCTCCCATATCCAATCAGTTTTCAAAACTTGTCACATCTGCTTTTATAACATCTTTAGTATGTCCCTCATTTTTGCCTCTGACACGTCTACCATCCTAGTGCATGCCTTCATCACCTAACCCCTTGACTATTGCCATAGCCTCCTATTTGCTCTCCTTTCCTGTAGTTTCTCCCTGCTCCAATGCATCTTATACTCCTTTGTGAAATTGATCCTCCTAAAATGCAGGTCTGACCACTATCCAGTAATTTCCAGTGGTTCCCTCCTGACTCAGAGGTTGAATATAAATTCCTCTCTTAGGTATTCAGAGCCCTTTATAACCTAGTCCTGTCCTCCCTCTGGTCTTATACCTTTCTCCCCCTCTACAGACACTGATCCAGTGGCCCTGGACTTATGACTGTTTCCTAATATAGCATCCATCTGTGGATTCTTGAGTATTTACCTCATGCTCTGTCCCCACTTACTGACTTCTTTGTCATTCTTCAGGTCTCTGCTGAAGTCCCACCTTCTACAAGAAGCCTTTCTTAGTCACCCTTAATCTTAGTGTTTTCCCTCAGAGACTACTCCCAGTATATCCTGTCTGTGTTAGAGATTGTACAA
Organism: Potorous gilbertii; assembly: GCA_028658325.1. Taxonomy (NCBI): domain Eukaryota; kingdom Metazoa; phylum Chordata; class Mammalia; order Diprotodontia; family Potoroidae; genus Potorous; species Potorous gilbertii. Next base: position 55,005,323 of record CM053771.1, on the reverse strand, counting down.
AATTGTTTGCATTGTGTCTTCCCTGTTAGACTATGAGGTCCTCGAGATCAGTGGCTATTTTTTTGCCTTCCTTTGTATCCTCAGGACTTAACACAATGCCTGGATCATAGTAGGCACTTAATAAATGCTCATTGATCAGTTGCTCTCAACAGTCTTCATGGCTCACTGTACCCCTTCCCAGGTTCTCCCTTGAGAATAATAATGTTTGCTCCTCATTTTCCTTTCTTTTCCTAACCCCTCTCCCAATGGGATTTCCTTATCTTGCCCAGGCTGAAAGCATAGTGGCCACTCACAAGCCTTTCACTTCTGATTTACATGCAAGTTTGATTTGTTCTGTTTCTGACGTGGGTCAGTGAAGTCTCCTTAGACAGCCTGGTGCCCTCATCCTCAGTAGTGTTCACTATATTAATGCCTGACAATGTAGGCACCCATTTGGCACTAAGATACTACAGCTCAGCATTCCCAAACTCAGGGGAACAACTAGCTTCAGCCTCTCCTAGAAGAAGGGATTACAAGCATGTACCATCACTGCAGGTGGTCTGTGTTTTCCTAATAGTCCTTAATACCCTTTGGAATTGTAGGACAGATTTTAGTTAACCCAACAACAAAAACCACAATGGAATCAGGAAAACTCTTTGTGGAGAGCATCATGCCATCTATCCCTCTGGCTAGATCCCACATTCCCTTAGACCACATGACTCATGCTGCCCACAACTTCCTGCCATGCTGACTTTTTTCCCTTTGGACCTCTCTGAAGGGCCAAGTGAAACTGATTCTTTCTGTTTTCCACTTTTGTTTGAGGCTCCCAATCTTAAAACCTACCTTTGCCACTTACTACATCTGTAACCTTGGACAGGTCATTTGTCCTCTGTAAAAGCTTCATAATTCAACGAGGGGCCTCCTTTCTGGTTATAAATATATGTATAATCTTCTGATTCTTATCTTCTTTCTTTCCCTGTAGTCCTTCAACATCTCCCCCTGGCATGGGCTCCTCCATTCATGTCTTTTGAGGGTAGGGGTTATAGGGGAATGAAAAGATAGAAAAGACATGATTCGTGCCTTAAAGATTTTGCAGTTCAGTAAGGAGATAACATATCCATAAATATTCCATTGAATATGGGTTCTCTTAAATATAAGCAATTCCCTCCATCAAGCAGACTGCAACCCATCCATTTTTGCCCATCCAGTCACACTAATCTTCCCATGAATTCACCACCCAGTGGAATGCTCCACCCAGTCTGTAGGAGCTTGGTGTTCTTAGCTTTCTGTGGATACCAGTGGAGCAGGCAGGCTGTCCATCAGTGTCTAGTGTCTTTCACTTTTGCTCTGTGATCAGCCTATCTATTTTTCTGGCCACATACTTATCTGATAACATTTTTATATGACTTTTCATAGATAAAATATTATTTTTAGAACTATAAGGGACATTAGAGGTCATTGAATCTAACCTTTTCATTTTACAGATAAGGAAACTGGCATACAGAGTCTGCTTGCCTAAAGTCACACAGCTAGTAAGTCTCTCAACTGAGATTCAAACCCAAGTTTTCTTAATTCCAGGTCCAGTATTCTATCCACCACATTTTGCCTCTGACTTTGGGTGGTTGCAGGGCTTTTTTTAATGGCCCCAAATTTCCTGAAACAAAGACCCACTAAAAAAATTCAGTATACTTTTGTTTTAAAAATAGGGCTACATATATGGTAGAATAGGGACCTATTCTACCATTGTACAAGTTACAAATGCTTGACAGCTGAGGACTAGTGTTTAGTAGCATTGAACATGGAATAAAAATCCACATAAAACAAATGTCATACCAGAACCAGTGTGACCTCATCTCCTGCTCTTCCATATTGTTGTGTCTGAGTCAACACTACTCTTCACACACATTTAAAAACTTTTAATAATTAAGTTAATACCCTTCCCAAATCCTCTCAATTCAAACTGAACTTACATTTAATGGCTATCAACAGTTTCTGTTGATACTAGATGAAGTACAAATGATGCTGAGGAATGATGCTCCATTCTGCTGTACAAGCCTTAGATAGTGGCCCCATCCTGGTCCTTGACTTCTTCCTGGAAAGCTTCTGCTCCTTGGTTTGTTGCCTGCATGGCAGTTCTGGCTTAGACATCACAATGCAGAGAGGGGCTCTGGAAGTCACTGAAAGGGAAAGTAGCTACAGGACAAGCACCCATATTTTAAAACCACCTACAACCTTTGACATGTATTTCTGGTAAATCACAGCACTGCACAATTTGATCAAGACACTAACCTAATGTCTTTCACACCTTACCATGCCTGATCAAATGAGATGCTATTCATTGTTTGATATTCTCCATCATTCACATGATACATAAAGGTTTGGTCATTTTCATCATTTTCTTCATCAGAACCTCTGTATTCCTTTAATATAGATTGTTTGGTTTTTGGGTTTTTGGATAATGATGTTAATCCCAAATCCAAAGAAATGCAACATAGTATCTCTCTGGTCAGATATGTTTCTGACTCTAGATTCAGAAGGAAAATATTTGACCAGTGTTGGGTGGATTACACTTGTTATCTGTTCATATTTAAGCTCGACCACTTCAGAACCAGATAAGCCACCACCAACCAATATCAAGTGGAAACCTTAATGTCAGAGATACATCAGGCCTCAGAAACTGCTTAGACAAAGGTTTGGGATCTATGCAATCATTTCACACGTGGGAACTGACTCCGGCAACATTCATAGTCGGTGTTTTGGTTTTTTCCAGATCAGAGACAGCCCACTTATTTTGAATGGCACCAAATTCAACAAGTAGATGACAAACAGCTTTGGAGTTAGCACTGACATTCTGCAAAATAAACTTTGCCCAGTGATCTCTGGCAACTTTCATTCACTTGACTTTACTATCAGAAGTCATTTTCTCTCCCTTGTTGTCAGTGTACTTAATTTGTGACATTTGCTTAAAGGTGCCTAGATGATGGCCTTTGGAGGACTTGTCACACATGGTATTTCAGTCTTGCTAGCATAGGACATTCAAACCCTGCTCCAAGAGTAGGAAACATCTTTCTAGCTCTGCCATTGTGACATTTGAAGCATAAAAAAATATATTCGAAGAAATGCTCTGCACCATCCCATATGTTTCTTGAGGACGTCTCCAAGGTCAGGAACATAGAAGGCATTTTCCTCGTCATCAGAAGAAAAAGAAACATTAATTTGGGGATAAAATATCCTTAAGAGTAAGCCTTCATCAAGGAAATTGGAGTCAAATGTGTCCTTGCAAAACTGTTCATGATTTCTTGGCATTCTTCAAAAGGATAACAAAATAGGAGATGAAAAGGTGGGATTTAGAGGCTAGCTCTTCAAGAATGTAAAGAGGCCAAATTTTGGACATCTCTGAATACTAAGCTAAGAAGTTTGAAATTCATTGATTCTCTGTTGCTGGTCTGTTCATAAAGTTAATGCTAATGGAAGAGAGGAAATGAGTGCATGGTAAATTTGGAGGTAGAATTGACAAGATTTGTAAATAGTTGAGGATGTTACCAAACTTCACAGAACAAATCTTTGTTTGATTTGTTCTATGGAGTTTGGATTTAGTCAAAGGGCTGCATTTGAGGATCTAGAGGGCCACCTGTGGTTCCCTACCCCTGGTAGACATTTGAGTATGATCATGAGGACTGGATTATAATCTGGAAGAAGCAATACATGTAGACAACACCTGTGAGAATCTAGAAGCCCAATACATGCATTCAGTTACCAAGTGTCCCTTACCTTGTGTGGGGCATAGAGCCATGGGGCAGAGAATAAGATCATTGAGATATGTCCCTGCTTTCAAGGATCTTAACTTCTAGTAGGAAAATTGAAATTCTAATAAGGTAAATAGAGTAGAATTTAGAATGTGATGTGTGCAAGAATACAAAATGTTCTGAGAATAGGTGAAGGAGAAATCTCTTTGGAATTATGCCTTAGGGTCACCCGAGTTAACTGTGTGATTGTTCATGTTATATACTGTGTTTGTCATCCGTGATTTATATGCAGTTCAAATCTTGTCATGATAGAGTTCATTAAAGAGAAATCTCTATGTAACAAATTTATTTTTTTATCCCACCACACATATTAAAAGTTTCATCTTTAGTGTTTGAAACATGAGCCTAGAGCCAGAAAGAAAACACTGACTTTATGTTCTCTAACAAGCATCTCTCAAGTACCTGTAGGATTTGTCATGGAATCAGGAGAGTTTAAAGAGAGCACGTCTGCATTGATCTTCATTGGTTTTCTGTCCAATTTGTAGCTTTTTATAGAACACTTTTCATCATTACTTTAATACCTCAAAAATATCTATTTCAGCAATACAGATCACAACCTCTCTACGCATTTGTATGTAGTCTTCATGAGTTGGTATGGTTAAAAAAAATCTCAGAGTAGGAAGGAACTTAAGAGGCTATCTTATCCAATCCTTGTTTGGACAAGACTGGTCCCTGGACAGCCAACACATAGTGCATCATGGGGCCTATTCTTGCAGCCTTTCTAGTGTGGTGTGACCAGCCAGTTTGCTCTCCACTGGAATAAGCCCCCACAAACCACTGTGCCACAGTAAAGCAGCAGAGTCTGCCTATGTGGAACCAGTCATCGTGAGCACTCCATTAGTAAGCTGGTGCTGAGAGGTGAGACAGCAGAATGCACTTTTTAAACAGGGACACATTAGAGTTGTGGTCAGGGATAGGGCAGAGAGGTACATGTGTGTACACATACACACACATGTGCACACATGCACTGCTCAGGGTTTGCCAAAGTACTGAAAGGATTGGTCTGATACTGATTCCAGCCCCAACCCTGTGGTGGTACAGCCAGACTGCACATCCCCACCTATTGGTAGACTGCTGTCGGTTTTATCTGCTCTGAGCTCATTCCTAACAATAGACATTTACCCTTCTAGGAGCTGGTGGGCACCCCCGGCAGCAAGCCTTAATAACACTGGCTTCGTGTGGCCAAGCAGGCCATTTTTCTGGGTGCTCATTGAGGACAAGCAGCCTCCACTGCCTCCTCTCTCTGGCTAAGACCTGACAGCCCAAGTTCTGACATAGGAGAAGGGGCATCTGGTGCCAGTTGTTTACTTTCAGAAAGATTTAGGCAATGGCTGCTCCTCCTTTCACCGGGCTCACAGCAGTTGCTGATGTAATTAAAGATCTAGACGCTCAGATAGCTGTAAGTAAGCTAATTAATGTGACCGTGGCATCTGTGGCCAAAGTTTTTGAGTGTGCACCATCTTGTCATGCTAACAGGCTCAGGCCATTTTTAAAAGGCTGATCTGGCACCTTAATGATTAACAGAACCAAAAGAAACTTACTCTTAAAATTGTTAAGCTTTGTGCTTATTTGACATAACTGCATTGAGTGTCAGTGCATGATGTGGTGTGTCAGTTAACATGAATTACTAATTTCTGAGTCATTGGGGCTGTGCTCCTATCTGCAAAGGTGTGCTCCTATCTTATGGTGTATAAGTGGAGTTTCTTTTTGGTTATTTGAATTTAACACATATTTTTTTCCAGATGATCCTATGTCTTCACCAAGTGTTCTGTTTTTATATAAACCTCGGAAATATCTTACTCTTTCCAGTCAATGTGTGTGTATGATTCTTTGGTCTTTTGTTTTCTTTCTGTTCTGAAGACCCTTTCAGAGAGATGTTAAAAGAGAGATGGTTTCCAAATGTCAGGGAAAAGCTGTACATTCTTTCTCCCTCCATTTTTATAATCAAAGGTATCAACTTGTGACCATTTGAGGTGAACTCAGATTCTGAATAAAATTTAACAAACATGCAGTTTTTAAAAATGTCCACCCTCTGTTACTGATGCTTCTAAAGTACATTTTTATGTTTTCTTTCCCCAGTTGATTGGCCTCGGTCCCCACAATCCCAAAAAAAAACAGGACCTTGACAAGCTCCATGAACTGAAGGCCAAAGCCCGACAGATTATGAACCAGTTTGGCCCCTCAGCCCTGATCAATCTCTCCAACTTTTCATCCATAAAACCGGAACCTTCCAGCACCCCCCCTCAGGGGTCCATGGCCAACAGTACCACAGTGGGAAAGATGCCAGGCCCCCCAGGGGCAGGGGGGCGTCTTAGTCCAGAAAGCAATCAGGTATCAGTTGTCCTTTCAGCATGGGCTTCTGGGAGCTTTGTTCATTGTTTACTAACGCCAGTGTCGTGTGTTGTGCTCTGTATTCTTATTTCTCTATGATAAAGGGGACATAATACAAGCATTGGGGGAAATTATTAGGAAAGAATAGGATAAGCATGTTTGAGCCCATTGAGCTATAGCTTTCTCCATTTAGTACTATATCTTCTTCAACCCAGCCACCATTCTGAGACCTCAGTTGTTATAATTATGCACCTACTGTGTGGCAGGTGAGAGGCAGAAGGGTGTGGTAGATAGAGGGCTAGCCTTGGTTGTTACAAGCTGGGATTAAGTCCTGCCTCTGACACTCCAGCTGTGTTACCCTGGGCAAGTCACCACTTTAAAACTATGAGTGGCCATCAGCACTGGCAGAGGAAGTGTCCTCACTGGCCACAGGCCTTTGCACAAGTGAAATTAAAGATCCAAACCACAAAAAAGAGAGTATGTTAGGCACCAGGGATGCAGAAACAGGGTAGTCTTCATCCTCAAGGAACTTAAAAAGTCTATAACATATACACACTTTAGATACAGAATGATTTGGGAGAGGGGAAGAGTGCTAGTGGCTGGGGGGATTGAAAGAGGGGCCCAGAAGCTGAGCTTTGAGTGGGAGCTGGACATAAGGAGGGAGAACTTTCCACTTACGGCAGACAGTCTATGCAAAGGCACAGTGTCTACAGAAAACAAATAGGCCAACTTGACTGGAAGGTGGGGGGAGTGGGAGATAGGATTGTGAAATAAGCAAGGAAAAAGAAGGGATGGGAATAAACATTTCTACAGCACCTACTATTTGTCAGGTACTATACTAAGCACATTTTTACAAATGTCTCATTTGAACAACCCTCCTGTGAGGTAGATGTTGTTGTTACTCATGTTTTACAGTTGGGGAAACTAAGGCAAATGGAGGTTAAGTGACTTTGCTCTTGTAAGTAAGCATCTGAGGCTGGATTTGAACTCAGTTCTTCCTGACTCCAGGCCCAGCACTCTATCCACTGAGCCACCTAGCTGCCTCTAAGGAGGTAGATAGGATTGTAGATATAGAGCTGAAAAGGACCTCAGATATCATCTAGTCTAACCTCCCTGTGTTATTGATGAGCAAATTGGGGCCCAGAGTGGTTAATTGGGGTCCTAGAGTCTAAGTCGGATTTGAACAGAATTTGTCTCCAAGTCCAGCAGTCCTTCCACTGTTGTGTAATGAATTTTTACTTATTTTGTTAAATGTTTCCAGTTACATTTAATTTTGTTCTGCTGCACTGGGAGTTTGAGGGACCCTAAGGGTGGGTTGAAGAGGTGGGAAACTTATTCTAGTAACCCAGGTGTGAGACATGAGTCAGGGGAGCAACATCCAATGGAGGGACAAATCCAAAACACATTTTGAAGGAAGAATCAGTAGAACTTAGTAATTTGATACAAGAAAAGAGAGTGGGATAAACCAAAGATCAGACCCCCAGCTCTTCCAGCCTGCATGACTGGGAGAAGGGTAGGGCTATTGATCCCAAGTGAAACTCAGAAAGGGGCCCTTTATGCAGAGAATAAAAAGTCAGGTTTAACAGGAAATCTCCTCCTGGTCAACAAAGCCAGGAGGTGGCCATGGGGGCAGTGGAGGGCAGCAAGCAGAACTTAGATGGTTCCTGGAGTCCTGCCCTGGAGTCCTCAGGCATCTCTGCAGTCCCCCAAGTTCTCAGAATCTTTACAACTTCCTGGTTTACGTTGTTTCTCCAGGTGTGCAAGGCATTGCTCTCCTTTCCACCTGTTCTTCCTCAGGTATGCTCCTGCCAGAGCCCTGTGCTCAGAAGCTGTTAGAGCTGGGGGGTTGGGGGGGAGTTGGGAATTTTCTAACCAAGGTTCTGTGGTGGCGGGGGTTACCTTGGAGACTTGCATTGCTGGACAGGTAGCTACAGGGTAGAATTTACATTAACCATGTCTTTAACTCTTATCACAAATTGACCTGTTTATGTATTTACCTAAAGCATGGCTAAGAATTCTTCCTCTTCACTAGGTTTTAACCAAGAAGAAATTGCAGGACCTGGTTAGAGAAGTAGATCCCAATGAACAGCTGGATGAAGATGTGGAAGAGGTAGGGGGATGGGTGCAGGCGGGGTGAGAAACCTTGGGAACAACGGGACCCATAATGGTCTTTTCTGCCCCTTCTTTATTCCTTCTTTAATATCCCTGATAGGTGGTTTAGCCATTTTCTCACGAAGGTCACCAAAGTATTAAGTAGCAGAGTTAGGTTTCAGATCCACATCCTCTGCTCCAAATCCTTCCCATTATACCTTCTTTTCCTCTCCCTTATGGTATCCTGTAGGAGGTCCACAGGAGATTGACTAGGAGGTAGAGGCCAGAAGACCTTGAGGTGTGAGTGCCCTCCTGTGGTGAGCAAAGTCGATCATGTAGAATGTGCAGACAGTAAGTTCAGGATCTAATGGAGACCAGCCATATCTCCTTTGCCCATTGTTTCCAGGCTGTTGCACGACACTAGGGGAAATCTGGGTGAATGGTGAGGCAGACAGTCATTGAGCTTGATGCCGGGCAATGAGGCTGACAAAATTTTGTTTCCCAGTTGAATTTTGACTAGTTGTGTAGGCTTTGTGGTGACTCATCCTCACAGTACTTTTCTGTGCGTGCAGTACCTGATCAGGTATTAATCAGCTGTTGCACTGGATGAGGAACAGCTGGCCCAAGAGAGGATGGAGACCGGTGGGCATCCAAAGAGAGTAGAGTTGGGTGCACAAGCAGTCCACCAAATGCCATTCACCCTTATTGGGTTGTAAGAATAGCTGAGAGTAAAGGCCTGGTCAGTGCATGACATTGTCTGTGCTGCCCCATCCCCTGCTGACAGGAGTCCTGTCTGGCTCAGGCAGCTGCCCCTGCCAGTTACCCATCTGCCCCTGGAGTTTAAGCCAGAGCTCAGATAAGGCCTGTTTTCCTGCCGTCCCTCCAGATGCTGCTACAGATTGCTGATGACTTCATCGAGAGTGTTGTGACAGCGGCGTGCCAACTGGCCCGGCATCGAAAATCTAACACTTTAGAGGTCAAAGATGTCCAGTTGCATTTAGGTGAGTGATGTGCATGCTCTGGAGTGACTGCTGCAGATCTGTGAGGAGAAGGTCTGAGAGTGCCAGGACAATGGCTGGAGTCACTGTGATGTGGCTTAGCATTGACCATGGCATAGAGGGCACTAGAGGAAAGAAGCCCCAAGTTCCCCTGGGAGAAACAACCAAGGGTAGAAAGTATACCCACTGGTTCTGGAGTGGGAAGGCCTGGATTCAAGTCCTGACTCTGATATTTACTAGCTGGGGGTGAGAGACCTCTCTGAGCCTCAGTTTTCTAATTTGTAAAATGGAGCTATTACTGGTGCTTGGGACCTAACAGAGTTGTGAGAAAATGTGAGCTGCTGCTATAAAGGCTTTGCAGCCCTTCGGAATTAATCCACAGACATGATCCAATGTGTCCTTTCAAGTATTTCCTGAGCAAGTGGATGCTTGCATGACCCTTGACCCAGGCAGTGCAGTATTGGGGGAAGTCACTGAATGTGGACTCCAAAGACCTGAGTCTGACCCTAGCCTGTCATTTGTCACCTGAGTCATTTTGAACAAGGCAGTTAAACTCTCTGGGTCTCAGTTCCTCCTTTTGTAAAACAAAGGGAGTGGATTAACCTTGCTAGCCCTAGAGCCTATGAATAAGACATGGGCCTGCCCTCTTGGAGTTTATGCTCTAATAAGAGACATGACATATCCTTAAATAGCTGTAGCATCAGCCATAATGTGAAAGTCCAACCAAGAGCTTTGGTCTGAAGAGGGAGGTGTCATCTGGAGTGGGAGGATCAGGGGAGGCTTCATAGCTGAGGTAGGAGCTGGTGAGGTAGGGACCAAAGGGAAGGAGATTTGAGCAAATGTGGAAATACTCCAAGCCTTTTTTAGGACTTGGCAAGGTATCATTTTGCTTAGAGTGGAGGCTGTGCAAAGTGAGCTGTTGGGACCTAAGTATGAAGGTCCTTGAAAGCCTACTCTGTGCCAGGGAATAGAAGAAAGATCACCGTTTCAGCCTTTACCAGCTTGCTTTGTTGCCAAAGAGATAGGACACATGAAAATAATAACCATTGGCACAACTGTTTTTAACTGCTTAAAAAAAAACTGACTGAAATAAGTGACTTCCAAAACCTAGAAGCAAATTTAACATAGTTTACTCCCTAGCTCAAGGCAGAGCATGAGAAAGGCCTGCTCCTCAGAGGGTAGAAGTTGGGGAGCCTCTGGAAGTAGTGTCCCCGTGTCTCTTCAGCTCTTCCTTCAGCATCAGTATCAGCAGCAGGTAGTAGAGGTCTTTGCCAAATAACTGTGCCCCACCCCATGCCAGCTGATCAGACAGTGTAAGCATGTCTTGATTTACGCAAAAGCCCAGATCTGAAAAGTCGTGTTTTAAGTCAAATCAAAAACTAGCATGAGCTATTCTAATTTACTGAACCCTGACCTGAATCCAAGAATTTTTGTAAATGAATCATGCCAAAGTTTTGTTTTGTTTTGTTCCTCCTACCCACTCCCTAGCACTTCAGACTATTGGTAGACCTATTTATTTTCTAGAAGATAGCCCATTAAGTAGTGAAACCATTTATTATTCATTCAGCAGCTAGGTGAAGCAGGTAAGAGCACTACATATAGATGCGTGAACACAGTATTAGGAATTTCAATAAATCAGTTCATAGATTCCTAGAATATAGAAGGTAAAAAGAGACCTAAGAGACTGTGTAATCCCACCCTTTCTTTGTATAGAGGAAGAAGCCCAAAGCCCAGTCTAGGGCAGGCGCTTCATTACTATCTCTTGTGTTTTGTAGTAACACACTGGACATTAGTCATCTCACCAGCCACACAGGTCCCAGGTTTTAGCACGAGCTGCTTCCTGTTCCTCTGCCTAGCCCAGTTTTTCTGCACATCTCTCTGCTTCTGGCACCCTGCTCTGGTCAGCACCCAGCTTCCACTCCCAGTCTATTCTCTCCTGATGCTTTCTGCTTGAGTTAGTTAGCAAGCCTACTTCAGGCTCTCCTCAGAGTGTGCCTCTGGACTTGGCCCCTTCCTTCTCTTTCTCTCCTCCAGGCTTTTCTGCTTACCCTCTCCTAGAAAGAAATTCTTTCATGGTCAAAAGCCTCCAACTCCTGGGGAACGCTAATGTCTGCCCACAAACAGCAAACGTTCCCCTCCCCCACCTTCTTAATAACTAGCTCTCCATGACCACGTCTTTTTGGGAGGGCATTTTTCCCCAGGGTTACATCCATTTTCTCATGTCTAAAGTAGGGATGATGATAGTTTAAAACTACCTATCCTACAGAGTTGTGGGAAAAGCACTTTGTAAATACAAAAATGCACAGCTGAGTGGCACAGTACATAGAGTGCCGAGCCAGACCTGGAGTCAGACAACTCATCTTCCTGGGTTCAAATCCAGCCTCAGGTACTGAAGAACTCTATGATCCTGGGCATGTTGTTTAACCTTATTTGTCTCAGTTTCCTCATCTGTAAAATGAGCTGGAGAAGGAAATGGCAAACTCCTCCATTATCTGCCAAGAAAACCTCAAAGGAGGTCAGAAGGAGTCAAACACAACTGAAAATAATTGAACAACAAAATCCTAAAGCGCTTACATCAGTGTTAGTGGTTATCATGTGCAAAGCATTTGTGCAAGGAATTAAAAGGTCCATGTGAGTTAGTTAGCTGTGAGACCTTGGGCAAGACATTTAACCTCTGTCTGCCTCAGTTTCTTCATCTGTAAAATAACAGCACCCAGCTCCCAAGTTTGTTGTGAGGATCAAATGAGATAGTAGTTGTAAAGGGCTTTGCAAACTTTAAAGTGTTCTAGCAATGCTTGCTGTTCAATATTGCATGCTTCCTGATGCCAGGGAGTCCTACTAGGTGTTGTAATCAATCAGCATTTCATTGAGTTCATGTCTATGACTTAGCTCTGTGCCTGCCCCGTAAAAAGTTCCTTTCAAGGGCTTATTGTTTGAGAGCTGCATGATCCAGCCTCTCATTTTACAGATGAAGCAACCTAGGATCATAGAGGGCAAATGACTTTTCCAATGTTGTCTTAAAGTTAAAACTTTCCCAAAGCAAATCCTATTATGAATGTTACACCTGCATCCAGTGTAAGTTACTGGTCAGAACAAGATCAGTAAGTGGGCCCTGAGTTCTCGAACTCTACTCAGTAAGTTTCTACCCATGTGACCAGACAAAGCCTGGTGCTCTATAGAGCACAGTAGCAAGGTCCTCAGACTGGCTTTGAATTGACGTAGTTGAAGAAGGCCAGGTTAACAGTCCCCCCCACCCCTGCCTCATACATCCATCCACCCTTGATGTTGAACTCAAGCCCTTCCACAAAGACTTTCTCTGACTTCCCAGCTCCCCAAAGTTGGCATTCATTCTGCCCCTCATACTTTGCATAGGCTTTGCTCATACTTTGCACATTTTATTTTGCACATTGTATGTCATTTTGTATTTTATTTATCTTTTTCCTTCACTTTATAATTAGCATTTTTTAAAATTTGAGTTCCAAATTCCTTACCTCATACCCCTTCCCCATCCATTAAGAAGGCAAGAAACATATCAGTTACACACATGAAGTCATGCAGAGTACATTTCCATATTAGCTATGTTGAAAAAAAAAGCGCAGGGAAAATAAAGAAAAAATTTCAGAGTATACTTCAGTTTGCCCTCCGAGTTCATCAGTTCTTTTTCTGAAGATGGAGAGCATTTTTCATTATGGGTCTTGAATTTTCCTGGATTGTTATATTGATCAGAGTAGCTAAGTCTTTCATGGTTGATCATCATTGCATTGTTGCTGTTAACCGTGTACAGTATTCTCTTGGTTCTACCCACTTCACTTTATCAGTTCATGTAAGTCTTCCCATGTTTTACTGAGCCTATCCTGCTTGGCATTTCTTGTAACACAACAGTATTTCATACCTATGCTGTTATACCGCTCTCTTTATGGTGGCCAAGAACTGGAAATCAAGGGGATGCCCATCAATCAAGGGGAAATGACTGAACAAGTTGTGGTATATGAATGTAATGGAATACTATTGAGCTATAAGAAATGATGAACAGGAGGACTTCAGAGAGGCCTGGAAGGACATGTATGAACTGATGCTGAGTGAAAGGAGCAGAACCAGGAGAACTTTGTACAGAGCAACTACCACAGTGTGCGAGGAATTCTTCTGGTAGACTTAGCCCTTAGCCATGCAAGGACCTAAAAAATTCCCAAAGGACTCTTGAGGCACAATGCCTTCCACATCCAGAGAAAGAATTATGGAACTGGATCACAGAATGAAGCAGCCCATTTTCTCTTGTGTTACGTTTTGTTTTGCTTAATGGTTTCTCCCATTCATTTTAATTCTTCCATACAACATGACTAAAATGAAAATGTATTTAATAAGAATGTATGTGTAGAACCTATATAAGATTGCACACTGTCTCAGGGAGGGCCGGGGAGGAATCTAAGGTATATAGAAGTGATTGTAGAAAACTGAAAACAAATAATTTTTTTTCAAAAAAGAGCTGCTGTAAATATTTTTGTACATGTAGGTCCTTTTTCTTTTTCTTTGGTCACTTTGGGATACAGACCTAGTAGTAATATTATTGGGTCAAAGGGTATGCACAGTTTTATAGCCCTTTGGACATAGTTCCTAATTGTTCTCCAGAGTAGTTGGACCAGTTTACAACTCTACCAACAATGCACTGGTGTACCTGTTTTTCCAAATCTCCTACAGCGATTATATATTATATCTTTTATAAATTGTCATAAACTTCATAAAGGCAAGGACCATTCCTTATTCATGTTTTGTATGCTCCTCCTCCCCACCCTAGCACTTAGCACTAATTGGATAGCGACAAAGTGAGGAGAAAAGAGCCTCAGTGATGGAATAGAAAAGTATTTTTTTTTTAAACTCTATTGGGAAAAAGAGGAAGATTACAGAATGGATAGGCACACTGCTCATGGTAGAGCAAATGATAAGGAAAGACCATGAAGGCTAAGGTGCTCAGCTCTTCTTTGACTCCTGTTTTCTCTGCCAAGGAGATCAATCTTTGAGCTAGTAAGGACCCAACTCCCACAGCTCATGGGGAGCTGAAACCCCACCTACCAGGGAGAATCCCAAGCTGTCCTTGATGAAGCCCAGGGGAGCTAGTATGTCACACAGCATGGAAAAAATGGGCAGATGTGGCCTTGTCTGGGGGAGTGAGCAAGAAACTAGTACTTACAAGTAAATATGCATGCTTCTGTCTGGATTAAAAATGTGTGTGTGGGTCTTTTAACATGGTTAGTTCATCTCAGAAACCTCTCAAACTTAAGGCAGAAACATAGGGATTTCCAGTATTTTTCATCTGTCCCATCTGACTCCAATTATATAACCAGTAGTCAGAGACTTACCCAAATTGTATGTCCTCCTGCCGTGGAAGAATGATGCACATGGGATTGAAGGCCAGGAGGAATCAGCATGATCTCAGGCAGGTTAGAGAAGCCTAGCCTCCTCTTATCAGTCATGAAAGAGGAGGCCCTAATCTACTTAGATTTCAGGACCTCCTGACCATCAGCAGGCTTTCCCCCCCTCACTTCGGCATTCTTCTGTCTTCCAGAGCGCCAGTGGAACATGTGGATCCCAGGTTTTGGTTCAGAAGAAATCCGACCCTACAAAAAGGCCTGCACCACAGAGGCTCACAAACAGGTACAGAAGAGGGTGGGTTGCAAGAGAGAGGAGGACAGAGCAGATGTCCTCATATCCTTTAGTCCCCACCTGCCAAGACGGGCAATTGGAGACATGGAGCCCTTCAGTGGCAGGTTGGCCCATCCTGTGTTCAGTGGAACATCTGCCCTCTTCCATGGGCTCTGTTAGAAGTAGTCCAGTTGGTGCCCTCAAGTTTTATGTAAGAACCATAGCTGCAGAAACATGTGCTAGGCCTCCTACAAGTCTTCACTATTGTGAGACCTTGTTCCCAGACCCAGGAAATAACTTCACATCTCCTTCCCTCTTACCCAGTGAACAGACCACCATCCTTGCCTTATGTGATCTTTCTTTCTCTTTCAGAGAATGGCCTTGATTCGCAAAACAACCAAGAAATAATCCATGGGAGGGCAGGGAGAAGACAGCATTGCATTTGGAGACACTGGAGAGGCCTCCACAATATCGCCTATGGAGTTTTTTTTATGCTTTAAAGAGAAGCATATATATTTTTATTAACAGTACAGCAATATCTATAGTGACTGAGGAGACCTGCCAAAAAAAACCTAGCCATTATATGGTCCCAGTTCCCTTCCCTTTCATTTGCCCTCTCAGAAGGGAGCAAAGTATCTCAGCCCAAAGGAGGTTTGATTTGTGGTTATCCTAAGTGGTTGTCCAAGGAACAGAGAGCATTCTGGTCTTGTTTGGTGCGACAGTAGAGGTTTCTGTTTCCCTCTCCTCCCCGTACTTTGTAATGTCAGTGTTTATATGACTATGACTTTGATTTGTTTTTCAAAAATAAAGATGTTATTAATCTAACGGTGCAGGGTGCACTGTCCTGGAGCATCCCCTTTGGGGATAAACAAGTGAAAGGATGGGGAGACAATGGGGATACAACTCGGTAAACAGTAGGGGGCAGTATTGCATTTCTAACTAGAAATCTCAGGACCCACTACTAGAGTTTTCCAGAATTGTGTCCAAAAGCCAATCAGATCACTAGTGGGAACAGGATGATGGTTTTGGCCTGGCCTATTTATTCCAAAGGAAATTGGACAGAAGAAACTTGTCCCCTAGTGATAATATACATATATATATATATATATTAGTGTGTGTGTGTGTATGAGTATGTGTGAACCGGTGGATTCCTGGACCTTTCTCCTTTCCTAGGAGTGAACTCCAAATGAAACAAGTAAACTAGCTGCTTCTTTCACCACATGCATTTCCCCACCCCTACCAGCTCTGCTTATTCCTCCAGAAATTAGTTGATATTGAAGGAAGCATGATCCAAAGGGAAGATGCTAGACCTAGAGACAAAGGCTCTTGTAAAACCAAAGCCCCAGCTCTTCACCAGAGTTTCCATTTCCAGGGAATGGAAAAACCCAAAATGTCTCACATTTGCATCATGAATTTATTAGGTTGTTGTCAAAGGAGTTTCATATCTTGAGTAGTCAGGTAAGACTGAATTCAGAAAACTAGCAGTTAAGACTAGGGCCAGTGACCAAAAACCAAGAAACCTAATAAATTCGGGAGTACAGACAGGGCCACATGCAAGTCAACAGGTCTTAGATTGATTAGATTGAAATCTAATATGACCAGGATCACCAAGGCGGGAACAACCCAGGAAATGGGGTTCATCAAGACCATCTTTGTTCTCTACCTCCTTTGGGATCAGTACCTAGTTCAGACTGGGATTGGCCTACGAGGTCTGGGCTGGTGGTGGGTTACAATGTGACTTATGATGTCGGAACAGAGCAGCGAAGGAGCTCCCTGACCCTGCTGGAACTGTAAAGCAATTCCAGACTGATCCACCCTGTGCTATCTGTGTTAGGCCATGCTCCAGCTTTGTTCACTTAAACATTCATGGCCAATCACCCCATTTCCCTCTTGAGGTAGATGCTAAAAAAAAAGTGAGACAGGACCTTTTTTAAGATGAGGGGAAATTTTACTTCCAAGTTACACAGCATTAGCACTAGAAGAAGGGATCTTGTGAGGTCATTGCTGTTTTCTATAGACGTTCTCATTAAGTCATTCCTATATGGCTAATAAGGGAAATCAACTAAGCAGGTAAGACTGAAATCTGAAAACTATCAGTCAAGACTAGGGCCAGTGAGCTAAGACCAAGAAACCTAGTAAATTCAATCACTCTTACAAGAAGTTGCATATCTTCATGATAACCCTAGGAGAGGAGTAGGCATTAACCTACTTTATTTTTATTAACTGAAGTATTAATTAGTTTATTAACATTATTGAGGCTCATTTTACAAATGAGAAAAACTAAGGCTGAGAAGTGAAACAACTCATCCAAGAACACAAAGGCTAGTGAGTAGCAATTAATTTGATTCCATGGTACCTTTTGGTGCCATTGACCATTGGATGTTGTGGGAAAAGTTACCCTGGAAACAGCTAAGTCAACCACCAGGTAACTGGGAATTTGCTTCATGGAGTATTTTTTAAGTGCTCACCATGTGCCCAGCCTTAGTGAGAGGGGTTAGGGAAAGAAGACAAAAACA
The DNA here is from genome assembly GCA_028658325.1 of Potorous gilbertii. Lineage (NCBI taxonomy): Eukaryota > Metazoa > Chordata > Mammalia > Diprotodontia > Potoroidae > Potorous > Potorous gilbertii. Next base: position 54,987,965 of record CM053771.1, on the reverse strand, counting down.
AGAAATACTCCTTCCCTCAAGAAAAGGCATAGCACCATGCTTCAGGCACGTAAAAAGGTGAAGACGAGAGCTGTCACCTCTGAAACCCGGAGTGACATTCAGTGAGTCACCAGCATGGACATTTCCAACCTTCCCCACCTCTGTCCTTTGTCTCTTTCTGCCCAGGATGGGCTGGCACCCGGCTCTTCACCCCATCCCACTCTGTGCTTGGGCCCATGGTCCCCTTTTTCACGGCCTCATAGATGTCTTGGGTGAGCAGCTGGACGGCCAAGGTGACGTTGCTATCGATCTTGGCCGAGGTCTCTACGTAGCGGGCCCCCAGCGAGGAGGCCAACTTCTCTCCCTCCTCAGGGGTCACTTGTCTCTCAGCCACCAGGTCACTCTTGTGCCCCACCAGTAGGAAGACAATGCCAAAGGGCTTCACTTTCTCCATGACCTCCTCATGCCATTTGGGGATGTTCTCAAAAGATGCTCGGTTGGCCACGTCGAACAGCAACAGCCCACCTGCTGAGTTTCGGTAGTAAGATCGAGTCACTGACCTGCCTCACCAGAAAGAAACTCAGTCACTTCTCTGTGTTAAAGGAAAGGTGTAGGGGCACAGGTAGTAAAGGCAAGGGAGGTGAACTGAAAGGGCCTGGCCTGGGAGTCCAGGCCTCCTCCCACAGCTTCTGCAAGTCACCTTACCTCTCTTGCCCCAATTTTTCCATCTATCAAATTGGTGTGATCATACCTTCCCTACCTGGCTAAGACAAAATAATACCATAATAATTTACATTTATATAATGCTTTATATTTAATCTCGTTTGATCCTTGCAATAAATAGCCCCATAAGACTTGGTACTTTTATCTCTCTCATTATTTATGGGGAAACAGAGACTCAGAGATGTTGAATGACCTGAGCTGGGTGACACATCTAGTAAGGAGTCAAAGTTGTGTAATGGAAAGATCCAGGTTCTGAAATCAGAAGACCTGATCCTACTTCAAATCCTGCTCACCTGTGTGACCTTGGGTAAGTCACAATTTCCTGGGCCTCAGTTCTCAGATCAGTGAAATGAATGTCAGACTGGATAAGACTCTCCATCTCTAAGTTCTGAGCAGCTTTTCTAGCTTCCTCCTTGCCTGGAACACTGGCCCCTCATCTCCCCCTACTGATCTCCCTGGCTAAGTAAAATCCCACCTCCTACAGGAAGTCTTCCCCAATCCCTCTGAATTCCAGTGCCTTCCCTCTGCTGATTATTTTCTGTGTATCCTGTATATAAACTGCCATATATTCATATATATGTATATATAATATATACACACATGTATAGACATATGTATATACATACGTATCTTATGTGTATATATGTTTATATATATATATATGCACGCTCTCTCCCCCATTAGATTGTAAGCTTCTTTAGAGCAGGGACTATCTTTTGACAATTTTTATTCCATGTTTTGCACATAGTAGATGCTTAATAAATGTTGACTGATTGATCAGTTGATAAGTGGCCTCAGAGGCCACTTCCAGCTCTAAATCTGCTCCTAAGTATCAGGGAGGATTCAAACTCAAGTCTTTCTGACTCCCGGTTTGCCAACATTTTGTTTCTCCCTCTCCCATGCTTGTACTCCTGCCCATGATGCAGATCTCTAATGTTGGTGGTAGAAGAAAGGGTTGGAAGAAAACAACAGGACATCCTGTGAGTGATAGAGGGGGACCAAAAGCAGTTGAATGTCCAGTACTCTTCTAGGCACTGTGGGAGGGAGACAGGAGGAGACAGATAAAAGGCCAAAAAAAAAAAAATCTGATATTATCCAGTCACTTTCAGGGCATTCTTAGTAGTCATTTCTCTGTCCTGGGCAAGCAGAGGGTTAAAAGGAAATAAGGAGTGTTGTCAAGCCCCAAGGGCAGCAAGAGAGGAGAGCCATTAATCCCAAGGTCTCCCAACCCCTCTGCCTGTGTTCCTGACTCCACCTTTAAGAAGTGGGAATCAGACTCCTCCCCTACACACCTTCTATGGTTCACAATTTCCTTTCTATAGTGAACCCCAGACCCACTGAATCTCTGCAGCTAGGGAATGAATGAGAGGGGACAAGAAAAAGGCAAGGCCCAGCCCTACTCATACCATGACAGAGTGCAGGACCCGGGGAGCAGGTCTGGGCTCCAGTACTGGAGGGCCTATGGTAACCTGGGAGCCAGGATCAGGCTATGAAGCAGCTCTTCTCTAGGCCCATGATCTACTTTCCCTCACCTCCTGTGCTGTTACACCTCCTTTCCCTCATTCTCTCACCCCACTTTCTAGCCCCATCTGGCACCTGCCTTAGGAACTGTCCAGCCCCTTATACCACCCTCACCCATAAGTATTCTGGTTTCCTAGACTCTTAGAGTTGAAAAGGGCCTAGAAGACCCTCTCACATCAGCCCCTCATTCTGTGGAAAGGAAAATAGGCCTCCACAAGGGGAGGGAGGGAGACTTGCCCAAGGTCATATAAGGACAAAATGACAGGTAAATCATAAGCCCCTCCTAGGACATAGTCACCTGAATCGCTCCTGGCCTGCTGTGTCCCAGAATTGTAGCTTCACCTGAACCCCAGGCTCCACTTCCACAAAGTGGACGTAGAAATCAACTCCTACTGTCTGGTCGATACAGTCCACAAAGATGCCCTCAGTGTAACGTCTCAGCAGGGAGGACTTGCCCACCGTAGAGTCACCCAGAAGGATAAGGCGGAACTGGTACTGCCAGAGGGCATCCATGGGCAGGGTCGGAGCCATCAGAGGAGGGGGGGAGCTCCCACCAGGAGCAGCAAAGAAGGTTCTGGGGACTGGGCAGCTTCAGAACACAGCAGGTTTGTACATGCAGAGAGGGGAGGGAGGGGAGGAGAAATCCTGGGTCCCAACATCCAGGGACACACCCAGTGTTCAGTAACAGAGAAAGTTCTGAAGCGTCATTTGAAACTTCTCCATCAATCTCTTTGCCAGATCCAGGAGCCAAGACTCCCCCAGGGCAGAGATCCCAGCTCTGCACAGTCTCTACTCCCATCATGACAAGGGCTTAATGCTAGAAGGAACCTTAGAAATTGGCCCCTTCATTTTACAGAGGAGGAAACTGAGGCCCCCAGAAGCAATTTGCCCAAGGCCCTAAAGCAACTAAGTGGCACAAGGAGGATTTAAACCCAGGTCCTTGTCTTGATTCCTGTGCTCTTTTTAACATGAACTACCATAAGCAATAAGTGGAAGAGCGAGTATTCAGACAACAAATCAAGAGCTGTTTCTGCTCTCGATCCAGAATGCTGCCAGCGAGTCAATCTGGGGAACCTGAGAGGCACTGCCTCCCCCTATTAAGTCTAGGCTGATTCAGGCTTAAGAACATCCCTCTCCCTCCCACTCCTCCTCCCTTGACCTTGGCCTTGGCCCAGGTCTGTGATCTCATTACTCAGGGGATTTCCAGCATTTGGTGGGAAATGGGGCTGGAGCATCAGTCCCCAACATCCTGAGTAGATCCCAGGCATGATCAGATACCCCAAGGGTCTGAGAAGGGAATTAAGGCAAAGTTCTAAGGACACCCTTGGAGAGAGTTTGTTAGGCTGTTAGGTTGAGGGGGTAGGGAAGGGAAGGCTTTGCAATCATGACCCTGAATGATCATTCCTGGAGTTTGTTGTGCTCTCTGTGGGGAGGTATACCTGAACCATGACAGCAGCAAGCAGGCTGCCAAGTCTCGATCTGCACCAAGTAATGGAGGATGGTGTCTAGTAAAGCTTTATAGTTTACAAAGTACTCTGGATTTATGATCTCATTTGCTCCTGGTTGGGGAGGATAAAGTAACCCATATCTACACCCAGCAGTGTGCAAAGCCCTATCTTCTAAACAACAAAGAGGTAAGAAGTGTAATGTCATTGGTCCCATTTTCAAGATAAGGAAACTGAGGCTCAGAGGTTAAGTGATTTCTCCAAGGTAACAGATCAGCAAAGTGCCCTTTCTATGGAGTTCTGGAAACCTACAATCCGACTCCTAAGTCAAGCTCCCAAAACCACAGATGCATCAATACCAGTCAACAGATTGATACTTCCACAGAGGATGGAGTTGGACTCCAGAGTCCCCACCTATTCCTCCCAGGCCTCCAAAACATTGGCCAGCATCCCTCAGAGGCCCCTTCCTCTCAGGGATAGAGCACACAAGTTCCTTCCAACTCTGGTACAAGGCAGGAGGCCATAGTCTCCACCAGCCTCTTCTTCCCCCAGCATTAGGGAGAGGCAGCATAATGGAGAGGTAGATCATGGGTTAGTGTCAGAAAGACCTGACACTTAGAACTATATTCTTCCTTAGGTACACAGGATGTGCTGGGTCAGCAAATCCCACAAAAACAAGAATAAGAATCCAGCATAGGGTGGGGGAAAGGGCTCTGGGGTTAGGAAGTAGGATGGGCCTGGACTACAGTAGAGACTGTGTAAATGGAGTAGAGGCTATGTAAGTGGAAAGGCTGGAGAAGCTGAGGAAATGGACTCCATCCAATTTGGCAACAGTATGTAAAGTGAAGGAGGAATTCAAGATGGCTCCAGGGTGGCCAACCTGGATAACTGGCTTGTGGTCATGAATCCTTCAACAAGGCCAAAGCTGTCATGAATTACCTTGGCCAAGGGGGCCAAGCACTTGGCAGTGCAGGAGTCATTACTGACAGTTTTAAGGGAATTGTATATCTCATGGTTCACTCCCATCATGAACACTGAGGCATTAGCAGAAGGGGCAAAGATAATGGATTGTTTGGCACCACCCTTCAAGTGACCCTGGCCTTGTCCATGGTGGTGAAAACACGAGTGGACTCTACTCAGTTCCTCCTCATTTAATATTGCTGGGATCCCACTCCTAGAAGATGATAATGGCTTTTCCACTGATCACCAGCTTTCCATTCTTAGCCTTGAGGGTGCCCTTGGACTGAAACATCTAAACCATGTAGTTGAGGTCAATGAAGGAGTCATTGGTGGCCATAATGCAGCCCTGATCACTAGGCATTCAATATGACCAAATCCATTGACTCTGACCTTCACCATCTTGTTTCAGGCATGCAATTGCAGCAGATCCTGGCACCAAGCTTGGGAGAAGAGCTGAGGGAGCTTATTTTCTAAGAGGGGAAGACAAGACATTTGGGGGCATATAAAGAGATACAATTCAGGCGTAAAGGGAAGGGGATGAGATGGATTCATACCTGGCAACAGAGGTTTAACAGAGGATTAAATGTCTGGATAACTGGATAAGCTTTGAAAGTGGAGCATGGTTTGATATCTGTGGCTAGCCAGTGCTCATAATAGGCTAAAACAGCTGGGTGGCTCAATGGATAGAGTCCTGGACTGGAGAATTCAGGAATCCAGGAGAATCTCAGGAAGAACTGAGTTCAAATCCAGCCACTTACTAGCTGTGTGACCCTGAGTAAGTCACTTAACCTCTGTTTGTTCCTATTTCTTCATATACTAAATGGGGGTGATAATGGCACCTACCTCCCACGGTTGTCATGAGGATGAAATAATAATTGAAAAGAACTTCGCACAGTGCCTGGCATAAAGTAAGCACTATTTAAATACTAGTGATGATGATGATGTTGATGATGATGATTGGTAATTATTAGAGCTGACAGAGTAGGGTGGGATCCTTTGGGATGTAAGGATCACCTCCCCCTCCCAACCAATGAAAGTCTTAAAGCAAAGTCTGGATGGCCACTGAAAATTCTTCCATCAGTGAGCTGTGATTCCTAAGGTGAGATTACTCCTGTGTAGGGCTGGACAAGACAGGAGAGCAGAAGTCATGAAAATAAAGGAGACTGAGCAATCTGAAAGTCATGGTGAGTTTTTTGGGGGATTGAGGGAGAGAAGAAAGCTGTGAGGCTGATGCTGAACTTCCTAGGAAGGAGAGACAATAACATGAAGATTCTGAGATGTTACCAACAAGGAGTCAGGGAGAAAAGTGGCTGTGAAAGAGACAGGGACTGACAGAGGGGGCAACCAGGAGTGAGCCAACCCCTCCTCCTGGAGTTGAGTATTAAGGATTGGGAGGGGAGGAGAAGCCAGTCTTGGACAGAGTGCCAAGAGATGAGATGTCTTCAGGAAAAAGCTAGGTTTAAAGGCAGTTTCAGAGAAACCTGGGAAGACTTGTATGAACTGATGCAATGTGTGAGGTAAAAACACCTCGGAAAGTTTCAGAACTTGGATGCATCCCAGCTTTGACTTCAGAGAACTGATAATGAAGCCTGCATGCCTCCTGCCTTTTGACAGGGAAGTGGTGGAACTAAGAGAACAGAAAAAGACATAGACCCTTGGTCACAGCTGTAAACAGAATTTTAAATGTAGTTCGGAAAGGCCTGGTCTCTGGTCTCTTACCTGTGAATACTTGGAGTTGAACAAAGAGGGCTTGAAGACAGGAGTTCCAAGAATCAAGCAGCAATTTAATTCATCAGTTCCAGAGTGAAGAATGCTGTCTCTGCTGGAGTAAAGGCAGAGCTTATATACCTAAATCACAAGTGGGGAAGGAGGGAAGGTGGATTATAAAACAATTATTTCTAGCGCTTAAGCAGTTTCCCATGATAAGCCCAAGAGTCCACAATATAGATGATCTCGAGTCCTGTGGGAACAGTGTTGTTTCAAGTCTTTGGGAGTCATAACGGAGTGGAGTACAGGACCGGAGTTCTGTGATGGAAACAGGTTCTACAATCTTTGATTCACTATGATGGGGCTCTGACACTGGGAACCTCAATGAACTCCCCTTGAATCTTCCCACTTAATCTGGTCTAATCTTCCCATTTGATCTGGCAGTCTCCAGAGGCCCATGGGTTTTTCCTGTACCCAGGTCTCAGTTGCACTCCCCACCCTCCATCCTATCAAAATCCCATTCCCCAGGCTGCTGACCACACTCATCAAGATCCTCCCTCTATTCAATCTGTATCCACCCCAGGGTACTGGTCATTCCCATCAAGACTTCTGGATTGCTCCATCCCCTTCCTACCCAAGCCCTCCATAGTCTGATATCTCCTGATTGCCTCCAGCTGTTTCCAACCCTTGACCAGTCACTCCAGTCCCATTGAGGTCCTCCTTGGACTCCTCCTCAACACCCTCCCTAAACCTCTCCTCCCATCACCCTAGACTACCAGATCACCCCCAGATCCCTCCTACAGTCTTTTCTATATTTAAGTTCCATCTTGCCTCCATGAAGATGCTCAGATTCAATCCAGCTCAGACTCTGTCTAGCTGAGACTCTATCTGGCCCTCTTGTGAATACCAGCGTTACAAATGCTAAGGCTCCTTAAGAGTCAACCCAATATGGTCGATCTTTTATAAACTTTGTCTTTCTTTGGCTTTAAGAAGGCTTGAGCTGAATGCATTCGAGCAGGATCCAACATGTTGGTATTTCAGCGTCCCCAGCACCCCTGAACCTCAACAACTTCACTAAATGTCCACAGGCACAGACAGGTAGGTAGTGATGGGTTGGACTGATCATTTCAAGATACATTGTAGGTCTCTGACTCCCAAGTAAGAGTCTCCTGAGGAATCTAAATTACTATATATTCATTACACCTCTCATGTCAATTAATGTGAAAATCATAATTCTCTTCACATGGCCAAGGAGTCCACATGTGTTGCTTGACTATTCTTACTAGTTATAAGGGAGGAAATCTCTTTGGAAGGGAGCAGAGTTGGTGTGTAGTGATAGTGAAAGCAAAACCAAACAAAACAGAAGACAGCAATGGAACTTTTTAAAATATAGAAGAAAGAGGAAGCTTAGAAGGGGACAGAAAGCAGAACAAGGTGGTTTTATTGTGTTAAATGTAACACACACTTTAAAACTGGAGTCTAAAATTTCATATACAATCCTCTTTTACGGTCTTTTTTATTGAAATGCTCATGTTCATTTGATGCTTGGTTCAAAGATAAAATTAAAATTTTTTATAAAGCTAGGTTTAATCAGAAGATGGAGAGAATGTGAGAAGAGCTCTAGGCAGAAAGGAATAATAGAATCCTAGATTTAGAGCTGCAAGGGATCATAGAAGATCCAACTCCCTCATTATACAGATGAAGAAACTTGGGCCAAGAGAGGTTTAATGATGCCCAAGGCAACATAGCTGATAAGCATCTGCAGGATTTGAAGTCGTGGCTTCTGGACTCCAAACCCTGTACTTTATCTGGAATTACCAAGAAGGATGGAGCACAGTGGATAGAGCACAAATCCTGGAGTTAGAAGAACCTGAGTTTAAATCCAACCTCAGACACTAGATGTGTGACCATGGGCAAGTCACTTAACCCCCATGACCTTGACAAAAAAAGAAAAAAAGGATAGATTAAGAAAATACTGAAAAAGGAACAACAGAAAAGGCTAAAGACTGGGGAGGTCCAAGATTGAGTTTACTCTAGCAGGAAAGTACAGAAGCAGCCAGTGTATACCGTCTTTATCCTAGAACCACATTCTAATCCCCTCCTCACCCACCCCTGGATTTGAGGTCTCTGTCACAATTTACATCCCCAATCAAGGCTGAGGGAGTGGTGAGGGAAACAGAAAGAGAGGTAGGAAGTATATGGGACAGGTAATTGTCTGACCTAGGTGAAGGGCATAGGAATGAGAGGAAGAAAGTGTAGCACAGACTTCCCCCCTTCCCCCATGTTGGCCCCTGGGGCAAGGCTGGGGCTGTACCCATACTAATTCTGGCTCTGAACAACTACAGGGAATTAAGAAAAGTCTTGGCTCAACTATTAAAACCTGGAGCCTTCTCTGCTTCCCTATCACTGGAGCGTCAGTTCAAGTGTCTGGATGGGCTCAGGGAAGCAGAGGAGACCCTCAGATTGAATAGTGAAGCCCCCCAGAGCAGGAACCAGGGCTTGGCCCCAAGATAACAGTTTGGCCTCAAGGTCTGATATTGAAGCAGCTACTGATAGGAATCACATCCTTTATGGGAGAAAGCCAGAAGGATCCTGGCAGTGATCTGGTAGGGCACAAAGTGTGAAAATGGCCCAGGGCTGCTGAGCACAGTGTGTTGGGAGGCCAGAACTGGCTTCATTGTGTGCTGGGGGTGAGCAGGGATCTTCTCATGGGGTTCTTACAGATTTCTACTGGTGGGACCCAAGCCTACAAGTGGGGAGAAAGGTCTGTCCCCAGCTTCTCACCTCTCTGGCCTCATCCAGGAAGCCAAAAACAGTAGCACAAGGGCCCCTTCTCTGGGAGAGGGGAAGCCCCCTCCCCCCTCCATCCTCCACTTCAGCTGAGGATTCCTAACATGAAACTTGTCTGCCGTCGAGATTTGTGAAGGTTGCCTCAGTGGTGAGCTCTGTCCTTGCTCCAGGAAGGTAGAAGGACTTCTCACATGAGAAGGAAGCAAAGGAAAGAACTTTAGGTACTGCCTACGTGACTTTGGACACATGCTCCATTCTCCTGGTCTTCAGCTTTCTTTCAAAGGAGCGCATTGGATTGAATGAGCTGATGTTCTAAGCCACTTCTAACATTATCTTCAAAAATCTCTCCCAGCTCTGACATCCTGTGTTCTAAGGCCCTCCCAGCTCTGACATTCTCTGTTCTAGGGCTGTCCCAGCTCTGACTTTCTGGATTCTACAGCCTCTTCCATATTCCAAGAATTCTGTGATCTTTAACTGAAGAAGTTTGTCTCATCTAGTGACTTTTCTGTGAGTTTGGGAGCCCCTTGGACTCTGGTCAGCTCTCAATGATTATTTCAGTTCACTAAGATTCCCAAAGCATTTACCTTATTTATTCTCAGTCTCGCCATCCTCTTGGACTCCCTCAACTTCTGTCTCCCTTGGAGTCAAGGGCCAGCTGCTACGTGACCTGATGACAGACTCATCTCCCATCTGGTCGTTCATAGTTGACATAGGAATGGTGGGGGAGTAAATGAAGACTCAAAGGAGGCAGATGGTCTGTGAGCTAATGCCCTAGAAGGTGTCAGACAAAAGTCATTCTTGCAGTTCCCCTTTTTCATATCATTAACTAGGCCAAAAACATGGCTTTTATTTCTCTTCAGTGAGATTGATGAGATAATCTTAGGTATAAGGATTTACTTACCTCTCTTGGCTCCTGTTCCTCCCTTGAGATGTCTGAGGAAGCAATAGATGGTAGTATCATGGAATGTAAGAGCCGGGAGGGCCCTTAGAACACAGGATATCAGAGCTGGGAGGCCCTTATAAGATCACAAAATTGTGATCTGGCTACAAGTATCTTGCCCCTAGACTCAGAAGACCTAGATTTAAACTGTAGTACAAGGTAAACTCTTTGAGGGTGCTAGATGGTACAGTGGTTAGAGCATAGGACCTGGAGTTGAGAAGACCTAAATTCAAAGCCTTAGATACTTACTAGCTTGTATGACCCCTGGCAAGTCGTTTAACTTCCACTTGTCTCAATTTCTTCATCTGTAAAATGGGGGTAATAGGGTTGTTGTGAGGATCAAGTGATGTAATATTTATAGTGCATACAGGTCCAGGGCCTGGTGCACAGCAAACGCTGTATACCCCTTAGCAATTATCATTTTTGTTTTTGCCCTATGCCTCCAGTGCCCAGCACCATTCCACCACACAGTATACTCCTAATACATGGTTATTGAAATGAACTGAGTCATCAGCCTCATATGACCTTGGATGAATAATTTTCCTTCTCTGAGCCTCAGTTTCCTCAGCTGTAAAACTAAGGGTTGGACCAGGTGGCCTCTAAAGTTCCTCCTCTCTCTATGAACCTCTGACCTGAGAACAGAGAGTACAAGGCATGAAAAAACTGGAAATTGAGGGGATGCTCATCCATTGGGAAATGGTTGAACATGTTGTGGATATGAATATAATGAAATACTGTTGTTCCATAAGAAATGGTGAGCAGGTGAATTTCAGAAAAACCTGGAAAGACTTACATGAACGGATGCTGGGTGAAATGAGCAGAACCAGGAAAACACTGTATACAGTAATGGCAATACTGTACAATAACCAGCTGTAAATTTAGGGTTAGCTCTTCTTAGCAATACAATGATCCAAGACAATTCCAAAAGACTCATGATGGAAAATGCTATCCACCGCCAGAGAAAGAACTGGTAGAGGCTAAATACAGATGAAAGCAGACTATTTTCACCTTTTTTTGTTTTTACTTTTCATGACTTTTTCCTTTTGTTCTGCTTCTTCTTTCACAACATGACTAAATGTAGAAATATATTTGACATGATTGCACATGCATAACCTATATCAGACTGCTTGCTGTACCAGGGAGGGAAGGGAGTGAGGGAGAAAAGTTTGAAACTCAAAAACTTATAAAAAGTGAATGAAAATTATCCTTACATGTAAGTGGGGGAAAAAAATTTAAAGATTTAAAAGAAAAAATAAAGGAAAGTGTACAAGGCTTGGAAGGTCAATGTTTGCCAGTCAGAATCTACTTTAGACCGGTAAAATGTCCACATTCTTTCCTCTGGGCAGTGTGGCTTGTTCCCCAGCTTCAAGCAGTTTTTTCTTTTTCTTTTTATGAATTTATTTTTAGTTTTCCACATTCACTTCCACAAGATTTCGAGTTCCAAATTTTCTCCCCATCTCTCCTCTCCTCCCACCCTAAGATTGTAGCCATTCCGATTATCCCTTCCCCCAATCTGCCTCCCTTTCTATCACTGCCCACCCACCTCTGATCAAGAAGTTTTTTTGAAAGGGGAAAGGGAGAAAAATATAAAAGAAAGAGGAATCAGTTTAGATCTCAAGCAACTTTTGTTATAAAATTTTACCAACAAGTAAAAAATGGGTTTCAGCCTTGTCATTGTTTAACCGGGCCTTAGAACGCAGAATCCCTAGAGTCACCTATCCAAATTTGAAAAGACAGAGATGGCTTCTAGCTGTCAGGTGCCTGACATGTGGCCACCTGGGATTTTAAACAAAAACTTCTTTTCCAAACCAAAGTAGCAGCATTGACAAAGTGCTGAGGAGCTGGTAGCCAAGGAACCCTGGGGTAACTTGGGTCATGGGAGTGGGGATGATCGGGGTCTAGTCAACAGGTTCGACTCAACTGGTGGTTGCATTTGAAGCTAAAACATAATGAATTTTGTAATTAAGTTAATATCATTATTAATTAAGTTAATATCATATCTCACACACAAATCAGCGCTCAACTGATTGTTTTGTTGACTGTCAGAGAAAATGTTCATAAGATTCAGATTAAAACTTAAAAATATGTTGTGGATATAGGTATGGATTTTGTTCTTGGAGAGCTGGTTGTTAAATATTGGCCAGCACGTGCCAGAGAGGGAGGAAGGGAGAGAGGGGGGAGAGACAGAGAGAGACAGAGACAGAGAAAGAGGGTGAGAGAGAGAGAGAGATTTATTAAGTACTTACTAGGTGGCAAAGTAGAGTGCAAGTGCTAGAGGTAAAAATACAAGCAAACAGCTAGTCCCTAACCTCAAAGAGCTTTTGTTCTGATGGACAACATATAAAGGGGACTGGAAAGTGATGGGAAGGACACCCTTAAGGGGCAAAGCTGTTTGTGATGAAAGGTCTAGAGAATGAGGTGATACTCCTCCCTCTCTCTGGTCTCTTAAACAATGTGAAATTCCCTTGTGAGGTTGTCAATTCTCATTCAGTGACTGCCCAGCTGATGGAAGGAGACAAGTCTCGCCTAAGCATTTTATGAATATCATCTCATGTGATCCTCACAACATCCCCAGGAAATAGGTGCTATCATAATCATTAATATCCCCATTTTACAGTTGGGGAAACTGAGGCAGAGGTGAAGCGACTCCCCCAGCTACTAAGTGTCTATGGCAGATTTGAACTCAGGTTTTCCTGAATCCAGCTCTATCCACTGTTCCACCCAACTGCCAAGTCTCTTAACCAGTGGACTCCCCAGGGAGCTCTCTAAGCCCAGAAGCTGAAAAGGTAATCTTGCTCGGTTAGTCTTAGGTCTCTCTCCTACAGTGACATTCACAGGCTCAGTCCTTCCTTTCACAGAAGGCCCTTCCCCCCAAAATTTTTTTGTCTTGCCAAAACCACCTACATTTTAGAGGAGAGGAAGGGAGAGGGAGGAGGGAGTCACTGGTTGCTTCTCTCCAAGAAAGACTTTGGAAACCCGAAACTCCCCACCATGTGACTTAGGTGGCTTGGACCCAAATGACTTCCCTATTTATGTACACCTGGTGTGTCTGGGAATGAACCTGGAGTTCAAATAGCCCAAGGGAGAAGGGCCTATGGTAGAGAATGACTTCCTCCTCACCCTCACATTGAGGACTGTCTGAGCCCTGGCAGGGACCCAGGCCTGAAGAGAAAAGCTTTCCTCTTGTCCTCCTTCCCTCCCTCCCTCCCTCCCCACCGCTCTAATAAAACTTGACTGAGGCTTCCGGCCCTTGTTATTGACAGGCCCAAACTGGCTAACAGAATGTGACTGATCTAGAAAGGTTCTGGGCAACGATCAAACAGTAACTCAGCCAGACCTGAGCCCTTCCTCCAGCCTCAGGGTCATGAGCAGTAAGGGAAAGGTTTCTGCAGACCCTCCCGGGGAAGAACTGGAAATTTTTAAAAAAGGGGGTTGGTATGTACCATCAACTGGGAATGACTAAATAAATTAGGGCAGCTGTGTGACCCTGGACATGTCACTTAACCTTTCTCAGTCTGTTTCTTCATCTATAAGATGGAAAGTAATAGCGCCTGCCTCACAGGGTTGTTGTGAAGATCCAGTGAGACAGTGTTTGTCAATCACTCTGCAAGTCTTAGCTGACTATAATGGACGTATAGAACTGGTTCAGACAAACGTCTGAACAGACATCAGAACTGATATAGAATAAAATGAGAGAACCGGGGGACAGTTTACACAATGACCACAATAAAGCAAAGGAAAACAACCTCAAAAATACCAGAGTTCTGGTCAATGTAGCGACCTGTGCTAAGTTCGGAGGACTGATGATGGACCATGCCTCTTCTTAACCAGGCAGATGAGGTTCTGAGTCAAGTCGTCTGGAAAGAATCCAGGGCAGAGGTTCTCCTCATCAAGAGGGCTTTATTGACGCAAAAGCAGAGGGCTAGCCCTGGAAGGAGTACAGGCAATTGGAGAAGACAGATACTTGTTTCATACACAAGTTTTGGGCACTCAGCTATGGGTGGGAGGACATGGGCAGTTAGCCATAGGGAAGAATATCAGGAAGAGAAAGTAGGTGTGTTGGTTACTTTACAAAATAGCCCAGAGATGTGGTCACAAATCAATGAATTTAACTTACAACATTCAAAAATATGGGAGCAAACCATAGGGGTTATTCATGTACACAGAAAATAACAAGGTTTTCTTGTCAACAGATAGAGTCCCCCTGTTACTGGACAGATGTAGATTTAGGCAAGGCTCTCATTAGTGGCTGGGCAGAAGTCAGCCTCATCATTATCTCTTGGCAGGGAGGTGGTGGACCAGGGACGCTGAATGAGATATACCTAGCCAATGCATTGTTGGGTTTTGCTTGACTGTTTTTAAGTTACAATGAGGGATGAGTTAGTGGGTAGTGACTGAGATGTGGGAGGTGAAAACCAACAATAAAACATTCTTTTAAAAAAATACATTGAACCAAAGAGCTCAGAAGGAGGCACAGCAGGGACAATTTTGTTATTACTTTGTTAAATTTAATGTGGTTTTAAAAAAACAACTACATTATAGCAGAAGTTCACAACTCTGGAAGCCAAACATTTGTACTTACTGATATTATTAAGTTCATAGGCTGCTGAGTGAAGTGAGCAGAACCAGGAGAACATCGTACATAGTAATAGAAATATTGTATGATGATCAACTATGACAGACTTAGCTCTTTGCAGTGATACAACGATCTAAGGCAATTCCAAAAGACTCATGTTGGAAAATGCTATCCACATCCAGAGAAAGAACTATGGAGTTCTGAATGCAGATCAAAGCATTCTCTTTTTTATTGTGTTTTTTTCTTCTGGTTTTTCCCTTTTGTTCTGATTCTTCATTTATAATGTGACTAATGTGGAAATATGTTTAATATGATTGTACATTTCATATTATATCATATTGCTTGCCATCTTGGGGAAGAGGGAGAAAAAAATTTGGAATTCAAAATCTTATAAAAGTGAATGTTGAAAACTAAATGAATGTTATTAAAAATTATTAAGTTTATAATGAAGAAGAAAATTGAAATTAGACATTCCAGGGGGCTGGGATTTGAAAGGACTTTTTCTTTTTAAAACCTTTCCCTCACCTAGTGGGGGCTCCCTAGGACACTTCTAGGCTTCTGTTTAGTCTCTCCTCAGATATGGGATTCCAATTACATCTAAGAAGTACTTATTAAGGGCCTACTGAGTTCAAGGTTCTTGAAAAGGAAGAAAAAAATTTCAGCCCTCAATTCGAATGGGAAGGTATACAAGATGTACAGAGAGATGCATCCCTACAGTTCTCTGAGTGGGGAGAGAGCATCCACTTCCTTGGAAGGAAATAACAATGAGGAAGGTTACCTGGAATTGAGCCCTAAAGAATGCTATAGGATTATGATAGCTGGAAGAGGGCCGCAGAAATGGAAATGTTCCACCTGCCAGTGCATTAGCTGGCCAGTGTGATTAGAACGGAGAGCCGATAAAATGATGAATAAGGGACAATGAGTCCAACTCTGGAGGCCTTTCTATGCCAAGCTGAGGACTTCCTACTCAGGCAGTTGGGTGCTGGAGTGGACAGAGTGCTGGGCCTCAAGTTAGGAGGACCTGACTTCAAATCTGGCCTCAGATTTATTTACTACCTGGGTAACCATGGACAAGTCACTTAACTATGCCTGCCTCAGTTTCCTCATCTGTAAAATGAGATCAGGGTTGATGTGAGGATCAAATCAGATTATATTTATAAGACCGTTTATAAACCTTAATTTGTTGTTACTGTCATTAGGTGTTTCAGACATGTCCAACTTCATTTGGTTTTCTTGACAAAAATACTGGAATGGTTTGCTATTCCTTTTCCAGTTCATTTGACAGATGAGGAAACTGAGGCAAACAGGATCAAGTGACTTGCCCAGGGTCCCACAGTTAGTTAGTGTCTGAGGCCAGATTTGAACCCAAGAAGATGATTCTTCCTGATTCCAGACCCATCCACCTGGCTGCTCCTAAACCTTAAAAGACTGCATAAAAGTTGACTTTTATCATTTTACCTTTCTTTTAATCAAATTATTTTATTTGCTTTCAGTATTCAACAATCACTTCCATATATCTTAGATTTTTTTCCACTCCCTCCCCACTTCCTCCCTGAGACAGTGTACAATCTTACATAGGTTCTACATGTATATTCCTATTAAATGTATGTTGCATAGAAGAATTAAAATGAATGGGTGAAACCATAAAACAAAACAAAAAATAATACAAAAGAAAATGGTCTGTTTCTCTCTGCCATCCAGTTCCATAGTTCTTTCTCTAGATGTGGAAGGCATTTTGCCTCGAGTCCATTGGAAATTTTTTAAGTCTATGCATTTCAATGAAGTAGTAAGTCTACCAGAAAAATTCCTCACACACTGTGGTTGTTGCTGTGTGCAAAGTTCTGGTTCTGCTCACTTCATGTAAGTCCTTCCAGGTCTCTCTGAAGTCTTCCTGTTCATCACTTCTTATATTACAATAGCATTCCATTACATTCATATACCACAACTTGTTCAGACATTCTCCAATTGATGGGTATCCTCTTGATTTCCAGTTTTTGGCCACCACAAAGAGAGCTGCTATAAATATTTTTGTACATGAAAGACCCTTTCCTATTTCTATGATCTCTTTGCTTTTTTCTTTTATAAGAGACAATGAGACTCTATTGCATATAGCTTGCTTTTTTCTTTTAAAGAATATCATAAGTTGTATGCCATCTTGGGGAGGGAGGGGTAGAAAATCCAAAACTTATGGAAGCAAATGTTGAAAATTGAAAATAAATAATTAAATTAATAAATATTGGGAAAAAATAAAAAATAAAGTATATCATAAGACTTTCCATGACCTCTTTGGGATACAGTCCCAGAAGCGATATTGCTGGGTCAAAGTGTATGCATGCTTTTGTGCATTTTGGGCATAGTTCCAAATTGCTCTCCAGAATGGTTGGATCAGCTCACAGCTCCATGTTAGCCAATCTGATAGGTGTGATGTGGTACCTCAGAGTTGTTTTGATTTGCATCTCTCTAATCAATAGTGATTTAGATCATTTTTCATATGATTATAGATAGCTTTAATTTCTTCCTCTGAAAATTCCCTGTTCATATCCTTTGACCATTTATCAGTTGAGGAATGACTTGTATTCTTGTACATTTGACTCAGTTCTTTATATATTTTAGAAATGAGGCCTTTATGACAGACATTAGTTGCAAAAATTCTTTCCCAGTTTTCTGCTTCCCTCCTAATCTTGGTTTCATTGGGTTTGTTTGTGCAAAAACTTTTCAATTTAATGTAATCAAAATTATCCATTTTGCACTTCTATCTCTTGTTTGGTCATAAATTTCTCCTGGTTTTATTTTCCAGGTCAGTTGTTTTTCCTATTAGATATTTTACATTTTCTTCTATCTTTTCATTCTTTAGATTCTATTTAACTGATTCTTGATTTCTCCTAGAGTCATTAGCTTCTACTGTCCTATTCTCATTTTTATCAAATTGTTTTCTTCAGTTAACTTTTGTATCTCCTTTTCCATCTGTCCAATTGTTCCTTTTAAAGAGTTATTTTCTCTAGTTAGGTTTTGTACTTCCTTTTCCATTTGTGCAATTGTCCTTTTAAATTCTTCTGTGGTTTCTTTTTTTCATATTTTTAAAATCATTGGTCAGTTTTTCTTCTATTTCTCTAATAAGGCTTTTAAAATCCTTTCTGAGCTCTTCTAAAAAGGTTCTTTGTGCTTCAGACCAGTTCATATTCCCTTCTGAAGTTTCAGATGGGAGTACAGTCTCAGTGCTAACCTTTTTGGTATTTGTGTTTTAGTCCTTGTCCCCATAGAAAGATTCTATGGTCTTTTCTTTTCTGCTTTGCTTCTTACTCATCATAATCACCCTTTTCCTGGATTTTAAAATAGATCACTGCATCTGGGTCACAGGGGACTCTGTCCCACAAGTGCCCAGAACTTGAGGCTTTATGTGTTGTGGCCTCTGATTCTTTCAGCTAGAAGTTAAAATACTACAACTTACCTGGTGCTGAGCTGACTGGTATTGGAAAGCAGAGACCAGGTGAGGTCTTCTTTAGGTTTCCCCAGAGTTACCTAGCTTGTTAAGTGCGGGAGATGGGGGGAGGCGGGGGGTGGGGTGGTGTCTGGCCACAGGAGATCTCCTCTGCTGAGCTAGAGCATAGGCAAGCTCAGAAGTTTGTGATCCCATCTGTGCTAGTGTCTTCCCAATTCCCCTGGGGTGCTGAGGCATGCCTGGGGTCCTGGTGTTGGCGATTGGTGGTTTCACACTCCTAGGGCTCAGGATCTTCTTCCAGTTTGCTGAGGTGGGGCTGTCTGGGACAGTTCTTTCCTGCACTGGTCCCCTTCAGCCACAGCAAGAGGACCCTCCTTAGCAATCTTCCTAGCTTCACGGGCTAAGAGTCTACTACTCTCACTGTTTCAGGGTTTTTCCGGGGGAGGTATTCTCTGGGCTTGTCAAGGTCAACAAGAGTAGGGAGATAGCAATTACCAATCTGCCATCTTGGCTCTTATTATCATTTTGTCTTAGAGGCAATGGGGGTCTCTCTGTCTTCTGCCAGATGTTAATGTGGACCCAAGGACAACCTGGCCTGCTGGCCTTTTCCCACAGAAATAGTGATAGGATGGTTTCTGTGTTCTGAGAAGCAGCTCAACATAACAGAGAGCATTAGATTTCCATGTCAGGGGATTTCACTGACTAGCCATAAGACCTTAGGCAAGTAACTGACCTTCTCTGGGCTTCACTATTTTGCTTTATAAAATGAGGGCACTGGATGAGATGACCTAAGATCTTTCCAGTTTTGAGTTTCTCTAAGTGCTGAGGAAGTTTGGTTCTCTGTGTTAGTTCCATCCATATTCGGTGATGTTAACAAAGACATTACTGAGAAGGCTTTTTTCTCCTCTGCTTTAGGGGAGGCTGGGCTCTGTGAATCACCCTGACTCCCCCCCAGACTCCATCCACTTTGATCTCCCCATTCTGGAGGCCCTGCTGGATGTCATGGAAAAGGGTTTCAAAGGCCAGAGTGACGTTGCTGTTGGTCTTGGCTGAAGTCTCCAGGAAAGACATGCCCAAAACTGCAGCTAAATTTTCTGCTTCCTGTGTTGACACCTGACGAGACTGCTGCAGATCACTCTTGTGGCCAATCAGTAGGAAGATAACCTTGTCCAGGCCCTGCACGGATGCCACCTGCTGGTACCAGTCTTGTATGTGGTTAAAGGACTCCCTGTTGGTCACATCAAAGACCAGGAGGACACCTACTGTATTCCGGTAGAAGGACCGAGTTATGCTCCTGGGAGTTGGGGAGAGGAAAGAGAGACAGGTAAGGTCTAGTACCCCAGATCTACTATGGAAGGAGAAAGGAAAACTCCTAAGCTAAGATTTATGTCTCAAGGAGACAGTCCTCTGAAATACCAGTGAAAATCTCTTCTGCTCGCTGGTATTGGGAGGTTGAGACCTGTACTTCTGAGGATCCAGCTGACAGATACACTGACCCCCACCCCTCCCTAACTGGGACCCTTTGCCTTCATCCCCTCATCTTCCACAGCTCTCCATAAGCCCCTACCCATGCCTTCAGGTCATCTGAAAAGGAGCCCCAGTGATGGCTCTCAATGGTCACCTCTAAGCAGAATAGGATCATATGGACCCAGACACAGCTGAAAAGGATTTCAGGGGCCATCAAGGAACAGGATGATTGATGAGAACCTCCAAGGGAGTCTGGCCCAATCCTCTCATTCTGCAGAGTAGGAGACTGAAGGGGAAGTGATTTGCCCAAGGTCACGCTAATAATAAGCCCAAGAAACAGAATTATTGGAATCCAGGACCTCCTGGAAGCCAATCCAGGGCTGTTTCCCCTGAAATAAAGTTTGCATAACCTTCTTCATTGGGTTGTAATGTAAAATGAAAGCAGAGATTTTTTGTTTGTTTCTTTTTATCTCCAGCACCCATATTCCAGGGAATATAGTAGGCACTTAATAAATGCCTGTTGGATTGTGAGGAAATCAAATTAAAACACTATAGAAAAGCCTGATCAGTATTGATTTGGTCTCAAAATACCTGGGCCTCACTTTCCTCATCTGTAAAATGGGGAGGACTTCATCACATCCGGCTGTCTATGATTCACTCACTCTCATCTCTCCTCCCAGCCTCCACTTCCAACTACCAGTCCTCCCATGACAGAACTGGAGAAACCCGGGCTTGGAGGCTTTAGCCGCTTGCGCAAGGACACAAGGGACAGCAGCGGTAGAATTGAACTCACCATGACCACTCAGCCCGCTTCTGCAGCAAGCAAGGGTCCTGGCTTAAAATCCGACCCTTCCCCTCATTACCGGAGTGCCCTCAGACAAAAGTCACTTCCCCTCCCTGGCACTCAAGATTCCCCGGCTTCGAAATGAGGGGCTTGGAGTAGATGGTCCATAGGGTCTCTTCCAACCCCAAGTGATCCCCTCCAGTAGCCGCCCCCAAACCCGCCCTCACTCCATACTCCCGCCCGTCTTTGCTCCCTCGGACCTGTAGCGTTCGTGGCCTGCGGTGTCCCACAGCTGCAGCTTGACCCTCGGACCCGAGGCCAGCTGCAGCATGCGGCTGTAGAACTCGACGCCCACCGTAGAGCCAGGGGGCTCATCAGCCCACAAGTCTCCCTCCACATAGCGCTTCAGCAGAGAAGTCTTGCCCACGTCTGCGTCCCCCAGCAATAAGACGCGGAGCTGGAGCTGGTCGGACGCGAGCTGGTATTGCCCCTCCATCGGATCTCCGAGCTGCGCGGACCGGGCGGACCGGAGGGGAGCCGCTGAGCCAGGGACGGACCGGGCGGACCCGAGCGGAGCCGCTGAGCCAGGGATGGACCGGGCGGACCGGAGCGGAGCCGCTGAGCCAGGGACGGACCGGGCGGACCGGAGGGGAGCCGCTGAGCCAGGGACGGACCGGGCGGACCCGAGC
>CM053771.1:54915924-54966445 GCA_028658325.1 Potorous gilbertii | reverse complement strand
GCCGCTGAGCCAGGGACGGACCGGGCGGACCCGAGCGGAGCCGCTGAGCCAGGGACGGACCGGGCGGACCCGAGCGGAGCCGCTGAGCCAGGGACGGACGGGGCGGACCGGAGCGGAGCCGCTGAGCCAGGGACGGACCGGGCGGACCCGAGCGGAGCCGCTGAGCCAGGGACGGACGGGGCGGACCCGAGCGGAGCCGCTGAGCCAGGGACACACCGGGCGGACCGGAGCCGAGCCGCTGAGCCAGGGACGGACCGGGCGGACCCGAGCGGAGCCGCTGAGCCAGGGATGGACCGGGCGGACCCGAGCGGAGCCGCTGAGCCAGGGACGGACGGGGACAGACGGGGCGGACGGGGTGGACGGACCCGAGCTAAGCCTCCTGAAGGTAGGATGCGGGAGGAATCTGGAGCTGCCGATGGGGCTGGGCAGCGATTAATGGAACGGACCGGAGCAGAGCCTCAGAGGGTGGCTTCGGGTGGGATGGCGGGACCCACGATGGGAAGGAGGGGAGGCGAGCCAAGCCTCTGAAGCCCGGCGACCGGAGCCCCCTGGGAGGACCCGGAGACCGACAAGGGAGAGGAACAGCGCCCGCGGAGTTTGGAGCGCCGAGAGAACTGAAACTGAGACCCTCGTGTTTAGGAGACCTCGGTCCCGCCCCAGGGCCCTCCCCGCGCTGAGCCAGGCGTCCGCTCCCGCTCCCCTCGTGGGGAACTTTTCCCAGAGCTGGAAGGATTCTTGGAGATCGTCCGGTCTAACCCTCCTTTTACAGGTCAATCAGTCAATCAACACGCATTGTGTTAGGGTTTCGGGGTCACACTAAGGTGATACAAACACCAACATGACAGCCCCTCCGCTCAGGAAAGCACTTAGGAGGTTCTTCCAGATGCGTGAATGGAGGAGCTTCGGACCAAGAGAGATCCAGGACAAAACCGGCCTCTAAAGGAGAAGGCAACATTTCTTTTATATTTCTGAAATCCATATAAATAGAAACCTGACGGATGTACAAACTTCAGCTGGAGGCGGAAGCAACTCAAAACCAGAAGCCTTTCCCAGCCCCCCAGGAGCTTGTGCCCGCCCTCTGTGGCTTATCTCCAGTGGTCTCTGTCTGCATTTCGTTCCTGCAGAGTGGTCCGCACGTCTCTCTCCCCCATTAGACTCCTTGGGAGGAGGGATTGATTTTTGCCTTTCTTTGTATCCCCAGCTCCTGGCCCGTAATAAGTGCTTGTCGGCTATTGGCTGCTGGGCATGGCCAAGGCAGTCCACCGTGACTTTAGTGAACCCTCGTCAGCAGGCCCTGGGGATTCCTACCCTCTGTTGCTTCTTTTCATGATCCTTTTCTTTTTCTGGAGGACTACTCCATCTCTGCTTCCCACCTCCCTTCTCTTCCCCACTCCATCGGGAAAAAGAAAAAAATAAAAAATAAAAACCGAATGTTTGTAACACATATGCATAATCAGGTGAAACAAATTCCTACAATAGTCATGACCAGAAATATATGATTTATTCTGCATTTTGAGCCCTTCACCTCTCTGTCAGGAAGTGGCTAGTATGTTTCTTCACTGGTCCTCTGACATGGTGGCTGGTCAACCTTGGCACCATGTATAGCACATAGTAAGTCGTTAATAAAGGATTGTTGAAAAATGACCAACCACAATTCCAAAGGACTCGCAAGCTATCCACTCCGAGACAGGCAATGAATGAAGTTAGAGTTCAGACTGAAGCGTATTTTGGAAGCGACCCGACTGAATCAGAAATTTGTCTCACTTGATGCAAAGATTTTGTTTTTCTTGCTTTTTCAGTAGGTGGGAGATCGGGAGGTAGGAGGGAGAAAATTGGGACCTGAAAATGAAACAAAATTGACTTTTTAAAAATGCTTTGACTGATTGACCTAAAAGAGAAAGGGCTTGCTCAAGGTCACAGTGGAAGGCTCCTCTTAACTCTTCAAACCGAGGCTGAGCTGAACCCAAATTTCATAGACTCACCAAGGGAAGGAGGGAGACCTGGGGCATCACCTCATTCCAACCCTCTTTTTTCTGCAAAGAAACAGGTCCAGATTTAGAATGAGAGCAGGGAACAGACAATAGTTCTATTTTTTCCCCTACTTAACAGTATTTTAGTTGTTCCAATTACGTGTAAAGATAGTTCTGAAAATTCACTTTTATAAGATTTTTGAATTCCAATTTTTTTTCTCTCTTCCTTCTTCCCCTCCCCACTCCCCTAGACAATATTCACAATAAATACCAAAATAAGGTCAAAATGGGCACATGATTTACACATAAAGGGTGATATGATAAGCAAATTAGGAGAGCATGGAAGAGTTTATCTGTCAGATCTATGGATAAGGGAAGAGTTTAGGACCACACAAGATAGAACATTACAAAATGTAAATAGATAATTCTGGTCATATAAAATTAAAAGCTTTTTGCACAAATAAAGCCAATGCAACCAAAATTAAAAGGAAAGCAGAAAACTGTGGGTAAATTTTTGCAACAAGGATCTCTGATAAAGGCCACATTTCTCAAATATATGGGAAACTGAGTCAAATTTATAAAAATACAAGTGATTCTCCAATTGATAAATGGTCAAAGAATATGAACAGGCAGGTTTCAGACAAAGAAATCAAAGCAACCTATAGTCATGAAAAAATGTTCTGTCATTATTGATTAGAAAATGCAAATTAAAACAATTCTGAGGTACTCCCTTACACCTATCAGATTGGCTAATATGACAAAAAAGGAAAATGATGAATGTTGGAAGGTATATGGGAAAACTGGAACACTAATGCACAGTTGGGTGGAGTTGTGAACTGATACAACCATTCTAGAGAGCAATATGGAACTATGTCCAAAGGGCTATAACATGTGATACCCTTTGATCCCACTGCCACTGCTAGGTCTGTATCCCAAAGAGATTTTTTAAAAATGGACCTACCTATGTGTACAAAATATTTATAGCAGCTGTTTTTGTGGAGGCAAAGAGTTGGAAATTGAAGGGATGCCCATCAATTGTGAAAGAGCTGAACAAGCTGTGCTGTAAGATTGTGATGAAGTACTATTGCAAGTAAGAAATGACAAGCAGGATGGTTTCAGAACAGTCTGGGAAGGACTTATATGAACTGATGCAAAGTGAAGTGAACAGAATCAGGAGGATGTCGTACACAGTAACAGAAATATTGCACAATGAAGAATTGTGAATGACGTAGCTGCTCTCAGCAATACAGTGATCCAAGGCAATCCCAAAGAACTCACAATGAAGTGTACTATCAGATAAAAGACCAATTATCTGCATACAGACTGAAACATAGTATTTTTTACTTTCTTTCATATTTTTTTTTGTTCAAATCTTCTTGTGCGAAATGACTAATATGGAAATGTTTTACATGATTGCACATCTATAACCTATAATTGATTGCTTATTGTCTCTGGGAGAGGGAGACGGATAGAATTTGGAACTCAAAACTTAAATAATCCCATAAATGTTTAAAAATTATTTTAACATGTAATTAGAGAATAAAATATTAAATAAAAAATATTTCTTGAAATATGATATCTAGACTATTTTATTGGTCATGGTATTCAGGTATTCCAATAATCCTTTAATATTTTTCTCTTTGATCTATTTTCCAGGGCACTTGTTTTTACTATGAGATACCTTAACATTTTCTTCTATTTTTCTGAAAGTTTGTTGTTTCTACAAGGTTTTGTATCTTTTGTGTCAAGCTGTCAGTTCTTTCCAGTTCTTTCATAGTTCTCATTTCTTTTCCAATTTTTCCTCTAATTCTTTCATTTCATTTATCAAAAAACAAAACAAAACAAAAAAACACCTTTTTTTTTTTAATTCTTGTTTCACTTCTCATTGAAAATCTAGTTGAGTTAGTGCCCAAGCTCTGTTTTGCTTCCAGGTTTTATTTGTGAACATTTTGGAGTCATTCACCTTTTCTGGATTCATGTCTTGAGTATTCCTGTCACCATGATGGAATTTTATGGTAGGATTCTTTTTCTGTTTGCACATTCTTCCATCTGACTTTGGACTTGTTATTAGGGACAGACTCTGTGCACTTCTGGAGAGGAGGTGTCAGTGGATTCTGTCGCTACTTACTTGGGGTTCTTTCAGGGACATCTCAGGCTGTAGGCCTGTATGCTCTTAGCTCTCCTATCATGTTCTGATCCAGGGCTAAGATTGACGGCTGCCCTTCTGATCTGAATTCTGTAAGTTCCTGAGTTAGACTGGGTCTGAGAAATAGTGGACTGCTGCCAGGATCAGCCAGCTGGAGAATTTTCTTGCTTTCAGACTGAGAGAACTGAAGGTTTCCTTTTGGTCTGGTATTCTTAGCCTAATTATTCCTTTTCAGGCTTCAGAAGGGGCTAGAAGTTGAAACTGAGATGCTGCTTTGCTCCTGGGGTCCAAGTCACCTTGTATCTGAACTTGCTCCTGATTTAGTTCAGTACAATTAACCAAGGATCTGGAACCATGTCTCAGCCCAGAAGATCACCCTGAGATTTAAGTCCTCTTCTTTAGTCCGCCCTGGATCTGTGGCCCAGAAATAACTAATAGTTCAAACAAGAGATAAAGAACATTATGAAATGCAAAATGGATAATTTTGATTATATTAAATTGAAAAACTTTTGCACAAACAAAACCAATGCAACCCAGATTAGAAAGGAAGCAGAAAACTGAGAATTTTCACAACTAGTGTTTCTGATAAAGGCCTCATTTCTTTCCTTTTTTAAATGAATATATAACTTATTTATTTTTCAGTTCTCAACATTCATTTCCATAAGAATTTGAATTCAAAAATTTCTCCACCTCCCACCCCAGGATAGAATTCACTCCAGACACCCCTTCCTCCAGTCTGTCCTCCTTCTATTACCCACCCTTCTTCCATCCCCCTTCCCCTCTATTTTCCTGTAGGACAAAATAGATTTCTATACTCCATTGCCTGTATATCTTAATTTCCAGTTGCATGTTAAAACAATTTTTAACATTTATTATTAAAGCTTTGAGTTCTATATTCTCTCCCTCCCTCCCCACCCACCCTCATTGAGAAAACAAGCAATTCAATATAGATCATACATGTGTAACAATGAAAAGCACTTTCATAATAATTATGTTGTAAAAGACTAACTACATTTCCCTCTGTCCTATCCTGCCCTCCATTTATTCTATTCTCTCTCTTGACCTGTCCTTCCACAATACTGTTTGTAAAGGCCTCACTTGTAAAATATATAGAGAACTGAGTCAAATTTACAAGAATACAAGTCATTCCCCAAATGATAAATGGTCAAAGGATATGAACAGGCAGTTTTCAGAGGAAGAAATTAAAGATATCTATAGTCATATGAAAAAATGGTCTAAATCACTATTGATTAGAGAGATGCAAATCAAAACATCACACCTATCAGATTGGCTAACATGACAAAATAGGAAGATGATAAATGTTGAAGAAGATGTGGGAGAGTTGGAACACTAATTCATTGTTGGTGGAGCTACATGAGCTGATCTAACCATTCTGGACAGTAATGTGGAACTTTGCCCAAAGGGCTATAAAAATGTGTGCATACCCTTTGACCCAGCAATACCATTTCTAGGACTGTACTCCAAAGACATCATAAAATGGGAAAGGGACCCATGTGTTCAAAAATAGCTCCTGTTTTTGTGGTGTCCAAGAATTGGAAATCGAGGAGATGCCCATCAATTGGGGAATGACTGAACAAATTGTAGTACATGAATATAATAGAATACTATTGTGTTATGAGAAATGATGAACAGGAGGACTTCAGAAAATCCTGGAAAGACTTGTATGAACTAGTGCTGAGTGAAGGGAGCAGAACCAGGTGAACATTGTTCACAGAAACAGTTACAGTGTGCAAGGATTGATTTTGATAGACTTAGCCCTTCTTAGCAATCCAAGGACCTAAAACAATTCTAAAGGATCCATGATGGAAAATGCCATCCACATTCAGAGAAGTTGGAATACAGAGAGAAGCAGACTATTTTCTTTTTTTGTTTTGCTTTGCTTTTTCTTTCTCATAGTTTCTTTTGTTGAGGTTTAGGGGTACTGAGAACCCCAAAATACTGACATGCCGGGTCCTGGTTAAATGAATTTGACTCAAGTCTTCTTAAAGCCATGTGGGATAAAAAGACCCTTACTCAAAATCTTAAATAAATGAAGAGGCTTCTCAATAAGAACAGAAAGAAAAGGATTTATTACAATTCTCGAGAAAGGGAGGTCCTTCCACCATGTCGGGGAACCTGGTGGAGTGAGGCAACTTACAGAAATTGAAGCACAATTTTTATACCTTAACGCAGAGAATCCCACCTCCCCACTATCCCACCTCTCCATTAGCTGAGAGGTGGGCTCACAATCTAAGCGCGAAAAACTAGGTAAACTCCAGGAAATTTTCACCTATCCCAACACAATTACCTCATCTAATATCTAACTTAACTGCTGATGTGGTTTTAGAAAAGAGGGGAGGGCGAGAAGCAGGAGCTGGTAGCGTTCATGCGGCAACAGTACAACAAACGAAGGGGAGATTTGAGAAACTTCCAAGTTTCGGCTACAGCCCACAGCACTTTCACAAAGAAAGCTAGTAGCTGGTAAGCGGGGGGAAACTAACTGACCATCCACAAGCCCTGGATACCTGAAACTCAGGTATCCAAGGAGAGAAGCCTTATGGAGGAGAAATTTTATTTAGAAAATCCAATATTCTCCATATTTTTATTATGAAAAGTCTTCACAATCTCATCTCACTCCAAGACAAAGAAAGACAAAGTTTATTAAAGATTCGCCATACTGGGTTGACTCTTA
This sequence comes from Potorous gilbertii, assembly GCA_028658325.1. Taxonomy (NCBI): domain Eukaryota; kingdom Metazoa; phylum Chordata; class Mammalia; order Diprotodontia; family Potoroidae; genus Potorous; species Potorous gilbertii. Next base: position 54,959,637 of record CM053771.1, on the reverse strand, counting down.
AGGAGCCTAAGCATTTGTAAGGCTTGTATTCACAAGCTGGCCAGATAGAATCCCAGCTAGACAGACTGAGCTGGATTGAATCTGAGCACCTTCATGGAGGCAAGATAGAATAGAAAAAGTCTGTAGGAAAGATCTAGAGGTGGTCTAGTGGTCTGGGAGGAGGGTCTAAGGAGGATCTTGATGGGATTGGGGTAACTGGTGATGTAATCCGGGGTGGGGGGGGTGGGGGGGAGAGGGGGAACAGCTGGAAGCACACAATGCAGGGCTTGGGTGGGATGTAGGTGGGGCAATGAAGATGTAACCCACAATGGAAGGCCAGGCTAGGCCAAGGGCAAGGGATCTGAGTATGAAATGAATTTGAGTATGAAAGGCCAGGTTAAGTGGGAAAATTCTGGGGGAACCTGTTTACCTGTCTTTAAATTTGAGTATGAAAGACCAGGTGGGGAGATTCTAGGGAAGTTCAGGGAGGTTCCCAGAGTCCGAACTCCATCCCTCCCATTTGTTATAATTCTTCTAGGCAACATGACTGTTAAAAGGAATGTATGTATAGGGTCCATATAAGATTGCATGCCTTCCTGGGGAGGGAAGGGGCAGAGAGGAAGTGAAAATTTAAAACTTATGGATATGAATGTTGAAAACTAAAAATAAATTAATAAATAATAATAAATTGGGGAAAAAAGAAATAGTCGACAAAGCTGCCAGTTGGTGCCAATTTATGGTACACCAGTACACAGGTCTCAGGGTACCCCCCAGCATAGGTCTAATACCTCCCCTTGCTCTGATACCCAGCTTCTCCCAGCATAGGAGCCCTCTAGGTTAGTTCCCATCATTAGCGTGTGCACACCTCCCTATCAGGTCAGTAGGTTACACAGTGGATTAGAGTACCGGGTTCAGAATCAGGAAGATGGTCTTCCTGAGTTCAGATGTACCCTCAGATACTTACTAGTTGTGCGACCCTGGGTGAGTTCCTTAACCCAGCTTTTTAGTTTTTTTGTGTGTGAAGTTGGGTTTTCCTGGGTGATGGTGGATTGAAGGAATGAATAAATTAATCCATGATGCCAGGCTGTATGCTAAGCATGGGGAAGAGAAGATGCAAAGGCAAAGACCATCCCTTCTCACAGGCATTTTCTATATTAATAAGGGAACACTCCTAGTGTTTGGGAGGTTGGCCCAGAACCTCTGCTTCATCAGGGCAATCCCAGGGATGGTCAGTGGGGCCATGGAGGGGCTGACTGAGCGGGATGTAGGGGGAATGGGGGGGAGGTGCTTTGGTTAATATTCCCAGAACTAAAAGTGGAAATTGGAGTTGGGGTGAGGACTGGGGAGCTGGAACAGCATAGTGGGGGTCTGGATTAAGTCAAGTCCATAAGCATTTATTAAGCGCTTACTAAGATGCAAAAAATAGTTCCTGCGCTCAAGGAGCGTGTACCTTAGTGGGGCACACAGCATGGATGTAACATACAAGATCACACTTTCATTCGAGAAGATCTCAGTGAGCAGTGGGGGAACGGGAGGGGCTCGGGAAGGGGATTGACTCCAGGGTGAGACTTGGGGGAAGCGGAAGGCAGAGAGCAGGGAGAACATTCCAGCCAGTGCAAAGGCAGGGTAGGGGGAGATGAGTGCTCCTGCTCAAGCACAGCGAAGAGTCTAACTGGAAAGGGTGAGCCCGAAACAAGAGCCAGCGACACATAAAGCGACTTAAGATTTTTAAAACATTTGACACTGATCATTTCTACAGTGCCCCCCCTTTACAGGTAAGAAAATGAGAGCGCTGAGACGACTTGCCCAGGGTCACACAGCAGGTACGCCACAGCTGGCAGTCAAACCGGGGCCTTCTTGATCCTAAGACAAAACTGTACGGTATCCCGGGAGCCTGAAATGGACAAAAGCGCAGGGTCAATCCGCGCCAGGCGAGCTGCGGCCACAAGGCCGGGAGGGTGAGGGTGTCACTCCTCTGCGCAGCCGGCCAGAACTACAATTCCCAGGAGTCCTGCGGCGTCGCGCGCCCTGACGATAGCCAATCAATCGCCAGGCGGCAGGAGGGGGCGGGGCCTGTGGGTTTATAAGGGATTTCCCGGCGGCTGTTTGTCCTTTCGCTCCGCGATGCTGGGAGGTGGCTCTGTATCTACCCTCGGCTTTCCGCACCCTGAGAGAGGACCCCACCGGCCCGAGGGCTCCTCGAGGTGCCGGATGGAGAATGCTTAGCCGGAAGAGCGGCCTGCCTGCTTACCGAGAGCATGGCGGAGGCCGGCGCGGGAGCGATGCACACCGCGCGTGCGCGAAGCCGAGCGGCAGGGCGCCTCCGAACGCTCCGTAAGCGCACACGCACGTGACGCGGACCCGAGGACCGGGTGATGGAGGTGAGTGGGCCTGGGCCCCTGGGCCTGGTGCGTGGCCGCTCCTGCGCCCGGGGCGCGGCCGCTCCTGCGCCCGGGGCGCGGCCGCTCCTGCGCGGGCTCTGCAGATGGGGCTCGAAGCAGGGAGGGGCCTCTTTGGGCAGCGGAAGTAGGAGCCTTGGATTTGGAGTCGGGGTCGGGGTCGGGGTCGGGGTTCAAGCCCCGCCTCTGCGCATCGCCCTGTGTGACCCTGGAGCTTACCCAAGCCCTGGGCCCTCGGCTTTCTCCCTGAGCTGAAGCGATGGCGTCAGACCCCTCCCCCGTCAGAGCCCTTTAAACAGGGCAGGGTCGTGTCTAAGGGCACGTCGCTTACGCAGAGGCCTCGAGCCCTCGGTGCCTTCGGGTCCGCAGGCCTTGGCCAAGCGCCGGCCCGCGGAGGAGGAGCGCGGTCCTGGCCCGCTCCCCTGGGCCCCCTCGGGCTGAGGGGAGGGGAGGCCGGGCCCAGGAGCCGCCCTCCCCGAGGGGCTGGGCCGCCGCACCCCCCCACGGCCCCCGGCCCTTATCGAAGCTGGCGCAGCTCCGCTATAGCTGTGGCAGTCAAAAAGGAGCCCAGAGCAACAGTTTCCCGACGGTCGTTGTTCTATTGGCCACCGTAGTAGAACGGCAACATTATGGGAAGAGACAAGCCGGGTACCCCACTTTCCGGTCCCGTGCCTTGACCCTTGACTCCAGCGCTTTCCGCGGAGCGTGGGAGGCTGGTGTTGAAGAGCCCCTGTTGACTCTCTCTTCACTCCATTGCCTTTTCCCCTATTTTCCAGAACACTGGGTACCCGAGACGAGCAGAAGAGGTGAGGATCTCTCCGCTCTGGGCTTCCTGAGCAGGTGAGCTTGGGGTCAGAGGGTCATCAGCCTGATTACAGTTGTTGAGACTTCTTCAAGTCTTCCTTTGTGAGTGGTGGGTAGGGTTCCGAACCGACTTAAACAAGCGTTTGAAGACAGGCACTAAGGATACCCCCTGCAGTGTGTACTCAGCAAACACAACATGTGTACAAGGTCCAGGCCCATGCCTTCACGACCCCTCTCTGGGCTCACAGGGATCAAGTTATCTCTTGGTTCATTGCCCCTGTCTGGGAATATGTTGGGGAAATTTAATATAGACATGGTTGCTTCCCTTGAATGTGGTAGCAAGGTCTCCACCCGATCGCTGGGGTTATTAAATGGCCCAATGTGTAGATGTGAGCTCACATGAACTAGCCCTGAACAGAGAACAAACACGGAGGGCGATGCCCCCATCCATCCCCTGTCCCAGTGCCAGCACTCCATTCAGCACGACCCAAAGTGAACTCGGATTTACATTCTAAATAATGAAAAGCACCAGCATGTCTCATCAAGGGCTGTGGCTTGAAGTAGCCACAGGGTCTCCAACTACATGCGAGAACATGTTGGAAAGACTTTGACAGCCCAGGTCACCCAGTATCTGTAGCTGCCACTCAACTTTCCTATAATTATATATTCTTTGATATATATATATATATATATATATATTTTCTATATTTATAAATACAGGGACAAGTATGGGGAAGAAATTTTATGTAGGAGAACTTTTATCAGTCACTACAATGACTTGGTTCACTTTCTGCCCAGATAACTTGTTCTCTGGGCTTGAAGGTTCAAGGACCAAGTCTGGTGCTTCAAACTTGGATTTCACAGTTGGATTTAGAGCATTCAGGTTACCTCTTTTTTTAATCTTAGTGCCAAAAAGCAAGTCTTGAGCATGGGCCAAGGATACCTGCTTTCTGCTGAATCAGGTTTTATCAGGTGAGTCCTGAGTCACTGGGAAATCAGTTTTGTGCTGAGACTGTGATCACACAGTGCATGTGCTTTGTCGTGTCAGACACGGTTCTGTCCCCCTGTGCTGACCCCCAAGCAGTATGAGCTTGGGGTGCAGGGATTGGCAGGCACTACTGGAGGACAGTCTATAGGCCCCTTGGATTCAGCCCAAATTGGGGGTGGGGCAGTTGGAATATAAATTGTGACTGGTCAAGGATGAATCTCAATCTGGTGGACATGACTTGGATGATACTTGCGGATATGGGGCTGAGACCAGGCACAAACACAATTACCCACGAGGTTGGGTCAAGTTTAGGAGCCTGCTGATTTATGTTTCTGCTTTTTCTCCCTACAGAAATCCCTGCTTGACCTTTACAACAAGATGTTGAGGTATAATCCACATTTCTTTTTGATAAACATCTTCTGAATTCTTTCAGGAAAAGCTGAATCAAATTACATTGGTTTTGGAAAGTGGGTTTTTTGTTACTTGTTTGAATAAACAAATAGAAAAATTGAATTTCTGTGTGATTGGTTTTTTTCTCGGAAAAATTTGGAAACAAGTGAAGCCAACAAGGAAAGTTAGCCACGATTTTGGGGAGGTTTGCTGGTAATCCTTTGGAACTTAAAGAATGAAAGTCATTACCCAAATACTGCAAACTTTAATGGGCAACTTTATTATTGGAGAAGAATCCAAGCTCATTAGGAAGCACAGCATGATGTTGCAGGGCTCTTTGGAGCCTGTTGGGGAAATGTTCCCTGAATAAAGACATCTGATAGTTACCTCAAATAGTTAGCTTAGTTACTCAAAATCCAGAGAGCTTCACCCATCAGTTACAATTTCTTACTGCCCTTTTCCCCAGGAAAGCCCAGCACCAGCCATTTTAAGGCTTTGAGATTCCAATCCTTCAGGTTTTGACTTCTGAGGTGGGGCTGTGGGCTTGCCACCAGGGCCTCCATTGGGAAGGGAAGGGGAGCCCATCCCCCAAAGTCCCATTCCTACAGGAAAATGAAGGCCTCATTTCCTTCCTTTAATGTCAACTGGAGTGTATTTGCTATTTGAGCAAATGTTAAAATTTTATAAATAACATTTGAAAAAGGTTAAAAGTTTCCCATGTTCCTCCTGTCCCCATAGTCCTTGCAGAGGCACTTGTGCTCCCAGCTCATCCAGGCTACATCACAGGGGGGATCTCTGATGAGACAGTGTCCAAAGGCTGCCAGTGACAGTTCATCATAGCATCATAGAGCTCTTCACTCTGTTCCATGAATTCTTTGTTGGCTTCATTCACATCCAGCTGGGGCGTAGGGTCTGGACAGTTAGGAAAACGAGCATGTTAGTAGAGAGTGCTGTCTGCCTACCTATGTGAGTGACCCAATATTTCATTATCTAGCAGTCAGAAAGGTTCTTGGCTTGAAGCATTGGGGAAAGGGAATAAATATTAGGCAGCTACTTTGTATATCTCATTTGTCCCTCGAAATACCCTGTAAAATAGGTACTGTTATGATCCCCGTTCTACAGCTGAGGAAACTGAGGCAGTCACGTTAAGTGCCTTGCCCATGGACACACAACACAGCTAGTATCTGAGGCTAGATTGAACACTGGTCTTCCTAATGCCAGGCTCCACTCTTCATTGCAGCAGCCCAGTTACCTAGGGTGGAGCACCATTTTTAAAGATGAGTAATGAGAATTTATTAGCTGAGACACATGCAAATAATAAGCAACTTTTTAAATTAAAGACACAGTAAGCAAGATCATAAGAAAAATAAACAGGAATGAAAGGACCAAGAATCATGATGGGATACAGAGGGAGGGAGGGGCCTGAGAACTTATCAAGAACACATGAGAGATAGCCAATAGGGCTGGACCCCTGATTTTACTGCTGAGGGCATCCCCAAGTGACAGGATGTCTACCAGGGCAGGTCCTGGCTTCTCCACAGCCTTAAGAGAGAGTTCCCCAGGCACTGAGGGGTCAAGGCAGGAGGTCATGGACCACATCACACTGCCTCTAAAATGCTTCACATGTTGAAATGTACATCTGACCTGCTGTCAATGTAATAGAAGCCAGCATGTCCCCAGTGCCTGGAGTGCACTGCCTCCCTCTTTACCACCTCTGGGCTCCAGACCCACCTCATCCCCCTATCCTTGACAATGCAAGTGCCTGACCTAGCCCTGCTCTAGAATGGCCTTGTGTACTTGGCAAATACTTTGTATGTACTTAGTTGCATTCAAACATGCTGTTTCCCCAACAGATTTGTAAGCTCTGATAAGCAGCTACGCTGGCCCAGGATTGCACTTATGGCTATTGGTGTCAGAACTCACTGACTCAAGTTACTGAAAAAGTGAGAACAGCTCACATTTACGGCACCGTAAGATTTAACCGCAGAATTGAGGCCTTGGAGGTCATCTAGTCCAATGCCCCCATTTTAGAGATGAGGAAGGTAAGGCCCAAAGAGGCACCACCGACTTGCCCAAATCCCACTATTAGTTCTAGAGGCCAAATCTGAACTTGGGTTGTCTGATTCTAGCCAATGTGTCCTTTCCCCTGGACCCATCTGCCTCTTCCTATGTGTGTGCACAAGGCAGCCAGTGGTTATCTTCCAGACAGAGGAGGGAGAGAGGTCCTACTTCCTATCAGTACCTTGCTAGTGAGATGGCCTGCAGGAGAGTGTCCCCCATCCTCTTCAGCAGTAGGCAGGCCTCTCTAGCTGGAATGTTCACCTGCCTCAGTCACCTTGTCAAGTCCCTAGATTCCTTCAAAGCACAATACAGATGCTGCTGCCAATGGGAGGCTTTTCCTGATAAGCCTCCTCGTGGGCAACAGTCTCTCCCTCTGGAGACTACTGTATATTTATTTCTCTCCTCGAGGGCAGAGCTGATAATACACCTGGCACACTGTATATACTTAATCAATGTCAGTTGAATCAAACCTAATTTTCCCCTATTTCCTTTCATCAAACTAGCAAAGGCAGGCATGTAGGTGTGTATGCTGTGGCTTGAAAACCAAGTTTTAGTGAACCTCCTCCATATCTCTTGACTGTATTCCCCAAAGCATTTTCTAATTCAGAATCACACATGTGTAATACTGTGGTTAGGATGGTGAGCCTACTGTTTAGGGCAGTGAGGTAGAAAAAGACAAAGTCTTTTTAAGAAACATGTTCCTAACGATTCTGAACGACTTAAGAACTCTGATCAAGCATGACTGGAGAAAATCAATGGTGAAAGAGCTGCCTGTCTCCTGAAAGAGGAGAGAAGGTGCAAAGATGGGACACATATTTGTGGTCATGACCAATATGGAAATTTGTTTTGTCAGACTGTGCTTACTTGTGACAAGGGTTTTTGGTTCTTTTTCCTTTATTTGAGGGATGGGAGGAGGAACAAGGAGAAAAAAGTTTGATAATTGAAATAAATAAGATTAAGTTAGGAAAAAAATTGTGTTCATGAAACTTTTAAAAAAGTTATCTGAGAGTAAATCATGAGAAGACATCTATGATCTGATGCAGAATAGTGAAAACAGAGCCAGGGGAATGCTATGCACACATGACTACAATAATGTTAAGCAAAACAGCACTTGGAGAAAGCTCAAGACTGAGGAACCCTCATACAGCTGCACCCAGCTTTTTCATGGGCCCCACTGAGCAGACACCAAGCCCCGGTCTGACCACACAATCTGGCTTCAACCACAGTCCACACCTCAGGCCCCTCAACTCAACACAGCCACTGCCCCCAGGTCCAATTCACATATCTGAACACTTGCACTCTTGTACTCAACCACAATTACATGCTCCATTTAGCCCAAGACAGCCTCAGCCTAGCTACCTATCCAACTTGACCAGACATGATTGCAATAGCTAGCCAATCAGAGAGCAGCACGACCAGAATATTTGACCACTGATCCACAGAAGGGACCCCCTTCCCATTACCTAATCCCTTAACAAATCCCTCCTGCCTTTTGAATATTCAGTTTCTGTTGTGTAAATCAGCATCATCGCTCTATGAATTTGCCTGTGTGGTCCTACTAAGTTGCTGGTTCCTCTTGGAACCCGGATGCTTTTGAGGGGCGTCAAGCCTCAATAAATGCCTCTTCTTCAATTGGAGGTGGTCTGAGACAGTGCTGCCACAACACACCACAATGACCAATCTTACCCTTCACCCCATGATGGACAGAGAGGCAGGGGCCACCTCCAAGGAATGTTGCACACAGTCAACCCCTGTCGCTGTTCTAGCTGTCCCTTGGTTATGTTTTTGCTGAAACTGTCTGGGATGCGTATCTCTAACAGCTGAGTGGGTGGGGAGAGGCTCTGGGGAGCCTGGAGGGTTTGTGAGTTTGGCCTTTATGGGCCCCAGCTAGTGGCTGTTGCAGGAGCTGCATTTAGAGTGAGAGCCCTTGAAACACTGTGGACATTCTCAGCTCTGCTTTATGGCCAACACCAGAAAGTACAATTCTCCAAGTTTCCAGGGTAATCAGCTGTTCCATTCACTAGCCAGATGCTACTGAGGTAGCAAAATCTAGGGATGAGCACTGGAGCCCCGGAGTCAGGAAACCTAGGTTCAAATTCTGACTTTGGTAGACTTTTAATTTGGCTTGAAGAACAGAAAAGTAGAATGATGGAGCTGAGGTGGTAGTAGAGCCAGGACCTGTAGGAGCCTTAGTGGGGGGAAGGGCAAGCATCAAAGAATGGGAAAGAAGCACCTTACCTTCCAATGCATCATCCCCGACTTCTTCATATGTCTGTAAAAGGGAGAGGGGAAAGATATGTGAGAGCCCCCAGAAATCCACAACCACTGCTAAAGAGGGCGGTTCTCTAGCATGCGGGCTGCTTTGGGACTTTGGACCCCGTCCCCAACACTTTCTTTTCAAAATGTCAACTCCAATTGTATTATGGAAACTTTTGAACATGTTCATGTTGCCAATGAAAAGGAAATAAAGACAAACGCTCAATACAGAGGATGTCACCCAGAAGTCATATGTGACCACCAGGAAGAGAACAAGATGGTCTTTTCTCACCCTTCCCAAGTTTGTCCAGAACCATTCTTTCTTAAAGACTTTCTTTAAACGGGTCCCCCTCCCTCCATTGTGTGACCATTTACTTCCACATGGAGCCCTCCCTGCCCTTCCACCAAGGGGAAGCCCAAACCCAGGGCTCCCTCCCTGGCCTCCTTTCTTCCCTGCTCCTCACCCAGCCAGGCTGGGTGTGCCAAGGCAGAGGTACCTGCATGGTGCTCTGAGTGTAGCCATACTGTGGGTAACTGTAGCTGTAGCTGCCGGTGTTCTGATCATAACCCCACTGTGCATAGTAATTCTGGTACTGCTGATAATACTGGTTGAGACTATAGCTGTACATCTGGCTGTATTCCATGGGCTTCACTCTGTTCCTTAGGACACAGGGAATGGATAAAGGAGAATTGACAAACCTCTGTCATCCTGTCCTCCCGCTCTGAGGTCCCCCCGGAGACTTAGCGAGCTGCTGCCCAGCACACTGACTGGCCTGACATCCTTCCTAAGGGTCACTGACCAGGGAATCCTAAATTGAGAACTGCAAGGGCCCTCCAAGCTCATCTGGGTTAACCCTTTCACTCTGTAGATGAAGACCTGAGATGTGACATGCCCAAGGTCACCCAATGGTAAGTGATGGATCCTGGGTGAGTGCAGCACCCCACCCTGAACTCTCCATTCTCTACCTGAGATTGAGGGAGACGTAGGAGGCCAAAAGCACCCTTATGCACTGCTGCCTACAAATCCCTGATGGGGAGAAAAGGGAAAGAAGGAGGGGATGGGATCCAGGCAAGGTCAGTGTACTTTGAGGGGCTGACCAGCCAACCTAGATCCCTTCTTCAAAGACATCACCAAATATGTGGTTGGTTTTGAAGAATGAGGGTCTTAAGCTTCTAGCATACATACAGCCTTGAGTACAGGAAGGCAGTCCTCTTGGAGCAATGAAGTAGGAGGGGGAGACCTTTGCAGCTAGTCAGTGGGGTATAGGGTACAGTAGGAGGGCCCAGGTTCAAATCTGTGTGATGTTGGGACCTGCTGCCTCATTTTCAAAGGAGGGGGTTGTTGGTCTAAATGACCTGAGGTCTCATACATCTCTACATCACCTTTTCCAGCAGAGAGCTAACCAAAGAGATGCAGAATCCTGGGGCAAGAATGTCATAAATACCTCCCCTTCCCCTGCCCAGGTCAGGAACTTACGCCTTGGGGATAGCCACACTCAGGCGCACTGGCTTCGAACCTAGCCCCACTGCCCCTTGGCACTCAGTCAGGGCCCGCTTCTGTTCCAGCTCATCTGTGAATTTCACGAAGCCATAACCCCTGGAGGAAGAAGCTTCAGTTCAGTCCCAGGTGGCCCCATTGGGCTGTGCTCGGGTCCTCCAGAGCAGTGGATAAGACTGTCAAAACCACAGAGGATTCCTGAGCTGGGACCTGGAGGAACTCAGAATCTTATTTCAATCTCCCATAATGCTTTGTCTCCTAGCCTTGCCCTCCCAAGTCAGTTGAACACACATAAACCTCCCTCTGGTCATGTTGCTCTCGCTTGGAATGGTCTCTGCCTACACTCCTAGACAAATTCTCCCCAACATTCACAGTCAAGTTCAAATCCCAGCTCTCTAAGGAGCCTTCCTGGCTTCTGGGTCTGGAGCTCTTTGCTTCCCTCTGACCTCAGGGCACTAATTACCCAGACCTCTCACTGGGCACCACTTCACAGGCTGCCTTGTGACATTTCTGGGTCTGACTTTTATTTAACCATTTCAATGTCTTATCCCTCTTCATACTGCCACAAGGCCTAACACAGGATGAAGTGCTCAAATTCTCACTGAGTAAATGAACAAGGAGCTGGAGAGAAAAGATACTATTCTATAAATGTTCTCTGTGGCCACATGTAGCCTTGAACCTGAGCCTGAGGGGGAATCACAAACAGGACTCTATCAGGGGGGTCTCAGGATCGTGCAGCTGGTTTAGGATACAGCAGCCCACCAAGCCTGCATGGTAGGGATGGCTGTGAGGGAGAGGGCTGTAATTCTGGGTCATTTCTGTGAAGATGTTTTTCAGAATACATCCAGATACTTTAGAATGAAACCCCACCTGCATCCTTCTTGCCTGCAGAGCCAGTGCTTTTTTATCCTCTCTTTGGTTGTGACCAGCCAGGGCAGGGATGACATTCAAAGTGAAGGGGTCTTTCATGTGCCCAAGAACTCCATAGCCAACACATGCCATGTGAATGGGGCTGACACTCCCTCTCTCTCCAGCACTTTCCTAATAGGAGCTTTTAAACCTACTCCAGAAATATCCCCCTACGGAAGTGTGGTCCAATATCACCTTCAGAAGAGGAAACTTTACCCACAGTGGGTAAAGATAGGTCTAGGAAAATTTTAGATATAGCACCACAGGATGCTGGACAGGGAAAGAAACTTAAGAGTTTTCTCATTTTAAACAGTTTCTTCATTTCAAAGACAAGGTAACTGAAATTTAGAGCAAGGACTTGAGCATGTTCTTGGAGCGGCCTTCATAGTCTGGTGGGGTTGGCCTTGGGAGATGAAGGGGGACAAGGCAGCAAAGATAAAGCCCAAACCCTGGACAGGGAGCCAAGAAACCGGGATCCTAGTCCTGTTTGCCCATTGTGTGACCCTGCAGAAGTCACTTTCCCTCTTCTACTTCTAAAATGAATGCCTTAGACTAGACAACCTTGAGGTCCCTCTCTCAGCTTTGCCAGTCTGTATTATAAGGACCCTCCCAAACCTGACATCCTATGTTCTAAGGGCCCTCCCAGCTCTGACATTTTGTGAAATACATTTGATTAAGTTCAGCAAAGCAAGTAGGAGGTTACATCTACAAAAGTCCTTTGGAGCCTTGTATTCTCCCTTGAGTTTTATGAATCATACCCCTCTCCTCCCTGGATTAGTTTGCTCAGAGCCTGAAGATCCTCACTGCAGGGACCAGGGTTCATTTGGCTCTGATACCCCTAAGTTCACATGTTCTGCCAGTCATCCTGGCCTGTTAACTTTCTTCATAATTCTGACAGCTGTTCTGAAGGGGAAAGACATGGAGATAGAGGATGGGGGTGAAAGTCTTACTTAGAGATTCCTGCCTGGTCCAGGACCACCTTGCCTCCTCGACATGAGGGGTAGACTTTAACAAAGAATTCATAGAGCATGCCATCATCCACGTCTGGGCTGAGGTCCCTTACAAAGAGGGAGTACTCTGGGCTGAGGGAGAGACAAGGACATAATCAGAGACCAGGGGCACAGGAGAGCTAGGAAGAGCCTGTTGACCTAATCCGCTCCAGTGTGCCCTTCCTCCGGGGCCTGGAGGGAAGTCTTGACCTTCTGCTGACCCTCCTGGTCATCCAGGAGAAGCTTCCCCCACTGCTCAGAATCCTAGTTCCAGCAGACCCCCCATGCTTCATGCCATAGCATCCTGGGGAGGCATGGCAGCAGTGTGGTTATGAGTAACTCTGCAGGGTTCCAGAGAGGAGTAACTAGGGAATCCTGAGCCCAGGAGGAGTTCTCAGAGCTACAGTCTTCTCTAAAATTTATACTGAGAAAAAGGCAGTCTTATCCACTCCCCCTCCTACCCCTTGCCAAAACAAAAATAAATATACTCCATGTGTATGTGTTCATGAATGCACGTGTGTAGAGGGGAAGGGACCCAAGACCCAAGAAGGAGAATCCATGGACCATAACCTCAAGGAAGATATTGACAGCAGAGAAAGCAAGCTGGGGGCTGGATGCAGTCACAGCTGGACGTCATGTGAGGCTCAACCACACAGGGCTCTGGGGTCCTTTCTGGGTATGCTCCCAATGCCACCACAGGCTGGGCCCAGTACCCACGGTTAGGACGACAGCACAGGGAGCAGCCTGGAACCTCTCCTGGACTCACCTGTTATCTGGTTGTTTCCCATAAGTGGCGTAGTTCAGTTTAAAACGTTTTGCCTGAAACAATAGGGCAGGATCAGGGGAGGGTCACTCTAGGGCCAAACAACATTCAGAAGAGGCATGAAATAACCATGGATGTACTCACTGGTATGCCAACTTGGTACAGCGTGGGGTGGTGCAGTGGAAAGAACCCTGGACTGGGGAGTCAGGAGACCTGGGTTCAAGTTCCAGCTCCACCACTTACAAGCTAGGTGAACCTTAGGCAAGTCAGTAAACCTCTCTGAGCCTCAGTTTCATCATCTGTAAAATGGGAATAATGACACTTGCACTCCCTACCCTACAGGGCTGCTTCAAGGAACAAATGAGATTGTGGACAGAAAGCCCTTCCTCACCGCCCTACAACAAGTGGGATTACCATCGCTCCACTTACGGCCAACAGTGGGTGTTGGTGTGGACACAAGTTCTGCACTTCGGGGTCTTGGTTTAGGACCCTTCCTCCAACACTTACTCAATGTGAGGCCACAGGCAGGTCAGGGAACCTCTCTAACTCTTGGCAGAGTAGGTGTGCTGCCTGGGGGCTGGCTGCTGCCAGCCTCAGGCATTCTCCTCTTGGCCTACCGTGACATCTACCCTGTGATCTAGCATCTCACTCTGGCTCCCAGGACAAACTCATGGTCCTTACTGGTGTGGCTCCAGGGAGGGGTTTTCCATTTATTTTATGCAAACACTTCTCAGCTGTGGCCAGATCGGCAAATTCCACAAAGCAGTAGCCAGCAGGGATCCTGGAGAGAAAGGAAGGGTGAGATCAGGGTTAGGGTAAGAAGCTTACTTCCTTTCTGAGAAGGAGGCTAGACTGAGGATTAGAGTACACGAGTTTAACTGCCAGCTCAAAGACAAGACCTGAGTGTCCCAGAGCCTCTGGCCTCAGTTTCTTCACCTGTAAACTGGACATGTTGATCTCCAAGGCCCTCCCAACTTAGATTCTACAGTTCTGTGGAAGGAAACTGGGCCCTAAATGGCCCTAACCAGATCTAATGGAGTTCTGGCAGTCACCCAGTGGATTTACACTCTTACATAATTTGATAGGGAATCATTAAGAATTATTCAACAACTTAAAAGTGTTGCCTGGGAGATCAGAGCAGGTGAATGACCTGCCCAGGGTCACACAGTCAGGTCATGTCAGAGGTGAGGCTTGACTTGGGGCTTCTGGACATGTGGCTAGGGTGATCTGTAGATGGGAAGAGATAGAGATTATACCTGTGATTATACTGATCTCAGGTAAGGAATTGGCCTCCACCAAATGCAACTCAAGACCTTTCTAGCAACTCCTAGTCTTGGGGAACTGCATACAACAAAGAGCCATGAAGAGATTGGCTCACAAGACAGTGTTGGTCTGGGGTGGAATTACAGGTCTCTCCATTCTACCATCCAGCCTCTCACCTATACACATGAATATCAATGTTATTGTTGGTGGTAAGAGCAAGGGATAGTTTGGCAAAGCGAAGTCAAAAAATCACAAACATTTCCTGTATGAGAATCCCCTCGACAGCCTCCCAGCCTCTGGGATGAGGTATATTTCAACACCTCAAAGGATAGAATGCTCTCCAGCTCCCAAGGTAATTGCAAGAGAGATCATTTCTGGCAGCAGAGGATTCAAGCTGGGAAGATGCCCAAAGTTCAACTCACCCATCCTGTACAGGATCACGACTCTGCTTACAACAGGTCATGGATCCAGCCTGTACCAAACACTTGTGGAGAGGAAGGATTCACTGCTTCCCAAGCCAGGCTGTTCTGCTTTGGGATAGCTCTGCATCTTAGCACATTGGGCTGAAACCTGCCTCTCTACAATGTCCCCCAATTGTCCCTTGTTCTCTCCTCTGGGGCCAAGCAAAGGAAGGCTCATCCCTCTTTGCTATCCCCAGCCTGCAAAGGCTTTAAGACAGTTGTTACTTGTGATCCCCCTATGGTCCCCAGTTCCTACCCATTGTGGCAACCCTTCCTAGAATAAACTCCATCTAGGCATGGTACCTTCCTCAAATGAGGCACTCAGAATGGAAGCAGGGAGCTAGGTGTGTCTGGCTAGCACTGATGGCAGCAGGACTGTCACTTCCTTCACCCTGGATGTGCCTCTAACAACACAGCCTAAGATCAAATGAGCATTTGTTTTTCTGCCTGCCACATCACATTGTTAGCTCACATTGAGCTTGCAGTCCCCTAAGAATCTCAGATCTTTTTCACATGGATTGCTGATTAGTTATGGTTCCCTCATCTGCCTTGTACAGATTTTTTTTTTGCAGCTATCATTGATATAGCACTTTAGGCTTAGCAAAGCACTTTACAAATATTATCTCACTTGATCCTCAAAGTAACTCAGGGAAGTAGATGATATCACTATCCCTATTTTACAGATAAGGAAAGTAAGGCAGCCAATGGTTCAGTGATTTTCCCAGGGCCACACAGCTAGTAACAATAACAGCTAATAACAGCAAGCGTTTATTTAGTACCCACTAGAGGCCAGGCCCGGTGCTAAGTACTTTACAAATACTGTCTTATTTGATACTCACAACAGCCCTGGGAGGTAGGCACTTTTATTTATTATCCCCACTTTATAAATGGGGAAACTGAGGCAAACAGGGTGAAGTGATTTGCCATGGGGTCATATAGCTAGTAAGTACCTGGGGCTGGATTTGAATTCAAGTGTTCCTGACTCCAGGTCCAGCATTCTCTCTACTGTGCCACCACGGGCCTTCTAGCTACAGTCCTATACAAAGCTACTTTGAAAAGTATGAAGCTCTGAACAAATCATTCAGTTTTGAACTGGAGGGGAACTCATCTGAGGTCATCCACATTTGACAGACAGGGAAATTGAGGTCCAGAGAGGAGTAGTGACTTATTCACCTGGGTTTCCCTTCTCTCTGCTCTGGTTCTGTCTCAGATGCCAATAAAAATGAAAATGTCTGAAAGACCAGGGGGACTCATCAGAGGACCTGAGTTCAAATCCCACCTCTGACGCATACTACCTTTGTGACCTTGGGGCAAGTCACTTTTAAACCACCTGGGCCTCAGTTTCTTTATTTCTAAACTAAGGGGAAAAAAATAAAATAAAATGAGAAGACTGTCCAAGGTATTCTGAGATCCCTTCCAACTTTAAATCCATGGTCCCATGAAGTTACAAAGAAGCAGATTTCATGTCAATACAGGAGAAAATTCTCTAAAATACATTTATCTAACATTGATGTACTTGAGAGCTTCCCGTCACTGGAGATCATAGGAGGTTACAGGATAAGAATAGACAGTTTTGTAAGAAAAAACCCAAGCTATCAAGAGCCAGATGGAAAAAAATGCTCCGAGTCAATAGTCATTACAGATATGTAAATTAAAGCAACTCTGAGGTACCACCTCATAGCCATCAGAGTGTCAAACATGACAAAAATGGAAAATGACAAATGCTGGATGAGCTGTGTGGAAAAACAGGTCCCTTTATGGGCTGTTGGTGGAGCAGAACCAGGAGAAATAACTATAATATTGTGGAGACAAAACTCCGAAAGGCTTGGACACTCTGATCAACACAACCACCCACTACAATTCCAGAGGACTTCTGATGATAAAACATATTACCCACCCCATGACAAAGAAGTGACAGACAGAAATGGGAATGAGTTATTTTTGACATGGCCAATGTGTAAACTGGTCTCTAAGCAATGGGTCTGGTCTCTGAGCCACACAGGGTTAGGGCCAAACTACACAATAAAAAGCTTTTCCACAATGTGTTTCAATGGGATTTTTATTTTTCTTGTTTATTCATTGGGTAATGTGAGTGGGAGGAGGGTAGGAGGGAAAGAAATTTAACTTTTAAATAAAGCTTAGTTTAATTTTTAAATTTGAAAAAATAAAGTTCATTCAAAAAATAACTGAAACAGAGACACAGACTGATGTAGATAAAAGATTGGACTTGAGTCAAGAAGCTTGGAGTTCAAGTTCCACCTCTGATGCATACTGGCTGTCCTGGTGCCCTCTGACCTCTTGGAAGAGTGGTGGTAGACTACAGGGGTGAAGGAGATGTATATTTTCAGCTACAGAGGCATTGATTTGCTTTGCTTGACCCTATTTATTTGTTACAAAGTAGAGTTCTACTGGGAGGGAAAGTGATAGGGATGTAAGAAGAGAAGAGTGCACCAATAAACCATTTCAGAATCCTCCTAACAGAAGCAACTTGGAAAATACAATACCCGGTGAGCCTGTTGCGGATGATTTTAACACTCAGGACAGTCTCTCCCATGGTGGCGAAAGCTCTGGAGATAAAGTTTTCATCCATGTAGGGTTCCAGCTGCAAGAAAAACCAGCACCATGGGGGAATCCAGGAAGAAGGTATCCCCCCACCCTAACCCTGACCCCCACCTCCAGCAGCCGGGGAGAAGCCATGCTACCTTCCTCAAGACTGCCATGGACCCAGCTTCTCTGAAACATTTCTCATTTGAAACACAGAAATAACAGCTGGAATACCTACCTCCCAAGGCCAAGTAGACTTCAAGATAGGAAAACCTGGCTCTGAATCTCATTTCTAACCCTTCCTAGATGTGTGGCCCCAGGCAAGCCCATGCTTGCCTCTCAGTCTGTTTCCTCATTTGTAAAATGGGCCTAATACCACCCTAGATACTTCACAGGGTTGTGCTGAGGATCCAATGAGAAAAAATCAGTGAAGTGTTCTGAGTGAGAATTAAATGAAAACAGTTTGTAAACCCTTAAGCCCTACCTCTCTTTGAAGCTTAGACCAGTACTATTTCTTACAGAGGGCCCTTCTGGATTTCCTGTGGTTAATGTCTCCTCCCACACAAAAGTATTTACTTTGCATCTACAGACTTGTTGTCACTACCTCTAGTAGAATGCAAGCTTCTCTCAGCACCTATCCAATGCCTTGTATAGTCAATCAATCAAACCCATCAATCAGCAAGCATTTATTAAGTGCTTACTAGGTGCTAAGAATGGGGGCTACAAAGACAAGCAAACATAGTCCCTCAGGGAATTCACATTCTCTAAAAAAAAAAACAACAAAAAAACCCTTTATTTTGGTCTTTTTTATATTAGCAAAATCTTCTCCAGTATCCTCTCTGCTCCCCACTCCCAGAGAGCTCTCCCATACAACAAATAATATGTTTAAAGACAAAAAAATCAGCCAAATGGATCCATATGTGGAAAACAATCCAAAAACATATCCAATGTTTGTGAATCTCCCATCTTGGCAATGGGGTGAGCTAAGTATATCTTCTTATGTCTTCTTTGAAGCATTGTGATAATCATTTAATATCATTTTTGGACTTTAATAAGGGCCAGAGCCTGAATTAACCAATCAGAAGAGCTTGGACCAAAGAGTCTCTTTGTTCTCTGAGTAAACTCAGAAAATTCCTATGTCAACAAGGCCAGATGGGTATTTTTACTCTGTTTAAGGATGTGACCCTTAACCCAAGATGCTAATCTTGAATAATGGGACTTTTTCCATATCTTAATATGTTGTAGACATACACTATGTTATGGCATATTACTGGTAAAGAAAACACAGATATCCTGGGTAGTAATTTCAATTGACACGTTGTCAACTCTCTTATGGTATCTACAATTTATTCAACTAAGAAAATTCCTTTCTCATAGTATCGTTAAATATAAATAGAGACCATTAAGTCTGAGAGACACAGACAACCTGGGATTGTCCTATAACAGATTTAAGTCTGGTCATTCTTATATCAGACAGTCAGATCTTACATTTTGGCTCCTTGTACAAATTCGCTATCTTAGACTAGATTACAGGGAATAAACTATACACATTAACATATCATCACTCAGCCTGTTTGCCTCTTTTAACCAAGCTTCCAGGTTGACACATTTGTGCTTTGTAATTTAACATTTTTGGTGGTGATTCTTTCCATTTACGTTGCCATAATTTTCGAGGCTCTGCTCCACTTATCCTAGAATTTAGCACAGTGCCTGTCACATAGTATGTGCTTAATAAATGTTTGCTCACTGACTGACTGTATCAGTTCATATAATCTTCTCATGCTTCTCCTATTTATCACTGTCCTCACTCCTTAGGGCTCAATAATATTCTATTCAAATATCACAGCCACATTCATGGCCCACAATATGTGTCTGAGACCTGTCTCCAAACCAAGGGCAACGACTTTTTTTTTTCTAATTCTTTGTTACTACAAAAAAAGTGCTGCTATCAATACTTTGGTGCGTGTGTGTGGGACTTTTGGGGATAGAAACCTTTATGTGGAATCTCTGGATTAAAGGATATGGACATTTTAGTCACTTTGTTTGCATTCATTTCAAATTGCTTTCCAAACTCAACATGGCAAGAAGCTCACGTTGTAGTAGGGAAGATGGATACATAAAAAACTAGTGCGTAATATATACAATGTAAATGAAAGGCAATTACAGGAGGAAGGTATCAGTCCTAGAGGGAGGAAGGGGTAAGAGACAGAGAAGGAAGGTTTCTTGCAAAAGGTGGGATTACATTATCTTGAGAGAAGCTAGGAAAGCTAGGAGTGGAAGGTGAGGAGGGAGAGCCTTCCAATCACTGGGAAATAACCAAGCGCAAAGGTCTAGAGTCTGGACATTTGGAGGAACCGCAAAGTAGGTAGTTCCGTGTCCACTGCACCATAATTATGGAGGATAAGCAAATGTAAGAAGCCAGGAAAGGCAGGAGGAGGCCAGGCTTTGAGAGCTTTAAACACCAAACAATGAACTCTGCATGAGATCCAGGTTTTCGTTAGTTTGAAGGCGATCAAGCCCCTCCCCCTTTATGTGTGGTCTTCCCCATTAGAATGGAAAGCCCTGAGAGTAAGGCCAGCTTGGTCCGGCCCCCACCGCTTAGGGCGGTGCTTGGCACACAGTAGGTGCTTAATCAATGTTCCCTCTGGTATACAGTAAGTGCTTAATTGATGCCTGTCTGTTTCTCTCCTCTTCCCATCTCTTTGGGGGTCCCTTTTAGCCTCGAGGCCCCCCGCACTCATCCCTAACAATCCTACACCGTGGCGGACGAGGGTGGCACACAACTACCCAGAGCCTTCTGCCCCCACACCCACAAGAGCCATTTTCCGGAGGTGGAAGCGGAGGCCCGGGGAAGTTAAACGGGTAAGGAGGAAGGGCCAGGGCCTGCTCCCATCCCCCAGGGTAGCGCTCGGCTCCGGGCGCCACCAACTCGGGGGGCCCTGCCTCTTACCCCACCCCACCCCCTCGCGCCCCGCCCGACCGCCCGCAGCTCCGCCCGCGCACCCTCGGCCTCCCCGTGCGTGCTCACTTACGTCCCCCATCCACAGGGAAGCCGCCATGCCCGCGCGGCCCCGCGCGGCCCAAGGCTCGGGGAGGCCGAGGCGCCGGCCGCGCACGCACCGACTCGGCCTACGCCGCCGAGCATGCGCCGCCGCCGAGGGCGCATGCTCAGCCCCCACGTCCGCCGTCGCTTCCCGGGGCCGGGAGGGGCGTGGACGTTCCAGGAGGCTGACCCTTAGGGGCGGGGCCAGGCTCCTCTCCTCCCGAGGCGGGGCCGGAATGTTAAGGAGCGCGCGTGCCCGGTTGGGCTTCACCGGGAGGAGGGCGGCTGAGGTTGATGATTGACGCTTTTCGTTGTTTCTCTTTTGTACGTAGCACGTGTCTGGTAGAGCAGAAGGCGTGGTCAGAGAGAGCGCAAGTCTCTGTCAATTACCTGTCACTATTATCTACAGCTGTTTCTGAGGGCAGCGAGCTCGGCCGCGCAGTGCCCAGAGCCCGCCCTGCAGTCCGGAAGTCCCCTCTTCATGAGTTCCTATCTGACCTCGCCCTGTGACCCTGGGCAAGTCACCTCACCCTGCGTGCCTCAGCTTCCCCATCGGTAAAATGAGCTGGAGGAGGAAATGGCAAACTGCTCCAGGATGTCTGCCAAGAAACCCACCCCAAGAGGAGTCGGACAGGACTGGAAAACACTGAACTCACTGCTTTTCTGAAGCACATAATAAAAGCCTGCTTTTCAGTGATTCATTCTGTTCTTGGTGCATTTTTAAAAAATGCTTCCATCGTTAAAAACTGTCTTCACAGATGACTGGGAAAAAGGGAAATATTATTTTAAAAATAATAAAAATACTTTAATGACCCTCCATCTGGCTTCCTCTGGCACTGTTTTATTCCAAGGCCCTCGAAGCACAGGATCCCAGTCACTTGCCTCCAACCCTTCATATTCAAATAGTCTTGCATATGTTCCCAAAATGGGCAATATCCCCCTCCGGGGGGCGATGGAACGATGAAGAATGGGGTGGGGGGAGTTGGGGGTCATTTTTGAAATGATGCAAATTTTAAAAACAAATAAAAAACCATTAAAGGGTTAAAAGAAAGTCGATTTCCAGGGGAGGCCTGAGTAAATTTTTTTTAAATGGGGCAGCAAGTTGGGAGTCTCATCTACAGGTGACTCAGGGAGCTGATTCTACTATCAATCCCTATTTCCAAATGCTACCCACTTTGCACAGTTAATTTATCCCTGGACTACCATCACCCAGAAACCTCCTCATGCTGGAAGCTCAGTCCAGTCCTGGAAATCACACATCAGTATTGTTTTCCTCCATCAGAATGTTAGCTCACTCCTTGAGGGTAAGACCTTTCTTTCTCCTTCTGTCAGTACTTAGCACGGTATCTGATCCTTAGTAAACTCTTAATAAGTGCACATTGACTGACTGAATTCCTTCCATTTAATAGGACTATCCTAGGGTCATACATGCCTCAGCCTGCTCCTGCCTGCTTGAGAGGCCCCCAGCATCTTCAGGACACTTCACTGAGAGGTCTGAGGTATCTCCAGGTAGAACTTTGCAGTCTAATCAACTGCAGCCCTCAACGGATGTGTCTCCAACCAGTAATATATTTCCTGAATTCTTTTTTCAGTGATTATAACCTCCATATCCCTAAACCCCCATACACTCTCCATGGCATTGATTCTGAATCCTGTTTCCCATAGACAAATTTCAAATTTAACCTTCCTCCTCCCCAATATCCCACTCCAGATCTGTCTCACTTTCACTATGCTCCTTCACCACACCTGCTCCATAATTAGCAAACTTCCCTTCATCCTTAAGAGCTTTCTGTCTCTTTTTCCATCTTCTGTGTCTCCTCAAGATTTGGTTCCATCCTGATGGCATGGCATCCCTTTCCAAAGCTGGCTACACTTTCTTCATACCCTTTGACTCACTGGTGGTGGATGGGGGAGTTGAAATACTCATTTTTGTCCACTGTCACTTCTAAATTTCCTCTCTACCTCCATAACTCAGCAACCTTCTGTGAGATTCATGCTGTCCAAATTTATGACCCAATGCAGACTCTAATGCTCATTAACTATCCATTCCTAGGGAACTTTTCCTTCCTCAATAAGTTCAATGCCTGATAGTCTTTCTCTCCTCCCCAACGCCTGCCCTCACACTAGTGGACTTCAGTGCATGAACAGATGCTTCCTCAAATATCCTTAACATCCCAGTTCCTTAATCTATTCCCCTAATTTACAAGCCTTCATTCCATTTCAGCAGAGTAGAGCTGATCATGCCCTCAATCTTGCCAACAGCCACAAATGTTACACTTTCACCATTATGAATTTCACAATTCCTTCATCTGATCATACTTTTATCATTCCATCTTTTGCTATAACATATGTCCTCCCATCCTGTTCTTTGTCATCACTGTGATTTCTATTGAGGAGTGGTCCTCAATTCTTTCTCAAGCCATCATAGTAGAGAGTGAGGCTAACTCTGCACAGTCCTGCATCACTTAAATCCCATTCACATGCAAGTCATCACTCTTGTGATACCACTGGTCCTCTTCCAGAAAGAAGGATGAACAACAACCCCATTATTCGCCACTCTTCACTGTTTGTCTCATCCTCTTCATGAATCAGTTCAATTGAACTGATTGAACTACCATACTGAACTACCATATCTTCTATATTTAAATGCCTTGCTCCCTTGTCCAATTCTAGATCAGCCCTTGCCCAGCCTCAGCCTTGGATTACTTCTTGACCTCTCTAGCATTTGACTTTGCTTTCCTCCTGTGTGATTTAGCCCTCTTGGTTGGATCTTCAACAATGGCAATGCCTATCAACTTTGGGGAAATGGAGTTCTCCTCCCAAGACTGCTGTCTCGTAAGGTGATGATCTCATAAGCTTTTTTTTGTTCAATTATCTTCTATCTACAGATGATTATGATTAAATGACATCCTTATAACCACCCCCTCACGTCTCTTCTGAATTTCAGTCGCACATCACCAACCTTTTGAAATCTCAAATTGGATATATTATAGGTATCTCAAATTCATTATAGCCAAAACAGAATTCATCATCTTTCCCCCCAAACTCTCTCCTTCTTTGATATTATATTAGCAACAATATTAGTAATATCCTTACTACCACTGAGGGCGTCACCATACTGTCAGTCACCTAGGCTCATAAATTTAGTTCCGTCCTCTACTCCTCATTACTCTGCTTATGCAGGCCTTTGGAAAACCTTGTCATGTCTTCATAATCATCCCTCCTATATGCCTCTTCGTCCAGTCATTACACTAATACAGGTTCTCATCACTTCTGGACCATTGCAAGAGCCTGCCTCATATCTCTTCATTCCAATCCATCTTTCATACGGATGCCAGTGGTTTTCCTAAAATAAATCCGAGCATTAACATCTACACCCCCGCTTTCCTCAGTACTCAACAAATTTCTACGTCTCCCTATTACTAAGATCAAATATGAAATTTCCTATTTAAAGCCCTCTATACTTTACTCCCCTCCACACATTATGATCCAGCTAAATGGCTGCCTAGTTCTTTCTCACATACAACATTCCATCTCCTGATTCCATGAATTTTGCACTATCATTCTCCAAGCCTGGAATGTTCTCCCTCTTTCCCTCTGCATCCCAGATGCCCTGGCTTCCTTCAAGATTCAGGTCAAATCCCACCTTGTGCAGACCTTTCCCAGTCTGCCCTAGCACCCCCTCTCTCTGAGTTTACTTTCCATCTACTATTCATATGTATATAAATGTTTTGGTATGTATATATCCTATATGTGTAGTTAGTTTGATGTGGTCCTGCCCTCTAGAACGTGGGTTCCATGAGGGTAGGAACCTTGTTTTTGCATTTTTCTGTATCTCCAGATACAGAATGCATGACACAGGGTAAGTGCTTAATAAATACCTATTAACTGATGCACAAGTGCTTTATGAGGGTGGGTACCATAACATCTCCCTTATTATCCTCATTTTGGAGATGAGGAAACTGAGGCTTGCCAGGAGTGACCCAAGGTGGAAAGAGTTGGAGCTAGGCAACAAACCTAAATCTTCTGACCTGAGTAGTCTCTTTCTACTCACTAAGCTGCCTACAATGGAATCAGAACCATATGAAAAAAACAGGGATGAACTTTTAAACAAACAGAGACGCAAAAGAGATGGGAAAGAGACGCCAAGCACAAGGTTCGTTACCATTTTGTCACATTTATGTATTTTTTGAAAAAATAATTTGGATTCCATGGTTTCATTGGAGATTTCATTCCTCACTCTTTGTTTGGTTGTATTTGTGTAGATTGTTAGCCACTTTATGATCGAAAATTACTGTAAGCAAAGAACACTTTCACAGACACTGGGATCTCCTAGCCCTTTGAGAGGAGTCAGAAAGATATATGGGTTTCACAGATGAAAAAACAGGAAGCTAAGTAACAGATGTATGGACATCAACCCTTAGAAATCTAGGTTAACCATTTTAGCAACATGCCCAAGGTCAATAAGTTACTGAAAGGGTAAGCCAGGAGTCAAATCCACAACTTCTCACTCCAAATCTAATGCTCTCCACATACCCTGTTCCACCGGCAGGCTTGGAGCTTCCTTCCTCCTATTCAGGCTCAGTCCCGAGCAAGCATCATCTAGCTGCAAAGTCCAAAGACACCCCTGTCATGCCTATACCAAAGACCATAAATTTTGAGCCCGTTAATCTCAGGCCCAGCCAAAACAAGAGCAGGTAATAATTTTCTTCCAATCTGCCAGGATGCTTCTCAGGGACAGCTAAAGAGACAATTCAACACAGGAGGCCACATTCTCTTTCTGATCACCTATTCTGGATATCCCCAAAACTTTAAGAGGGGTCTAGGTATCATTAGTTGGTGATGGAAGAGAATGACTTAAGCAGAGCAGACATAGAAGACACAATACTTTGAGATCCACCAACTGAACTTTAGTTCTCTTGGTGCCTCTGGCATCTCTCCTGGGGCTGGATTTAGCAGTAAGGCCCTAACTTCCTGTGGTTGACCACATGGATTAAGTATTCTACATAAAAGCAGTTTTCCTCAGTTGGAATGCCCTCCTGGACTTGGGACCCTCAACAGTTTCTTCCTATGGAAAATGAGGGGGATAGAATTAGACCCGACACCTAAGTTCCCTTCTAGCTGTAGATGCTATGATCTCCCCCATGACTTGTGGCATCTACCTTACTCCTGCTTAGCCAAATAGTTACGAATAAAAATTGTAACATACATTTCTATGATAACCACAGCTCAGGGCAATACAGTATTTTATGGTATCTAAACTATTTTCTTAACATATCTGGCAGGTAGCTGGGATAAATCTGATTATTCCCATGTTGAGAGTATGGAAAGGGTAGAGAAGGAGAAAAATAGCTCAGGGCTTAGATTCAGCAGAGCTGAATCCCAGTTCTACCAATGACTAGCTGTGACCCTGGGTAAGGCAGCAGACTTCTCTACGATTCAGTTCCCATCTCTGTTAAACGAGGGGACTACAACTGATGATGCCTTCCAGTTCTAAATGATAGGATCTCATGAAAATGGAGGCCCAGAAAAGTAAAAGTATTTGCCTAAAAACAGAAAGCCAAATGTTAAGAGTCAGAACTCTTCAGCCTCATCTTCCCACCTAAGAGGAAGCTTTAACAGTACTAGGAACATAAGGTACCACCTATGCAATGAACAGGAACAGGCCCTGTGGCATCAGACAAGCATGCTACTAGAGAGATTTGACTTCATGTGTAATTATTTTTAAGGATTGTCTGTAAAGCTCATCTGAGGCCAAGAGATCTGGAGAATCAGTCATCTTAGATGCTAAGATTCACATGGATACAGAATCCTCCCTTCCCCCTGCCCTCACTGAAAACTTTACCCCTTTATGGAGCAAAGATGAGAACAGATCCATTCCTTAAAAACAAAACAACAACAACAAAAAAAAAACCACCTCAATTTATTAGTGTTAAAAGATCTTACTCTCCCTGACCAAAATACTTTAAGCTCTTTTAAAAAAACAATCAAAACTATTTTTCTGAGCTACTATACAAAATGATGTTCCCTTCCCTCAAGGACCAGCCTCCCCCACTTCCCTTACCTACACATCCCTTCCACTTTCATGTTCTTATAAATTAATTTATAAAAAGGTAGTTATCCTTCCTAGAAAAACACGATTGCCATTCATGATATTTGGAATCTGGCTGCAAGAAGTCAGTGGATAGCAGGGCCTCAGATTGGGCTGTGAGGAATGATGAGAGCTACTTAGGCCATCCATGCTAGGGTGTAGAACATGTCACTCTATTCCTTTTCTTGGCCCACCAGGTCTGCCTTGCCTTGCCTCCATGGCATGGACACTCACTGTCCTGGGGGAAGCTGTGAGCCAAAGGGCAGTGGCTGGGTCCACATCCTGAGCCCTGCCATCTACCCATCTAGTGTCTTCCTTTTTCTGTCCAGGCCCCTCCCTGGGGGACCCAGGCTGAGACACCTGGTTGAGGTTCTGGGGATCAACCTTGGCCCAGTTCCCCTTCTGGCAAGTGGGTAAGCCTTGTCCTTAACTGACAGTCCCAGATGGATGGGGAAGGGGTCAGCAAGATAACAGTTGTGGATACAGAAATTGAGGGGTGGAGAAACAAATCCAGTTGTTCAGTGAATGACTTTAAATCATATGAACTGGATAGCAAAAGGGAGAAAGCTCTGGCTTCTTGGTGGGGGAAGGTATGGGTGGAGGAAGCCGTGTGGGAGAGAGGACCTGTAGGGGTTCCAATCACATTCTTCCAGTGAACATTAACCCAAAGTCAGAGGGAGGCCAGGGTGAAGGGGCCTAAAAGGAGATGAAGAGTAGACAGAAGAGAAAGCGGCTCCGAGGTGGGAAATGTCCATCCATTCATTCCTTGCGTATTTTAATGCAATCCCTTCATCTTGATGTTCCAAAGACAATTCCCTAAAAGAGCCAAGATTCCATTTCTGCTGCTGGAGGGGAAAGTAAAGGTCTGTAGATGGAGGTTTTCTGCTGACAGCTGAAGGAGTCTTATCTTTCCCATGGAGGAGGGGGGAGGGAGAGCAGACAGTTTCATTAAGGGTTTTTATCAACTCTGCTCCTTGTTTCTGACCAGTAAGACTGTGTGCTGCCCCCCACTGGACACAGACAGAACAACCCGGTTCTCCAGCTGTTTGCCCCCCATCACCACTGGGCTCCAGACGTCATCATCCTCTCCTGTGCCCAGCTGGAAGTTGGTGCCCATGCCCCAGGCAAACGCTCGGCCTATTGGGAGAGGGGAGGAAAAAAGGTGGGGTGAGCACCTTGCCTCCCCGAAATTCCCAACCAAGCCCCATGGTTGCACCCTACAGACCTGAGACACCAAGCCCTCTTCCGTCCCCTCCCTTTCCCCATCTCTCTTACCTCCTTGAGCACTGAGCCTCCCAAGAGCCCCATGGTCTCATCCTTAGAGGAATGCACTCACTCACCTGGAGACTCCTCACAGACATCACCTGCCTAGAACCCCACGAGGTCCCTGTGGGCTGCAAAGCCCAGTTTGTCTGCTCACTCCCCACTCCCTCAGCTCCAATGTATAGTCCCAACCACACTACACAGGTCACCAAATCAATGTTCTAGACACAGATGCAGTAGGACTTCTAGCTCTTGTGGCTCCCCACCCACAACCCCTGCTGACATGATACAGTCCATCCAAACTCCTCAAGCCTAGCATTTAAGGCTCCTCAGCCCTATTTTTGTCTCCTCCTCAATGAAGACCTCCAACTCCCATTGGACCAGCCTCCCCTCTGCTCCCTGCCTCCACACTACCTTTGTGTCTTCCTCAAAGGCGCAGAAGAAACCTTACAAGGTGTCTAGTCCAACTTTCTCATTACTTGCAAAAGCAAACAAAATATATACAAAGCCAAACTTATTGATATTAATTTCTTTCTTTGGGGGGTGGGGGGGGGGGCGTGTTGCAATTGGCAGGCTCTGGACACCACAATAAAATATGGGAATGTGGCCACTTTCAATCAGGGGTGTGGTCCCCAAGGGCTGTAAGGGTCCCTCGTTTTGGGCCTGCTGTTCACCCTCAACACCTGGGACAGAGGTCCAGGAAGAAAGTAGGAATCAAAGAGGAAAGATCGACATGCCTCCTCATGGGGGCTAAGATGCCTCCATCATTCCCTGTTTCTTCCAAGGCCTCGTTTTAGAGATGTGTATCCAGTGAGTACCAGATCAGTTCCAAATTATCCACCCCACTGTCTGCTCCTGGGACACTTATAGCACACAATCCTCACTCAGACTTTTAATCACAAACTGATCCGAGTTCATGGTTTCACACATGTTTGGGCCTCAAGTGCCTGAAAGGCAGAGACTAAATTTGGGTATTTCCCACCCCCAGTCAGCAGGACTCAAAAGAATCTCCAGGGGGGTTCATTGAGTGATTAGCAGACTGCCCCCCACTTACCATCCTTGGCTACGGCATAGCCAACCGAGGCACCGCAGGCAACAGATGAGACCAGAGGCAGTTTTGGAATGAGGGTTGGACTGCTCTTCTCCTCAGCTCCAGCCCCGAGGCCCAGGCGCCCGTACTCAGCCCTGCCTAGGCTGTACACTTTACCTAGGGTCAGAGGAGAATCACGGATTGGTGAGAAGCACAGGCTGACATCACTGGACCCTGCCACCCTCCCCCTCCCCAACCCTAAGTTTAGCCCTTCCTGGGGCTCAGGATCTCGAATTCCATGTTTCCAGGGAGTTTGGAAAGGCTGGTGCCTGCCCCCTCCATGTGGTTACATGGAAACAGGGACCAGGAGGGAAGAAGGACCAATCAACACCTTTGGTGAGAGTCAACTGTCCCACAGGAATATAAGCTGTATCCCAAACCTGGGAGAGCCTAAGGAAAAGCCTGATCACTTGAGGGACTCTGAAAAAGCTGAGGAGAAAGGAAGGGAAGAAAGAGAGTGTGCCCCACCCCTCCATATTCCAGTACTTGTAGTCTCAGCAGCTGGTTAATAAATACTCATGGGCTGGTTGATTGACCTTATAAACCCACAAACTACCACCCTGATGCTCGGTGAGCCCCCACAAAGCAGCTTACCTTCTGAGTCCAAACAAACAGTGTGATGCTGCCCTCCAGAGAAGCCCACCCAGGACTTGGTGGAGTTCTTGAACGATGTCAGATTCTGGGGAGCAAAGCACGGCTCCGTGCTTGGAGTACCTGGAGGGAGACCCCGAGTCAGATGGTCTAGCATGATTCTTGTGGCCCCTTCCCACCTTCCCATGGGAGGTCTTTGAGGGCAAATGGCTTATGGCCCCTCCCAGTGGGATCGAAAGAACCAGGATACAGAGCAGCTACAGACAAACTAGGCAAATTAGGAAGAGCCCCACCACTCACTCAACAAGTAAGAGATACGGTGCACAGCTTAAGAGTGAAGGGAAGCACAACAGACTAGGTAAGATGGACAGGCTGCCTTGCCAATGAGAGCTTGTACCCCAAAGCCAACCCAGCATGATATGAAGCAGCACGCATAGTACTTGTTGTGTTATAGAGCCTTTTAGCAGTGTTTGATGAAGCCTACAGAACCACTTCTCAAGTAACATTTTTAAATGCACAATAAAAAAATATGTAGGATTATAAAGGAAACTATATTGAAATAGTTGTCAAAAAAGAAGGTTGAGAACTCCCATCCCACAGAGACATCAGCAAGACAAGGATGGAGGTCACTTCTTGATGTCTGTTCTGCCCCTACTTGATCCCTCTGCCCTTGAATTCTGCCAGACTTTCTTCCCCGATAACTTCCACATTACCTAACAGTCCCTGTTCTCTATGTCCAGAGACTGCAGCCCTGCATCTAGAATGGACAAAGGCTCTAGAGATGTATCCTGACTGACATCATTAACTGATCCTACAAAAATGTAGTGTCAGGAGAAACATTATCAGAGTCAGTGAGTTCTATGAAAATAATGCTACAAAAGGGAGAGGCATTCAAAATTCACACTATCAAGCCTATGTATCAGTCTTTACCAAGGCCTGAAAATGTCTTAGGGAATTAAAAGACTAGGGTTGAGCAAAGAAGGGCCACTGAACACAGGGAGGAAAGTCTAGTGCAGTCTCAGGAAGTTGGAACACGTTACAGCGAGACTATTTTTCAGTGATGGAGATGGTCAGTATTTTGTTTGACTCTGGACATTACAATGTAGCTGCAATGTGCTGGCAACATCATGCAATATCTCTGTAGAGCAGCAGCTCTCCAAGCTGAGGTCAACAGAATGCCAAGGAGTCTGTGAATGTAGGCAGAAAAATTATACATTTTTATTTTCACTAAGCTTTAAGTGAAATAGAACATTTCCTTCTATTATGAACACAGACAACAAATCAAGGGAAGTATAAGCACCACCTATGACTTTCCTGACAAGAGAAATAAATTTTACCTTTAACGTGCCTATATTTGAAATGTTTTCTTGTTACTTAACATACTAATAAAGAAGCATATGACTATATCACAAAATTCGTTTCTTAAAAAATTATTTCAACAAATGCATTTCAATATAATTTGTTTCCCTGATCATCAGATTTATTTTATTTTATGCATTTAAACATGTTCTTCTGAGAAGGGGTCCACTAGTTTCTCCTGTCTGTCCAAGTAGGAGGGGAAGGTCCCCAACACAAAAGAGGCTGAGAAGCTGGCAAATCAGCTTCTCATAGCTACAGTCAATGGAAATCCTCAGTCTGGCCTCCTTTCCTGGCTTGCTCCTTTGTCATGGTACCCAGTCTCAGAGAAGTCAGAGACACAAACTGTGCTAGGTGTTTGCATGAGAAAACCAACAGACTAGGTAAGATGGACAGGCTGCCTTGCCAATGAGAGCTTGTACCCCAAAGCCAACCCAGCATGATATGAAGCAGCACGCATAGTACAAAGAACTCTGGGCTGGGAGTAAGAGGGCTTGGATTCAAATCCTACCACCGATGGCACTTTTAGCAAGTTACAGAACCTGCAAGGGCCTCAGTTGCCTTATCAGTAAAATGAGAGAGCTTGCTTCTGAAATCCCTTCCTGAACCCTATGAATCTATCCCATCACCTCCTGCAAGATGTCACTGAGAGCTAGAGGGCCTGAGGAGGACTTGGAGAAGGGAAGAAGTCCTAGGCACAGTCCTCAGGTGAACTATAGGCAAACCCGGGGATGTCTAAGTTACCACAGAGGACAGTCAGACTCACCAAGCTGGTGGTAGTTGGAGAGGCCAAAACCATAAACGTGGCCCTCACGGCTGACGGCGAAGGTGAAATAGGCCCCACAGAAGGCATCCTGGAAGAGGACTGCACCCCGATGGCCTTTGGACTTCAGCAGCACACACTGTGGGACTAGGAGTCGCTCTGGACAGGAGTGAAGAAGCAGAGCATGGGCAACAGCAGAGAAAATTGGGGGTGGGGCGGGCAGAAGAGCAAATACAGACATGGCAACCAATCTCCTGTTTGGCCAGCTATGGGGCAGTCCTGCTGAACACTACTTGCTCCTAGGCAGTAAGAGAACTTAGGGATCAGAACTTCCCCCCACCCTCCTCAGTTTCAAACCTATAGACTACAGATTGGTCATTTCAGCCCAGATACTGAATTCTACTCAAACAGTTCCTGCTGGACATAATCCCCAAAAGGCCTAATGTCTAGGCCAAAGGATTTTCAACCATTATGAAGGAGGCCTGATTTCTTCCAGAATTCTATCTACATATTCAATCTTATACTATCTATTCATTCAATCCTGTGGCTCACCCCAAAGAATACAGCAGGATGTGGAAGGGAGATTGGGGAAATAACTCAGCTAAGGCAAAGTCAGAAGATGCTTTCCAGAAACCATGAGATTCCATGGAAAAAGTAGAACTCAGTCTTATCCTTAGGGTCAACTTTGCCTATGACAAAACCTGTCCAAAGGAGGGCAGCCAAAGTCACTTACCAAGTCCCTTTCGGCCCCCACGGTTGGCGAAGAACTCAGGCACCCGGCCCAGTTGGCCCTGCTCCCCACAGCCTGACGTGTACAGGTTGCCATCCACCGTCAGCATTACCAGGTGATCGTTGCCTGGGGGAGAGAGAAGGGAAGCTTGGGGATCCTGGGCAGCCAAGGCTTTGTCAGTGCAATCCTCAGGGAAGGGCCAAAGAATTACCTGAGGAGGTTCTTTCTGCCATCCTGAGAAACACATTTTAGCTCAACGTACAGCCTACCACTAATCTGCATGACCCTAGGTCAGTCCTCTTCCTTCTCTGGACCTCTTTCACTTATAAAATGAGCAGGTTGGGTTAAATGGTCTCCAATGCCCCTCCCAGCTCTGACATGGCATTCTAAGGGCCTTTCTAGCTCTGACTTTCTGTGTTCTAAGGTCCTACAAATTCTTGGTCCCCAGGCTACTTTATGGTTCTACAATTTCTCAATAGTGCTGAGGCCAGGGTCCATCCAGGGTTCTGCATTTACCTGATGCCACCTTGATCACAGGCACCTCCAGCTGGACCTGTATAGGGACCATGCTTTTCTTCATGGGCTCCAGGAGGCCAATGACTCCATTATTGTCCTGTGGGTGGGGATGGGAAATGACATGTCACTTCTCCCATGCCTTCTCCTTCCTCTTCCACTCAGTTCTCTCCTTCTCTGCTGGCCCACACACTAGAGTCTGAAGCACCCCCTGTCCCTTTTCTGCTTGCCTCACATCTCCTGCCTCCTTTGTTAAATCCCAGCTGTGGTCACCAACTATATGAAGTCTTCTCAGGCTGATGGTTCTGGAGAACAGTTTGGAACAGCACTAGAAATTGTGCCTGATCTTAGCTGTAGCTCACCTTTACAAAACACCTCAAGGTTTGGGAAGAGCTTTACAGACACCCTATCATCTGATCCTTATGACAATCTCAGAAGGTAGCTCTGAAGCAGAATCAATCCTCCCAACTTCCAGTCCAGCATAGTGTACACTATCACAACCCTATATACTCCAAGACAGTCAAATTCAGAGACCCACCCCAATATCAACATCGACACTATTTGTGGTAGCAAGAAACAAAGCAGCAGCAAAACAGGAGCCAGAGGCTGGGGAAAGTGCTCCAAGGCTAGCACATAATAAGTAGGAAAATGTCCTGTTACTGTGCCACTGGAAATGATTAATCTGAGGAATTCACTGAAACAACGGGAAACTCTGACATACAGTGAAGATGGAAAAGGAGAACAATTTACATCAGAAGCGTAACTGGTGTCACAAGCAATGGAGTGGGCAGAAGATGTAATTAATATGAAACAAAGTAAAGAGAATATAGATAACCAAGTCAATATGGGACCCATAGGGATGCCCTTCTATTTGATTTTGACACCTATGATTTACATGACTCCATGAACATAAAAGAAAGCAACACTGTAAACTCCACTAATTTGGATCAAAGCACTGATCCTTCCTGACTATAATTAGAATTCTTTGTCACAAGGGAGGGCACTGTAGGGAGGCAGTATCATTTGGAAGTGACAGCAATGTCATAAAACAAAGTATCAATAAATCATTTTAATATATCAACCAAAAAAGATCACAGGAAGCTTTCCTGAACCATCCCCTTCTAAAGCCCCCATTGGTTCCCATTTTCCCAACCCTCTGGATAAGGATATTTTGCCACTCAGCCATTTTCTACCTGTTTACCCATCTGCCCACTGGACTGGAAACCTGTAAAGGGCAAAGATGGCATTTCAACTACAACCTGAATCTCTTCTTACCAGCCTGCCTAGAGGGTGGTCCCCTGACCTGGGAGACAAGTCATGTGTAGTCAAAAGAACATTGGTCTGTACAGTGTAAAGAGATCTGGGTTCCAGGACCTGGCCCAGGCTCCGTCACCAACTCCGCACATGACCTTAGGCTGTGTGCCAATCACTTTCATTCTCTGGTGTTCAGATTCAGAGCTGGGATGAGAATTTCCTTCCCATCACTACCACTAGCACAATATCTCACCTCTCCCAGACCCTACAATTCTTCCCAGGACCCCAGGTGGTGGTGGCCTTACCCGGAAGGAGCCCCACAGGAAAACTCGCCCATCCTCAGTGAGTGCTGCGGTGTGGCTGTCTCCAGCTGAAACTTGCACCACCTTTTCTGACAGATCCACTACCCCTGGAATGGTTTCTGAGCCTTCTACGCTGGTGTCCCTTCCCAGGGCACCCTCATCATTGCAGCCAAAGGTGTAGACCTGTGTCCAGAACATAAACCTAGTTGTCAACCCCAGATGGGGGGCTCCGTTCGATGGGCTGGATGTTTCCTATCATGAATTCTGGGTGGATGGCTGAAGGGGATGCACTCAGGCCCACTGGCTCAATGGCAGCTACCCCTTGTGAGTTCAGCTAGTCATCGCTCTGGCCACAGGGGAACCATACTGGTGGCTATGGATGTACCTGCTACCAAGACTACTTAGTGAAGGTGAAAGGTGGCAGTAGGAAGGGAGATCAGAACCCTGTACTAATTCATCTATCCTAACATCTGGGAGGTTTCTCTCACTCTCCACTTGTTTGTTCCCCCACATACTCACCTTACCACTCTTGCCCAGACACACGGTGTGCATCCCTCCAGCCTCAGCCTGCACGATGCCTTCGGGCATGGTGACCAGGGCTGGCCTCTTCCTCTCTATTATGTCCTCGCCGAGCCCCAGCTGGCCCACGTCCCCCTGGCCCAGCGTCAGCACCAAGCCTGCTTCCGTTCGGTGAGACCTGTGGCAGACTGGAGCCCCAGTAGGCAGAGGAGGAGAGAAAAAAGGAGGAAATGCTCAGAGGACAAGAGAGCTCACTTGGGGAGCAAGGGGGGATGGGCCTGTTTTCCTGTACCAGCCAAGGCTCCAAGCTCCTGATCAGGAACCTTTGCAGAAAAACAGTTCTCAACAGAAGGCAGCCAGAGAAGCTTGTAGTCCCTTCTATTTGGCCTTGGAAGAGACAGATCTATGGGTGTGGAAGCTAGTACACTAGAAACCTACTTACTAGTTCTCATTATTTTGGGTGGCTTTGTTTTCCTAACTGGTCTTGTCTTGGTCCTAGGTTATATGGCTCAAGATTCCTTGACAATCCAGAGATTCAGGGCATGGAAGGGGACCAAAGCCACAAAGCAGAAAACTGAATGAAAGTCAGCTACAGTTCAGGGCAATAAAAGGTGTGGCAACATCCAGGTGAGTCCCAAAGTCCGGGCTTGGGAAGTGTTGTTGGGAGTCTAAGGCAGTGTGGAGAGCAAAGGTATGGAGGAAGAAAATCAGGAGGGTAGCCCTAACCCTGTACTTGGCACAGGGAGCTCAGACCCTACACTGGACAGAGCCACACACACCCAGTCAAATGTAGATGAAAGCTTCTGAGGGCTGCCTAGGACCCTGACTCCTCTTATGATCCCAAAACCTGTTAGAGAGATCATTAAAAAAAAAAATCAACTTAACACGCTCCCCCCACCCCCCCAACTCATTCCCTAGTCTGGGAGCAGATTAAGACAGTTAAAGGTACATACCCATTTCAGGTGGTCTAGGGTAAGCAAAGACAGTGGGAGTCTACGGGAGAAAATTCTGAGCACTGGACCTCCCTCTGACAGCCCTGCCTCCATCACATGGGACCTTCAGTAAGCCACTGTCTCATTCCCCTTCAGTCTCTCGATTTGTGATGAGAATAATAAGCTTGTACTATCTCCCTTGGTGGGGCCAGCATTTTGCCAGTAGTTCAATAAAGGCCTCATCTCCAAGATGTACTGTTCCTGTACACCCCAACCACTCACACCTTCTGTCATTTGCTATACCTAGAACCAGGCAGGCCTGGGCATGGGACAGGACAGGTAGCTAGACCAGCAGGGGAGGAAGGACAAAGGCAAGCAGCAGCTGTCACCTCTCTCCCCCTAAGCCCAAAAGGTAGGGATCAGCTAAGCTGTATTTTGGAAGGACTGAGGCCAGGCAAGGAGAGGGAGGGCAGGGATGAACATCAAGAAGTTACAGCTCTTACTTGCGTTTGGTGGATTGGCATCTGCCCCAGCATTAGGAAGAAACAGAGTCTGAGTTTATCAGCTGCTGAGAAGCCAGACACCCCAAGGGCAGCACTCCTTCCTCCTACCTTCTCTGCTCACAGAATCAACCCACCTTGGTTGGTCCTGGAATATCAGAACTCCTCCCCCACAATCCTCCCTTGCAAACCTGAGCAAACAGATTTGGAAGGTGTGCATGTGGTATGATAAAGAGATGCCCCTTTTTATGTAGCCTCAGTGGGGCAAAGTGGAAAGAACCTGAAACAGGAACAGGAGACCAGTTCTGCCTCTGCCACTGATTATCTCTGTGATACTGGCAAGGCCATCTCACCTCCTTGGTCTTCAGTTTCATCTGTACAATGAGGGAATTGGACTAGGATAGTTTCTAAGGCTCCCCCACCATCTGACACTCTGTGTTCTGAGGGCCCCCCCATATCTGACACCCTGTGTTCTAAGGGCCCTCTCAGCTCTGACACTCTGTGTTCTGAGGGCTCTTCCAGCTCTGACATCCTGTGTTCTAAGGCCCCTCCCAGCTCTGACATCCTGTGTTCTAAGGGCCCCCCACATCTGACATCCTGTGTTCCAAGGGCCCTCCCAGCTCTGACATTCTCTGTTCTAAGGCCTTTCCCAACTCTTGACATTCTCTGTCAGCTCTACCACTAATGTCCTAAGCAGCCAATTCCCTTTCCTCTCCCTCCCCATCTCTGCCTTAGTGACTGAGATATCAGAAAGCTCCATCACTTTAGTTCCACTTGGTCAGGGAGTCCAGAGTAGTGGCATCAAACATTCCCAAGGGTAGCTAATGCTATTAGGGGCATGGAGATGGTGTGATATCACAGAGAGGTCTCATGCTACCCTGACATGTGCATGTGTAGCCTCCCCCCAGGAGAGTGGTAAGGCCTTACAGGAAATCTTTTTTTGGTCATTTTTATATCCCTAGCACAGCACCTGGCATTCAGCAGGCAGTTAATAATGGCTCATTCAAATGAATTACCTTTTACTTTTTTACTTTCTATGGTGGCATTTTCTGCTGGACAATTTCTCTTGTTCAATCGTTTGGCTGGCATATTGGAGACCTGAAAAAAAATCAAAGGCCTTGTTAATCACTGGCACTCCCAATAACACGTCTGGGCCTTGTTGCAAGGCAAGAAGAGTGGGAAGACACAGGATGTCTAATCTGCAAGGGACTCTGGGTATTTAGAGCTGAAAAGGAGGGAATGAAGAGTCTGAAGGCAAGCCTGCCAATGCGTGACTCTTGTTGTGGGCGTCAGCAAAGTGATGACAGCCATGGCAACTGGAATCCGACCCCCAGCTACAGAGAAAAGAAGAAATGGCAGGAAGATATGCCCAGCCCTCCATGAGGGCTGGAATTATGCACTGGTCCATCCATTTTGGAAAAGCCAACAGAAATTATGATGGAATAGTGACCTATCAAAGAAGAGGAGAAAAGAGATTCTCAGAAGAATTGACAAAGCCAACTTGCTAAGAAAAAATGCTTGGAATCACTAATAGAAATGCAAATCAAAATGACCCTAAGGTTTCCTCTCACATTCTGGAAATTGGCAAAAGGAACAAAGGACAGCCAACAGTTAACTCGGAAGGGGCTGCAGAAGGACCTGTCCAACCGTTCTGGAAAGGAATTTGGAATGATAAAGGTCTTCCTAGACCCACAGCCAGTGTCTGTAAGCCAATACAGTGGCTTCTCCCACCCCCACATGCAACGTTACGGCTCTGTAAGAAATGACAAGCAGATTAGTTTTAGAAAAAGATGGCAAGACTTGATTGAAATGAACAGACCCAAAAGAGCGCTGCGTACAGTAACAGCGATGAACAGACCCAAAAGAGTGCTGTGTACAGTAACAGCGATGAACAGACCCAAAAGAGTGCTGTGTACAGTAACAGCGATGAACAGACCCAAAAGAGTGCTGTGTACAGTAACAGCGATGAACAGAACCAAAAGAGCGCTGCGTACAGTAACAGCGATACTGTCAGAAGAATAACTGCAAACGGCTAAGCTATTCTGAGCAACATGGTGGCCAAATTAACTACAAAGGCCTTAGGAAGGGAGAGAAAAGAAATGATATAGGAAGTATGTACTGTATGATTCCACATACAGATCTATATCCAATGTTGGGTTTCTCTAATGTGAGAAGGGGAAGCAGATAACTAGAAGCTCACAATGTAACAATAAAATACAACAAATACAAATAATAACAATAAATATTAAAAATATTTACAGCCACCACTTTTGGGAGGCAGCGAAATTAAGAGAAAAGAAGCCATGGAACACAAGGATTACAGAATCATAAGAAACAAAGACTATGAGGAATTCAGCAGAGTTTGTGGAGACTTAGGTGAGTTGTAGGCTGATGCAGGATGAAGTAAACAGAGCCTAGAGAATGCTGGGCACCATAACCTCCGCAGCAGACATCAGAACTGAAACCAAGGCAGAGACCATTTCTGACTCCAGAGGACTGATCTGTCCAGACAGGATGGACCATGGGCTTGGCTTGCAGCACATACTGTCACACATGGTCAACAATTAGGTCCGTTTTGCTCAACTGTATTTTTTTCACTTCCAAGAAAAAAGGAAGGGGATATAGTGAGAAGAGACAACAATGTTGAAAACCAGCATCAACACTTGTAATATTTTTTCAATGGGGCTGAGTCTGACCAGGCTGGATCTCTATCCACTACACAAAGCTGCCTCTCTCTGTCATGGTCCTAATTCTAGTGTCAATGGTGCTTTAAGGTTTACAAAACACTTTCCTCGCAACAACCCAGGCAGTACAATACAAGCAAATATCATCTCCATCTTACAGATAAGAAAATCTTAGTTCTGAGGTGCAGGGACTTTTCCTGAGTCACAGAACTAAGGAGCATTTGAGTTGGACTTTGGTATAATTGGACTCTAAAAAGAGAATGCTTTCCATCCCACGCAGCCCTTCACCCAAGTCAGGTGGCTGCCCATCTGCCCCCAACGGATAGACCCCGGGGCAGCGAATCTACTTATTTTTGGAACTCTAGCCTTAGGATTCAGCTGTCTAGATTCGGGAGTGAAAATTCCCCAATGACAATAACAACAAACTCATCTTGTTTACTTTGTCTGGCAGGTCCTAGACAAGTATGGTTGTGCCAACCAACTGGTCACCCTGATCATCTTGCCACCCCCACCCCAACCCTCAACTGCTGCTGTTTTCAGGTTCTCTCCACCTCCTGCATTGGGCAGAATCAAATCAGTCAAATCAGTACCCATTCTCCTTAATTCTGAAAAGAGCATGTTAATCAGCCATCCAGTGGCTCAACCAATCTTCCAAGAATACTCTCCTATTATGTGGTTTATTATGTATATTATTATTATATATCACTATTATATGTTATAATACATACTATTAATTATAACATGATATAGAATTACATATTATATATTATGTAATATATTAGTATATTATATTATGTAATAATATATATATACTATAATTATATATTATGTGGTTTCTCCCATTAGAAAGTAAGCTCCTTGACGGTCTCACTTTTGAACTGGTATTCCAAACCTTTACTGAAGTGTTTTAAAGACTTAAACACTCCTCTCCCTTCTTTCCTTCCTCACCTACACTGTCTTCAAGCATCCTTGACCTTCTTAAAAGAAGACATTTGACTCCTGCAACTATTTTCTCCTTACCTGCTAAATCTAAAAAGCAGAGAATGAAGGACACTCACCAACCCCATTCCCTGTCTCTAAACCCATCTGTTATGCATAATTAATAATAGCCAAACACTATTTACATGAAATTTATTGTGTGTGAAGCATTGCATTAAGTACTTTACAAATATTAGCTCATTTGATTCTCACAAAAACCATGGTATATATTACCTTCATTTTAGTTGAGGAAACTAAGGCAAAGAGCAGTTATATGACTTGCCAGGATCAGGCAGCTAATAAACATGAGGTCCGTTTGAACTCAGGTGTTCTTTACTCCAAGCCTGGCACTCTACCCACTGCTCCACCTAGCCGCAAGGTAATTAGAACTTTGTTATACATGGGTCTGGTTGCCTTATGACTCTATGTGTCCTCCAACAAGAATGTGCCAGGCACTGGGTTCAGTATCAGAGATACAAAAAAGGGCAAAAGATGATCCCTGCCCTCAAGGCTCTTACATTCTAAAGGAGGAGACAACAGGGAAAAGTGTGTTTGTCCTTCATTGCTGAAGAAGACCATGTCATCAGAGACTTGCACTTGACTTTGAGTGAGGGAGGGCTGTGCAGGTCACCAGCCTCACTTCTCCTCCAGAGCCATCTGAATCCAGTGACCAGACATTCATCAGGATGACTGGAGATAACAGGATGCACTGACCCAGTGGCCAGGTACTCACTTAGGGTGAGGTAACACCCATTCATTGAATAGGCCTGTTTAAGAAGTAGCCAGAGGGTGGCCTCTTTAATGAGGCAAAGAAAAATGAAGACACAGGCTGGGAGGGAAACAGCAACCGTTAACTATAGATAATCACTCTTAAGCCAGGAGAGTCCATAAGAGAGCCCTTAGGCAAGTGCCTAGTGTGTCCAACGTATGAGCTTCAGTATGAGCTTCAGTAGGTTTAAGGTTTTGAAAAGGGATAAATAAAGGAATAAGGAATACAGGACTATAAATAAGAAATAAAGGAATAAG
This sequence comes from Potorous gilbertii, assembly GCA_028658325.1. NCBI lineage: Eukaryota > Metazoa > Chordata > Mammalia > Diprotodontia > Potoroidae > Potorous > Potorous gilbertii. The sequence goes on along the minus strand of CM053771.1, from coordinate 54,918,698 downwards.
GAATACAAAATATAAGGAAACAAAAGGAATCTAGCCAGTAAAACCTAAGTTAACTGGGGATCTTCTGGCCATCCAAATTTACCTTCCTTTGGAGAGGAGGAAGGGGAGGGGGAGACAGACAAGAGAGAATGAGCTAAGTTACCCAACAACAATTACTATTGATAATCACTCTGAAGCCAGAAGGGTAGAGCACTTAGGCAGTGCCTAATGTTGACCAAAGCATGAGCTTCAGAATGTATACACACACACACACACACACACACACACACACACACACACAAATAAATACAGTAAAAATAGGAGGTAATCTCAGAGAGACGTTGTAGGAATGTCTGAGGGTTGGAAGGAGACTGGAAAAGGCCTCCTGATGAAAGGAGAATTTGAAAAGGAAGCCAGGGCCATCAGGAGATAGAGCTAAGGAGGGAGAGCATCCCAGGCAGGAGGGACAGCCAGGGCAAAAGCAAGCTAGTGGGAAATGAAGCACTGTATTTGAGGAACACCTAGAAAGCCAGCATCTCTGATCTGCAAAGTTCCAGAAAAGAGTGATGTGTAAAAAAACTGCAAAGGCAGGAAGTGCAGGTGGTAATATTATTTAAATGCACGAACAGAAGATTTCCCACTTGATCCTAGAAATAATGTAACATCTAGAATGGATGGGAAGAGTGACATGGTCAGATATGTACATTAGGAACATCATTTTGACAGCTGAGTAAAAGGACGTAGTGGAACAGTGATAGAATTGGGTCAGGGGAGCCACCCAAGAAAAAGGTAACAAGGGCCTGCACCGTGGGGCAGAGCTGGGTGAGTGGCTATGACAAGACTGAATATGTGAAGTGAGTGCCAGGGAGGAATCAAGCCTGAGACTGAGGTTCCAGTGATAGAATATCACTTCACAGTAATAGAGCAGTCTGGAAGAGGGGAGGGCTTGGAGCAAAGACACTAAGATCTATTCTGGACATAGCGAGTCTGAGCGGCCCAAAAGGCAGTTGATGATGCTAGATCAGGCCTGGGAATCATTCTGTGTTCTCATGTCTCTCCTTCATCTGACATTCCCCGGTTCTACTGTCTTTTCCGATTCTGATATTCATTAAAAAGCATTTAACAAGTCCCAGGCACTGTGAGTAGACATAGTGAATACCTACAGGACAGTGGAACAGAGTATACCGAAAGAAAAACAAAACTATGTGAGGGTCTATATACATACTCTCTCTGGCTGAAGGGTGTTGTACTCTACACACAGCTCCTTGCAGAGTACCTTTTCTCCTTCCTCAGCCATCCTGGTCTCTACCTATTGCAGAACCATACCTATCAGATGAGATCCCAGAAGCCACTCAATCCCCATCCCACTTTTCTCCTGAATGCCCTTCACGGTTTTCTACAGATAAGGAAATGGATACCTTGAGAAGGAAACAAGGCAGAATAAGCACTTTATTAAGTCGTAAGACTTCTCTTTCTGAGTTCAAATCTGGCCTGACACTTACTAGTTGTGTGACCCTGGGCAAGTCACTTCACCCTTTTTGCCTCAGTTTCCTCATCTGTAAAATGAGCTGGAGAAGGAAATGGTGAACCACTTCAGCGTTTTGCCAAGAAAATTCCAAAATGGAATCACAGAGACTGATACATCTGAACAACAAGTGTTGCAAAGATCCTTAAAGACTCTATCCATCGTTGCTCGCATCAGCGAGGAAGGTCAGAACCACAATCCTGGAAAGGACCCAGAGACCATCGAACCTTTCATTTTAAAGAGGAAAACAAGAGTGGGCTGTCTATGCAGGGCTGCCCTGCTTCCTGCTGGACAACCGGTCATGTTCAATCAAACCACGGCTGGGCACACATTCTGAGTCTGTCTCATCTGACTGGATGCCCCTTCCTCAGGCACACGCACCCCGGAGTCCTCTGCCTTGCCCCCTTCCCCTCCCATCCCTCCAATGGAGCTCTTGGTGTGGTAGAAGTAACACAAAGCTGACAATGAGGGTCCTCTGAGGAAGCCGGACCAGATGGTCGCCGTAAAAATGAACTACTGTTCTCCACAAGGCTCTACACATTGGCTCTCATTTAGGAGGAAACGACGGCCAACTCTGACAGTCTTCAGCTGTTTGGCTTCAAGAGCCGGTCCTCTCCCACCTCCTGGCCTGGCTCAGGCTGAAGAAACCAACGGTGTGAAAGTTCTGCCGGGGAAGGGCTTGGCTGAGAAAGGCTCTGGGAGCCCCTGTGGGAGAGCTCTGGCTGGGGTCACAGGGGCCGGACTCGAAGGGGCCCCCAGAGGGGTGGTCTCCACGCAGCCCTCCCATCTCGTACAGCTGCGTGGCTGCCCCTGCTTCTGGACCTCGGGCGAGCTGAAGAAGCCTCAGATTCCGGAACCTAAGCTTCCCGGAGGCCGGAGGGCGCACCACCCACAGGGGCCGGCCCGATCTCCCGCCCCTCCTCCACCGGGCGGACATCCTTCGGATTTGTACGCCCACAGGGCTCCAAGCCGCGGCTGCCGCGGGGGCATTAGGTCTCACTCGTTTCGGGGGAGAGAACTGAAAAAGGATGCAACGCCCGACCCTGGGCCCGGCCGACGGAACAGCGGGTACCTCCGCCGAAAGAGGGGCGGCCCGGGCGCCGCGGCCAGGGGGCCGGCCCGCCGTGGGCCCTCCCCCGGCGTCCGGCCCGCCGTGGGCCCTCCCCCGGCGTCCGGCCCGCCGTCGGCCCTCCCCCGGCGTCCGGCCCGCCGTCGGCCCTCCCCCGGCGTCCGGCCCGCCGTCGGCCCTCCCCCGGCGTCCGGCCCGCCG
>CM053771.1:54854330-54915424 GCA_028658325.1 Potorous gilbertii | reverse complement strand
GGCACGGGGCCGGGGGGCAGGGGGCCGGAGCCAGAGGGCATGGGGCAGGGGGTACGGGGCAGGGGGCACGGGGCCGGGGGGCAGGGGGCCGGGGGGCAGGGGGCCGGAGCCAGAGGGCATGGGGCAGGGGGCCGGAGCCAGAGGGCATGGGGCAGGGGGCACGGAGCAGGGGGCAGGGGGCCGGAGCCAGAGGGCATGGGGCAGGGGGTACGGGGCACGGAGCAGGGGGCACGGGGCAGGGGGCACGGGGCAGGCACGCGCAGGGACCAGGGTAGAGGCCAACAGAGCCGACCGTTACTCACCTCCACGACCCGAAAACACCGCTCCCCCATCACGGCCCAAAGAGAGAAGCACGCGCTGAGCACGCCCATTTATACCCGGTTTGGGGCGCGCAGCGGCTTCTGATCAGGCGCACACGTTGGCGTCGCGCCGCGAGAGTTCGAAGTAGATCGGGCGGAAGTGACGAAAGAAATGGCGACAGTCGCAGGATAGGATCGAGAAATCTCGCGAGACATCTGTCTGTGAGCGTCTCCGGTTCGTTTTTTGTTTTTTTTTTTTAAGTTGGTTTCCCAGGCGCGCCTTGCGGCGAGGAGCCCAAGCGGTCTGGCTACATTGTGGCTCAGGCGCCCACCCGCTACTGGCTTGAGGGAAATGAAAGTTACTCTTCTCCGTGGAGCCCTGACTTTCAGCTCATTTAAGACAGCGTTTGTTAAGTGCCAGCTGTGCTGTGAGAGCAGAGAGAAAAATAAAAGAATCCTTGTCCTCAAGGAGATTCCCTCTGTTAATTCAGGTCCACACCTCCTCATGCAAGCATGAATCAGGGAATTAGCTTCCATTTAGTTGTCCGTCTTACGCCTGCAAAGGGCTTGACAGATATCTCCTTTGATCCTCGGGAACCCTTGGTGGGAGAGGCTATTACTAATCCCCATTTTACCGATGGGGAAACTCAGACATGTTAATTAACTTGCCCAGGGTCGCAGGATCTGAGCTCGAGGCTCCTGGAACTTTCAAGTCCGGGACTCTATTATAAACGAATGAATGAAAAAAAAAACATTTATTTAGCTCTTCCTGTGTGCAAAAACGTGTACCATGGGCTGGAGATATAAATAGAAAAGAGCTTACATCTGAAAGAAGATAAGATACATAATCCATCAATAAACATGTATTAAGTGCCTTCTTTGGACCGTATACTGTGCCAAGAACTTGAGATACAAAAGGTGGCAAAATTCAGTCTCTGCCCTGGAGGAGTTCAAAATATAACGGGGGAGACAACGGGCAAATATATCCAAAGTAAGTTGTATACATCATAAATAGGAGATAATTAACAGAAGGAAGGCACTGGAATTAAAAGGAGTTGGGGAAGACTTCCTGTAGAAGATGGGATTTTAGTCCTGACTTAAAGGAAGCCAGGCAGGTCAGTAGTTGGAGCTGAGGAGTAAGAGCATTCCAGGCATAGGGGACAACCAGAGAATATGGAGAGGTGGAATATCTTGTTGGAGTAATAGCCAGGAAGTCAATGTCACCAGATGGAAGAAGACATGTCAGGGAGTAAGGGATAACAAAGATGGAATGGTAAGAGAAGGCTAGATTATGAAAGGTTTCAAGTGATAAATACAATTTTGTATTTGATCCTGGAAGCAGTAGGGAGCCAATGGAGTTGAGAGTTATAGAGTAGGTTGTGTGTCTGTGTGTGTGTGTGTGTGTGTGTGTGTGAGAGAGAGAGAGAGAGAGAAAGAGAGAGAGAAGGGTGGGGGAAGATAGGATCTGTACTTTAAGACAATCGCTTTAGTGTTTGATGATGAGAACCTGCATCAAAATGGTGGCAGTGTAGGAAAGAAAGGAGCATATTGGAGAGATGGTGCAAAGGTGAAATCTACCGGGCTTGGTCACAGCTTGGATATGGGGAGTAAGAGACAGTAAAGGTATACAAGAGGACTCCTAGGTTGGGAGCCTGAGGAGGATGCTGTTGCCCTCTACAATAATAGAGAAGGTAGCAAGGAAGAAGGGATTAGTTCTGTTTTGGAGATATTGAGTTTAAGATGTCTCCTGGACACCCAGTTTGAGATGTCTGAAAGACAGTGGAAAGGTGAGATTGGAGATCAGCAGAGAGATGGAGTAGGAAAAGTAGATCTGAGAATCATCACCATAGAGATGGTTATTAAATCCATGGGAACTGATGAGATCACCAGGTGAAGTAGTATAGAGGGAGAAGAGAAGAGAGCTCAGGACAGAGCCCTGTGGGACACCTATGGGCATGATTTGGAAGAGGATCCAGAAAAAGAACAGTGGTTAGTAAGGTAGGAGGGGAACCAGGAGAGAGTGGTATCTCAAAATCCTAGAGAGAAGTGAGAATCAAGGAGGAGAGGGTGATCAATAGAAAAGCCACAGAGAGGGTAAGGAAAATGAGAATTGAGAAAAGGCTTTGGCAACTAAGAGGTCATTGTTGTTGTCTGTTAGTAACTTTGTAGACAGCGGTTTTGGTGGAATGATAAGGTCAGATGCCAGATCTTAAGATCTTAAGAAGAGGGTGAGGAAAGAAAAGTGGAGGCAGCTATTGGAGATAGCTTTTGTGAGGAGGTTAGCTGTTATTTGTCCTTCATTTGTGAAAGGGGACCACGACATCAGAGAGGTGACATGCAAGTGAAGTGGATTTAAGTGAGGGAGGACTGTGCAAAGTCACCAGCCTCACTTTCTTCTCCAGAGTCATCTGGGTCCAGTGGCAAGGTACAGATCAGGATGACTGGAGATGGCCCTGGATGCAGTGGGAGATCTTGCCCTTTTTAAGCTAAGGTCTTTAACAGGTCTCAGTTTGATGGAAAAAATGCACAATAAGTGATTAAAGCTAGGTAAGAAATGAACCAGAGAATAAAAAATAAATCAATCTGGGAGGGAAAGGCCCTCAGAGCTTCTGGTCAAAACAGAAACAATTACTATTTACATTCACTCTGAGTCAATCAGGGCTCAAATAATGAGCAAGTGAGGCTTGGTCTGGGACTATTGTTGGTCAATCAATGAGTGCCAGAGTGATTTGGGTTTAGGTGGTGGTCCTTAATGAAAAAAAATCTAGACCATAAGCCCCAAAACAGCCTGCAAGGTTTCAGTGATCAAAATTTATATTCCTTTGGTCAGAGCACCAGCAGGCAAGGGTATGAGATACCCTTTGTGGATAGTGGGAAGGGAAGGGAAAGGAGAGAAAGAGACAGGTGAAAGAAAGAAGGAAAGAAGGAAGGAAGGAAGAAAGGAAGGAAGAGTTGTGTTGCCCAATTGGCCAGTTCCAGTTGGGTCTCTAGTCAGCAGCTCCTACTACTACTCACAGAGGTTGTTATTTGTCCTTTGTTCTTGAAGAGGACCATGACATCAGGAAAGTGACACCATAACATGCAAGTGAATTGGATTTAAGTGAGGGAGGACTGTGCAAAGTCACCAGCCTCACTTTCTTTTTCAGAGCTATTTGGGTCCATTGGCAAAATATATATAGATCAGAAGGACTGGAGATGACCCCGGGAATTGTGGTTGTTTGGTATGGCAATGAATAATTAAATCAATTTGGGTAGTATAATTTTTATTACACTGGCATGAGTAATAAATTTGTATCTATACTTATTTTGGTCTGTATTTAATTTTTGTCACCTTTAACAATTGTTGGAGAGGCTACGATTAAAAAAACACACGGATGCACAACTAATGCACCTAGCCCAACCACTCTGGAAAACAACCTTAAACTATGGCCCCCCAAAGTCACTAAACTTAGGGTATTTGAAGGAGAATCAATCTATATGTTGAGTATGAGGGCAAGAGTTGGGGAGGAGAGAAAAATTGTAATGCAGTTATTAAACTCATTGGGGGAGGAAGGGGAGTGACTTGAAATCTGTAGACAATAGCTTACCAGAATTTTTATTGGGTGGCAGATATGGATAACATGAACCCCAAGGAACAGAGGTTACTAAGTGATGAAGGAAGGGGGAAAACTAGGAAGTAGCAATGGGAAGGAATATTACAAACTCCCCACCCCAACTAAGGAGAATTAATGAAAGTACAGCCAATGATATAAAGGGTGGTCAGGGATCCTATGTGATCAGAGGAAAGCCAGGTTTTAGTATGAGTTAGTAGATAGAAGGAGTGGGAAGAGAAAAGATTTAAGAAGTTTGTGCCTATGGAACAAGCATTCCACAGGGCACAGTGGGTAGAGTTAGCATGTGCCTAGCAGGAAATTGAAGGCTCAGAGCACACAGGATGTTTGAGGTCTTTTCAATGGAGGAGGCCAGTAAGGTGGCAACAGAGACTGGTACACTCAAAAAAAAAGTGAGAAGATATCCCAGGGAATAACTTTCCTGTCAGCCTGTCAATCAACAAGTATTTATTAAGTATCTACCATGTGGCAGGCACAGTGCTAAATGCTGGGTTATACTTGTATAATACAAGTTGAAAGGTAATCCATTCTCACAGGGAGCTTAAGTTCTAAGGAAGATAAGAATTCCACAGGCCTTGGGGACCTTTTCTCTCTCCCTCTTGACTTGGTTAACTACTTCACTTGAAGAATTCATAAATCCTATGGATTTAGTTACATCTCTATTCTGATGATTCTCAAATCTACCTTTCCTGCCTCATCCTCTTTGAGGACCACTAATCTTGAATCTCCACTGCCTTTCAGATAGTTCAAACTGGATTTCCAGTAGACCTCTTAAACTCAACATGTCCAAATCTAAAACCCCTAAATTCTCTCGTCTCTTCTCCCTTCCCTTTTACTGTAGAGGACAATACTATCCTCTCAGTACCTCAGGCTCTCAACCTAGGGGTCATCTTGTACTCTTCACTGTCTCCCCTTATATCCATAATCCAATCTGTTGGCAAGGTACTGTCAAATGGTTTAACATCAGAAACAGATATGGTTTTATCCATGGAAATTTCCCTAAAGCATCACTTGACCCCATAGAAAGCAGGACAGATTGGGGAGGTGGTGGTAAAGCACTTTTGACTAGGGAGAAGGTGAAAGGAGACAGAGAGAGGATAAAAAGAGGGAAAAGTAGGATGGAGGGAAATACATAGTTAGTAATCATAACTGTGAACTCACCCACAAAATAGAAGCGGATAACTGAGTGGATTACAAGATTTGGATCTAAAGGGTGATACCATAAGCAAATTTAGGGAGCGTGGAATAGTTTACCGGTCAGATCTGTGTAAAAGGGAAGAATTTATAACCAAACAGCAGATAGCACTATAGAATGTAAAATGGATAATTTTGATTACATTAGATTAAAAAGATTTTGTACAAACAAAACTAATGCAGCAAAGATAAGAAGTAGAAAATGGGGGTAAAATTTACAGCAAATTTCACTAACAAAGTCCTCAATTCTTAAACATATAGAGAACTGAGTCAAATTTATAAGAATATAAATCATTACCCAATTGAAAAATGGTCAAAAGCTATGAACAAGTAATTTTCAAAGAAACCAAAGCTATCTATAGTCATATGAAAAAATGCTCTAAATCACTATTGATTAGAGAAATGAAAATTGAAAGAACTCTAAGGCACCACCCACACCTATCAAATTGGCTAATATGACTGAAAAGAGAAATAATAAATGTTGGAGGATATGTGGGAAAATGAGGACACTAATGTTCTTGGGACAGTTATGGAATAATGTTTTGTATGACTGCACATGTACAACCTATATCAAATTGCTTGCTTTCTCAATAAGAGGGGAGGAGAAGGAGGAAAGGAGAGAATTTGGAACTCAAAATTAAAAAAAAATGAATATAAAAATTGTTTTTACATTTAATTGGAAAAATATAAATATTAAAGACTCATTGGGTCCTTCCATCTACCTTACAGTGGACATTCTCTCTGATGCTGTTTCCATCAATTAAAACTGTGAGCTCCTTTAGAGCAGGGACTGCATCACTTATCTATTTTCTTCCCTAATGGCAATTAGGAGACACAGTGAAAACAATGCTGAATCTGGAGTTAGAAAAACAGTTGGGAAGACCTGAGTTCAAATTTAGCTTCAGATACTTACTGGCCCTGGGCAAGTCACTTTACCTTTCCCTACCTTCGTTTCCTCAACTGTAAAATGGAGATAGTTGTATAAGATCAAATGAGATAATATCTGTCTGGAACATAGTAAGTACTTAATATTCCTTGTTCCCTTCCTTCCCTCCCTAAATACAGAGTAACTGCTTAAAAATGCTTTTTTAAAGTTTTTCCCTTTTGTTCTGATTCTTCTTTCACAACATGATGAACGTGGGAATGATTAATATGATTGTACATGCAGAGCCTATATCATCATCTTGGGTAGAGGAAGCAGGAAGAAAAACATTTGGAATTCAAAATCCTGTAAAAGTGAATGTTAAAAAATATTTCTGAATGTAATTGGGAAAAAAAAAGTACCATTAAGTGGGAAAATGCTTTTTGACTAATTCATTTACTTATGTACATGTGGATCTAGGTGGTGCAATGTATACAGTGCTGGGCCTGGAGTCTGAAAGACCTGAGTTCAAATCTGTTCTCAGAGGCTAGCTGTGTAACCTTAGACAAGCCACTTAACCTCCACTGGCCTTTGTAGTTTTCTGAATAACTAGAGTTACTGCAAGACTCAAAAGAGATAATGATGATAAATGGTGTAGCCCAGTGCCTGGCACACAGTAGGTGCTGCATAAATGCTAGTCATCATTATGACAATTAAACATTATACGCATATGGATATGACATATAGTCTGTAAAGAAATGATTATTAACTATCAAGGGAAAGATTATAGAGAAGAAATAGAAGAGGGCCCATGACAGTCTTGGGTGATGGCAGTCAAGGGGAGGCTGATGATACAGCAAAAGAAACTGAAAAGGAAAGGCCAGATAACTGGAAAGAGAACCAAGAGAGAGAATTGTCCTGGAAGTCAAACAGAAAGAGCATCCAAGAGGAGAGGGCAGAAATGAGGTCTGAGAAAAGGCCATTGATATTAGCAGTTGAGAACACGGCTAACTATGGAGACAACAGTTTCAGTAGAGGGATGTGTTTGGAACCACCCTGCAAGGGACTGTGGAGGTGAGGAATATAAACAGCTCTTTTTAGAAGTTTGGCTGTAAACGACCACAGTGTGAGAGAGTTTTTTCCGGTAGACTTGGAACTTCATAATAACGCAAGAACTTAAAAAAAAAATTCCCAACGGTTTTCTAAGGCAAAATGCCTTCCACATTCAGAGAAAGAACTATGGAATTCATTCACAGAATGTAGCAGATCATGTGCGTGTGTGTGTGTATGTGTGTATTATGTTTAAATTTGTTATATGATTTCTTCCATTTATTTTAGTTCGTCTACATAGCATGACTATAGTGAAAACATATTCAAGAGGAAAGTATATGTAGATCCTATATAGAATTGTATGCTGTCATGGGGAGGGAAGGAGGTGGTGGGGGGGAGGTGTGAGGGGGTAAAAATCTAAGTTTTATGGTAGTGATTGTAGAGTATTTAAAAAAATATATTAAAAAAATAAAATTTTTTTTGATGTAAGATTTCTCTACTTTTATTTTATTTTTTTTGAGCTACATATTTCTTTTTAAAAATAAAAATTTTTAAAAAAGAGAAGTTTGACTGTACAAGGGAAAAGAAGCATAGTGCAAGGCCTGGAGGGGACAGTATGGGTCATTTGCTCACATTTGTAGGTGTTGAGGAAAGACCTAACTAAAGGACAAGAGAGATAAGATCAGAGAAAGGGAAGAAACGATGGAGGAGGTCAGAACCAAAAGGAGGAAACTGATCTGATCAACAGCATGTTGTCCTTGTCAAGGGTGTTAGAAATAACCAAGAATTCTATCTGTCCATGAGTCAATTTAGAAATAAGAAAGTTTTATTTTATATCCAAAAATGGATAATTTGGCTTCCAAACAGAGCCAGGCCCAAACTAGTTACATAAGCCTTTATGATTCATCCAGATTTGAATTTCATGCCTTGAACCCCATTGGTCTAGGGATCACTAAATCCTACCCCTTGATTACATCTTTTCTTTATATTTTTAGTCTTTTTGTCTGCATCAGATAGCAGACAAATAGGAATTTTCAATTGCCACAGGAATTAACAGAAACTGTGAGTTTGAAGATATACCCATTGACAAAGGTGGGTTTATGGCCCTATCCCCATCTTTTGTGAATTAGATCTGACCTGGCAATTGTCTTTGACATATAGACAGCTGCCAAGAAAAGTAGTAGATACGCTAATTTCCAAGTAGCCAGCACTCCTCTCCTGTTGCCTTACCACAAGCCGTTCCATCTCAGTCATTACCCAGCAGGATGAATTATGTTTTCTGTTTAAATATAATTTCTAGGAAAACAAAATTCAATCATCCTTTACAGAGAGGTCTATTTCTTCATCAGAAACCAGAGAAAGGAAAAGAGAATGAAGGAGGTTGAAGAGGCATTTTGAAGCGGTGTGTAGGAGAGAAGGAAGCTCATGGCAGCTTTCTTCTGTTGGTTTCCTCAGTCCACTAGGAGGTGAGGTTGCCTCCTGCCTAGACAGGATGAGCTTGTGGTATGGGAGAATTTTGGAGAGAAGGAAATCTGGAATAGCGACCACAGAGCATTACAGCATCGGCTGCTGTAATGGGCCCAGATGAGAGGAGAGAACATAGATTTGTAGTGAAGCTGGTCTGTGTGATTGCCTAGTTTAGCAGCATGGGAACTGGAATGAAGTCTTTTTTTTGGTTTCCAATGCCAGAACTGGACTGAAGGCAAACATCATTCACTTGAAAACTATTTGTTAAGGGCACTTAGGTGATGCAGTGAATAGGGGTGTATGTGGAGTCAGAAACTACTGAGTTCAAATCTGGCCTCAGCCAGGTACTGGCTGAGTGATCCTGGGCAAGTCTTACTACACTTATGTATGTCTCAGTTTTCCCATCTGGCAATAATGATAGCACCTACCTTCTTTGGCTGTGAAAATAGCATGATACTTTTTTTTATAGGTAGGAGGGTCTTTATTTTTTTCCTTTAAAGTATTTTATTTTTTCCAATTCCTTGTAAAGACAATTTTAAATATTCATTTTTATGTAGAATTTTGAGTTCCAAATTTTCTCCTTCCTTCCCTCCCTTTCTTCTTCCCTAAGATAGTAATTTAAAATAGGTTATAAATGTGCAATCATGTAAAACATGTTTCTATATTAGTTATGTTGTGAAAGAAGACACAAAAGCAAAGGGAAAACACCACCCAAAAAATCAAGTGAAAATAGCATGTTTCGATCTCCATCAGCTGCCATCAGTTCTTTCTCTGAGTGTGCATAGCATTTCCATCATGAGTCTTTTGCAATTGTCTTGGATCACTGTATTTATTAGCTTAGAAGAGATGTCAGTCATAGCTGAACACTGAACAATGTTGCTGATACTGTGTACAATGTTTTCCTGGTTCTGCTCCCTTTACTTTGCATCAGGGCATAGCATAATACTTTTAAAGTGCTTTATAAATCTTAAAGCTAAAAATATTTTTACTAACTAATGTTTACTAACAAAGGAAGCCTGACATCACCATCATCACCATCACCATCATCATCATCATCATGGACTTGACCAAATTAAAAAGAAAACAACCCCAAGTCATTCCCTAACTGATAAATAGCCAAAGGAGATGAAGTCCGTTTTCAGAAGAAATCAAAACTATCTATAATCATATAAAATATACTCTAGAGTCTAAATCTCTATGCATTAGAGGAATGCAAGTTGAAACAACTCTGAGGTACCACTTCACACCTATCAGATTGGCTAATATGACAGAGGGGATGTAGAAAGACAGAGACACTAATTATTTGTTGGAGTTGTGAACTGATCCAAGCATGCTGGAGAACAATTTGGAATGATGTTCAAAGGGCTATAGAACTGTGCATACTCTTTGATCCAGCAATGCCACTACTAGGTCTGTATCCCAAAGACATCAAAGGAAAATGAAAAGGACTTATATGTATAAAAATATTTATAGCAGCTCTTTTTGTGGCGGCCAAGAATTGGAAATTGAGGGGATGCCCGTCCATTGGGGAATAGTTGAGCAAGTTGTAGTATATAAAGGTAATGGAATATTTCTGTGATGAACAGGCTGATTTCAGAAAAACCTGGAAAGAAAGACTTACATGAACTGATACAGAGTAAAGTGAGCAGAACCAGGAGAATATTATACTCAGTAATAACAACATCCTTTTGTAGTGTTTGTCCTTCATTTCAAAGAGGACCAGTGATGTTATGGGGTGAAGTCTTGACTCAAGGGTGAATTGTATTTAAGTGAGGAAGAGTTGCACAAAAGTCTTCCAGACTTTTGACAGTCCAGTGGTAAGACAAAAGTCAAGATAAAAGGGCATGACCTGGGATGCAGTGGATGAACTTGGCATCTCCAATGTCTGACCAGTCTCTAAGCACTCCCGGATGCTTGCTTCAGTCATTTTCATGACTATTGGAACAAACTGTTCTCATCTACCCATTCTACCTGTATATTCTCCTAACTCACCAACAGATTTGAGGCCTGTTGCCCTCAATTTGGTTTATCTCATCTGCCAAGACAATTTTATCAAGGTGTGTTTGCTGGTTAAGCTACTGCTTTCTTGGAGCCACAGGTGAGAGTTGGAAAAAGGTAGACAGCAAAGGTGGATGAACAGCCCTGAAAAGATCTTGGTAAGCCCTGACACCAAAGGTACACCTCCAGTGTATTGTGTGATGATCAACTGTGAATGATTTGCCAATCTTAGAAATACAATGATCCAAGACAATGGTGAAGGGCTGATGATAAAAAAAAGCTATCCATCTTCGGAGAGAGAACTAATGGAGTCTGAGTTCAGATTGAAGCACAATTTTTAAACTTTCTTTATTTTTCTTGCTTTTTAAAATTATAACTAATATGGAAATATATTTTACATTATTTCACATGTACAATTGATATCACATTTCTTGCCTTCTCAATGGGTGGGGGAGGGGTGGGAGGGAGAGAAAATTCAGAACTCAGAATTTTCTTTAAAAAATAATGTTAAAAATAATAATATTGTAAAGTAAAATGATGTACTTGAAGATGAGAAGAGCTGAATTCAAGTGCTGCTTCTGATCCTTTCTAGCTGTGTGGCCACTCTATCACCCTAGTATGTTGAGACAATGTATATGACTTACTCATAGATGGTTGTGATTTGTGATATGCACAGGTGGAAAGAATTCCTTCTTGTATTCTATCTGCAGAGTACTTCCCCAGGGTCCTTGTAAATGGAATGTTTAGGTAGAACATTATCTCTTCTCTTGTTGAGTTTACTGTCCAGGAGTGAGGGAATTGATACCTGAAGATCCTTCTAATGAACAATATTTCATAAAAAGTGCTATGTAGTAGGTCTATAAGGGCAGGTTATATACCTTGGAGAAGAAGGAAGGAAGGCTTCCTAGAGGAGGTGCCATTTTAGTAGGTCTTGAAAGGCTGTGTAGGAGGAATTCAACAGTTGAAGAGGACAGGGCAAGAACATTCAAGACAAAGCAAAAGGAAAAAGGCAGGGAAGTGCTAGGTGTGTTCTATAGGGGTCAAAAAAGGAGTGGGTGGAGATGAAGGAAGAGAAGGAAGGCTGAAAAGAGAAGATGGCATCAGGGCATGGAAGGTCTTGAATGCCAGTTTGAAGCAACCAGGAATTCTGAAAATGTTGGAGCATATATATGAGTAATAGCTTCGATAAGAAAAGCAAGGAAGGCAACTGGCGAATCCCTATCTCCTGCTCCTCCAATTCTAACGGTTCAGTCATCTTTTGTAAGGGGAAAACTCCCTTTTCCTTATTACTTCTCCTTTTACTGACTTTTTATGAGGTTTGGTCCCACTCCTCATTAGTTCTGATGTGGATAGAAACGATGCCAGTAAGGGTCACTCTGCCAAGTTCTCTGAAGAGGTTTGAGGCCCATTCTGTAACTTGAGAATATCATAATGCCCTTTCCCCCTTATTTTGAAATACCATACAACTTGTACCAAAAGACTTGTTTTTGTCCTCCTTATCCTGCGTTCCCGATCCTGTCCTTCATTCCTCTTCTTCATCCTGCCTCATGACTTTTCCTTATCTTACAAGCAGTCACCTTCTTCACCTTGTTTGTACTTACCCTGTCCCTAGATCTCCAACTCTTTTTAGAAGCCCTAAAAATTACATCATCCTACAGACTGTATAGCTTTCTGTCTATGTATCTAGTCCTTTCCCTATATCAGTGCTTTTGTTTAGCTCCTTGCTAAATCTCAGATTCACCCGCTTTTGCATCGATAAAGCTCCCATTGGCTAAAGAGGTCTAAGTGAATTCCTTCAAATCTGAACCGGCTCCCCCAACTCCGACGCCTCAACAGTTCCATTCTTCTCCATCCTCTTCTTTCGTCTTCTCCCTGGGACTCTTGCTTGGACTAGTATTACTTTAAAATGTTAATTATATTTTCCAATTAGCAAGCATTATTTTCATCTCTTACTCGTCTCCACTGGAAAAGAAACATTGTTCCAAATTTTTCTCCCTCCTTCCCTCTGTCCCCTCTCCCTCTCCAAGACAATAAACCATCTGATATATGTTATACAAGTATAATATTGTAAAACATATTTCCACGTCAGTCTTCACACACATTTTTAAGAAAATCTGTCTAAACACTTTCTTAAGTCCAATCAACATGACAATAAATCAAGTGCAGACTTACAGCAACTGCCAATTTCCTGTAACGATAGGCTCCCCCCCTTCTCCTCTCATTTTTCAAATTCCTTTCCATCATACTTAGCAGCCTATATGTTCAAACCCTTCTTGGGGCCCTGTCTCAATGTAAGCCCTTGTGCAGAGGGATTTTTTCCATCTCTGCCACCTGCTACTTAGTGTTTACTAAATGTTTTTAGTATTGTCAAATTTCCAGGGTTGTGGTTGTCTGTCCTTCATTCTCGAAGAGGACCATGGCATCAGGAAGTTGATACCACGATTCATAGATGTAAGGGACCTCTGAGGATTTAAAGTTCAACCTAATCACTTTTTTTCCTTTTTTTCTAATAAAATTTTTTTTTAAAGAATAAAAATTAGTTTTCTCTCTTTCCCCCCTGCCCGCTTCCCCTGCACATTGGAAAAATAAACAAGCAAACAAACCCTAACCCTTGTAAGAAATATGCATAGTCAAGCCAACTGATTTCATGCCTAGATCCTGTCCTATCTTTGTCTCTCTCTCTGCATTCTAACTCCACTACCTCTCTGTCAGGAGGTGAAAAAGCTCTATCCTAAGATGTTCAACTTGCCCATCTCTCTGGTCACTTTTATTGAATTCTATGGCTTTAGGATACAGCAGTACTGCTCAGGTGCAAGCTGATTCCTTTTGAGTATATCTGTAGTTTTTCTATGTATAATGAAGGAGATGCTTCAGGGAGTAGGACTGCTTGGTTAGCATTGAACACATCTAAATTTTGAGGAAATTTAATATTATGCTGTATGATTTGATTTTTAATATGAATCTGTAATATCCCATTGTCTATTTAAATAGCCCATCTCCTAGACCAGTTCCAGATCTCTTCTAGCCTCCAAGGAATCAACCTGGACAGGGACCCTGACTTTGGATTACCCTGTAAACAAAAGCCAGCCTTAGCTAGGTCCTCCCCAGAGAAAATTGGTCTTTGGTCTTTGTTATTTCCCTTAGTAAGATTTGGGATGATCTGCTCCAAAAATTAAAAAAAGAGACTAAGCCAGTAAAAACCTGGTAGAGATGGTTTATGTTTTACTGGCCAAGCTGGGTTTTACAAACCAGTAAACATTCCATCCCTGAGGTGCCAGAGGTAGTCAGTCACACTTTTCCACAGCAATAGACTGATCCACCCACCTGAGGGTGAGTCCTTCTCCTCTCAAAGGTAAAGCAACGACTCTCCTCCTCATTAAAATATCCACCAGTTGGGATTGCCAAGGGAGAGCCAAATGATGTGCTGTTAAGGCAACCAGAAGAAGACACATCAGAGTATAAAAGGCAATTTCTGTTTTTTTGTTTTTTTGTGGGTTTTTTAGTGCAATTGGAGTTGTTACTAGATTCCATGCTTTTAATAAAGGACTTGCTTGGAATTCCAAGTTCCAAATATCATTTACCCACAATAAAGTGAATGAATAGTGGAAGGGGTTAAATTTAAGAGAAAAAGTAACAGAAAATGCAAATTTAAGAGAAAACATAATTTGATGTGTTGAGTTTGAGATGCTGGGGAGGACATTAAGATGGTAGTGACCTGTAGATGGTCAGAGCTGAAAGATCAGGACCATGTTGGTTGTTGTCCTTCGTCTTCGAAGAGGACCAAAATGATATCACCATGATAAAGTGAGATTTCAGTGTGTCCAACTGTGGCCGATCAGACCAATACAAGCTCGGAATGCTGTACCGCAGCTTGGGCACAGGCAGTTCATGTGAATATTTGGGGTGGATATCCCAAATCTGCGCATCCCACGTTTACTTTGCGCTCTCTCAATTCTGCTTTGCTCATAGAACACAGAACCTTTTCTGATGTGGGAACACCATGCTGAGTGGTTCTGTGCCAGCGTCTCCCATGTTGCACAGTCAGATCCAAAGTTCTTGAGAGTGTCTTTGTATCACTTCTTCTGACCACCATGTGATTGCCTGCCTGCCCCATGTGAGGCCTCCATAAAACAGTCTTTTTGTCAAGGTACATTTTGCATTTGAACAATATGGCCAGGCCATCAGAATTGCACTCTCTAAAGCACAGTTTGAATACTTGGCAGTTCAGCTCAAGTAAGGGCTTCAGTGTCTGGCAACTTATCCTGCCAGGTGATCCTCAGAATCTTCCTAAGACAATTCAAATGGAAGAAATTCAGTTTCTTGGCATGGCACTAGTAGACTGTCCATGTTTCACAGGCACTCAACAATGAAGTCAGCACAACGGCTCTGTAGACTTTCAATTTGGTAGTCAGTCTAATACCTCTTCTCTCCCAAACTTTTCATTGGAGCCTCCCAAACACTGAGCTAACTGGAAATGTGTGCATCAAACTCATTGTCAACATGTACATCCCTGGAGAGTACACTACCAAGGTAAGTGAACTTATCCACAGCATTCAAAACTTCTCCATTTGTTGTAACTGATGGTTCCACATATGGATAGTGTGGTGGTGGCTGATGGAGCACCCGTGTTTTCTAGGTATAATTATTAGACCAAAATTAGCACAAGCAGCAGAGAATTGATCCATATTTTGTGGCATCTCAGCTTCAGTGGCTGCATTGAGTCCACAATCATCATTGAGTCCACAAACAGAAAATCATGTACTAACACTCCCTCCACTTTGGTCTTGGCTTGTAGACTTTTCAAATTGAAGAACTTGTCATCAGTGTGGTTAGTTGACCTTGATGCTGTGTTCATCCTCATTCAAAGCATTTGTCAGTATGGCTGAAAACATCATGCTAAAAAGCATGGGAGCAAGCACACAGCCCTGTTTCACTCCACTGGTGACTGGGAAGACACGAGAGCATTGTCCATTATTCAGAACCCAGGCAACCATGCCATCATGAAATTGATGTACAATATAGATGAACTTCTCTGGGTAGCCAAATTCTGACATAATTTTCTATAAGCCCTCACAACTAACAGTGGCAAAGGCCTTGGTCAGATCTACAAATGTTGCATACAGACCTCTGTTCTGCTCCTGGCATTTTTCCCAGAGTTTTTGGTCCACAAATAGCTTTCAGGGAATCATAAAAGTACTTTGGATTGTTACTATCAGCATAAAACTAAACTTCATCTATCTTCTTACTGAGCCAGGAATCCTCCATCTCTCTAAGCTTTGCTTGTACTTTGCATTTGCTAGAATTAAATATTGCCTTCTTAGAGGTGGATGAACTATCTTGCTGGTAAATTCTGTGGGGATGTAGGGTGTGTTCAGGGAGGATTAGTGTGATGGCTGCCAAGCCCTTTTCAGGGCTCTTTCCATCTTTGGTGTCCACCTGTTCCACCTAACTCTCACCTGTGGCTCCAAGAAGCTGCAGCATGCGCAATTGCCACACCCCAGTAAACTGTTTCAGCAGACGGGCCAAACAGGTTGAGGGTAACCAAGGGTTCTCAAACTCACCCAAGCATGTGAAGACTTCCTCTGGTGGAATGGGCGAATGAGAACAATTTGTTCCAACAGCCATGAAGGCAGATGAAGCAGGTGATGTGAAGCACTTAGAGCTTGGTTAGACACGGAAGACATCAGGACCATGTATATAGAAGTCAGGGTCATTGAGGAGGAACTGAATCTCATAGAAATGAATGAGATTGCCAGAGAGAAGAGAACCTCAGGAATAGTCACCTTAATGGATAGGAAAGAGAACAAACAAGAAGAAGGGAAGGATTGGTCAAAGTCAGAAGAGAGCTGTATGGAGTGGGATGTCTCTGGTGCTCAGTGAACCCTCATGGCATGAGGACTAAGAAAAGACCATTGGATTTGGTAACCAGGCCATCACTGGAGACTCGGAGCAGTTCAGTGGGGGGGGGGGGGGGGGTTGGAATAGTAATTTGAGATAAGATTTAGAAAAACATGGAAAGACTTGGACTTTTGAAAGAAGATGCTATCCACTTTCAGAGGAACAGGTAACAAGTGGAAATAAGCATAGTACGGTCTTATATGTATGATTATCGATACCCATGTATGTGTATGTGTATGTACATAGATATCTATGTATATAGATATGTACATTCATATGTTTATAGATATATCTATAGCTCTATATATCCATGCTTAATTATAGCCTCCTTTAGGATAAGAGTAGGATGGAGGGGAAAAAATAAAGTAAAAAGTGCCCTGTAGAGAGCAAAAGAAAGCCAATGAGGAAGCAAAGGAAAGCTAGGCAGCTTTGAAAACCATGTGTAGTACTTATTATGTAGGTTTTCTTGGAATGGAAATTTGTTGTTTTATATTGAATCCTCTCATGTTCTACTGTGTAAATAGTAATGTTTTTTTTCTTTTCTCATTTCTCATTCTAATTCTTTTCTCATTCTCATTTCTCATTGAAGTTTAAAATAAATTTAAAAATTCCAAAAAAAGAATAATTTGAGGTAAGACTGAGTGGTAAGGAGGTAGAATCATAAGTTATAATTTTTTTTCTTTCTAGAGGCTTAGTAACAAAGGGGAGGCAAGAGATAAAGATAAATGGGATAGAAAGATGAAGTTATTAGGGAAACATAAATGTGTTTTATAGGCAGATCAATCAACTAGCATTTATTAAATATGAACTATGTCTGATGCAATGGAGATTTAAAGACAAAAATGAGGGGAAGAGGGAGATTATACTGAAGATGAATGAGAGCTTGACTTGCGACATGCTACTTCTCCCTACTTAGTATCTCCTATATTGGTTTGATTCTACTGGGTAGCTCAGTGGATAGAGCATGCGGCCTGGAGGCTGGATGACCTGAGTTCCAATATGGCTTCTGACACTTACTAGCTGTGTGACCCTAGGTGAGTCACTTCACCTCTCTCTGTTTTGGTTTCCTCAGCTGTAAAAAGGGGATGATATTTGTAAAAGCAGTCAGCAGAAATGCTTGCTTGTTTCTTTCTGTTTTTTGCCATGTGATGCCAAGACAAAGTTCCATTATCTCTTGCCTGGACTGTCTCTTGTACAGATTTCCAGCCTAATCTTTACAGAAGTAAATTCTGATCAATCACTCCTATGTATACATTTTATATTTGTGTACACATACACATGCACTCATACATACGTGTCTACATATATACATGTCTCCCTCTCTCTCTCTCTCTATCTATATACACATACATGTAACTTTCTGCCTGATAAACTACTCCTTGAGGATGAAGATTGTTTTGTCCTTATTTCTTGGGCAGCTAGATAGTACAGCAGATAGAGTGGTGGTATAAGAATAATTTTGGTGCCCCTACTCAATTTATTCGGTTCCTTGGGATTTAATGGGTATTAGTGAGTGTGTTAAGAAAAATAGAATTAAGTTTGAGTTGGTTATGTTGGTTAATTCTGTAAGAATTAGAGTTATGATTAATTAGTCTACCATGGATTGGATTAATTACTTGGGATTGATTTTATAGGATACACTTACACTGTAAGGATTTATTTTAGCTTGTGCTGCTGTAACACTGACACTCCTACCCTCTTTCCTAAATGTTTCATGCTTGAAGTAAGGTTCATATGAATTATGGAAAATGCCTGCTGACTATCTTTCCACAGGGCATTAGTTACTGATGTTTTTCTATGGAAAGCCCCTGGTGAGATGTGCAGTGGAAGGTGTAAAAACCTGTGGAAAGCCCCTGAATACTGCTGACAAACGTAGTAATGGTTGATGGACATCTCTCTTGATCAATTATGAACTTGCAATGCCAATCAGGGAAATTTCAATGTCAATTAAAGCCCATGCACAGTAAGCAGTGATGAAGAAGGTCTTACATCCCAATTACTTAGGGTCTCTAATTGTTCAGAGCTTTGCCTCAGTTACCTTTGTTGGAGATTGGAATTTTGTAGCCCACATCCGGTCTGCAGTCAGAAAGACTACCATGTATTCTCCCTCTCTGCTGGGCCATCTCTCTATTTCTTATTCAGTACCAGATAGTTTTGATAATGACTGCTATATAATCTAGTTTAAGTACTCCTAAATCTCCTTCCTTTACATTTTTTCATGAATTCTTTTGATATTGACCTTTTGTTCTATATTATTTTTTCCTAGTTCAATAACTTTTTTTTTTGGTAATTGTGATGGCATTGAATAAGTAAATTAGTTTAGGTAGAATTGTCATTTTTATTATATTAGCTCTACCCATCCATGAACAATGACTCTTCAATCATTTAAATATGACCTTTTTCGTATAAAAGTTATTTTATAATTACGGTCATGTAATTTTAGGGTTTGTCTTGGTAGGTATACTCCCAGTTATTTTAGATGGAGTATTTCTTACTATCTCTTTCTGCAAGGTTTTGTTGGTGATATATTCTTTTGTGTATTCCTGCCACCAATTCTTAACTTCTTTTGCTTCTGTTAAGTCCCTAGTTTGTCTTTCATCATGCCCATTTTTGCATGAAACACTCCTATGATCTAATTTTTTTTGGAAGAGATGTCTTGCATTTCCCATTCTATCATTTCCTATTTCTTTGCATTGCTCATTTAAGAAAACTTTTTAAATCTCTCCTTGCTATTCTCTGGAATTCCATATTCAGTTGGATGTATCTTTCCATATCTTCTTTCCCTTTTGTTTTCTTTCTTCCCTTATCACACAGCCATTTTGCTTTTTTTTGTGGGGGGGGGGGATGTTTCTTGTTGCTGCCTCCTGTACAATATTGCAAAGCTTTGTCCATAGTTATTTAGGCATGCTATCTAGCAGATCTAATCCCTTAAATCTATTCATCATCTCTACTTCATATTTATAAGGGATGTTACTTAGGTCATACCTATATGATCTGATGCTTTTTCCCACTTTCTTCAATTTAAGTCTGATTTTTCCAATTAAAAGCTCATGACATGAACCACTGTCAGTTCCAGTTCTTGATCTCGCTGATTATGTAGAGCTTCTCCACCTTTGGTTGCGAAGTATAAATCAATTTGATTTCCATATTTACTATCTGGCAGTTTTCACGTATAGTTAGTTACCTTTTGAGTTGTTGAAAAAGTGTATAATAATTGAGTTATCTTGACAAAACTCTCTGCTCATCTCTGCTCCATTTTTGTACTCCAAGGCCAAACTTGCCTGTTATTCCAAATGTGTATATGTATGTGTGTGTATGTGTACATGTATACATACACACATATACATATACATACATACATATATATGTTTTGGTGAGGCAATCAGGGTTGTGTGATTTGCTCCGGATCACGCAGCTTTTAAGTGTCAAGAGTTTAAGGTCAAATTTGAACTCTGGTCCTCCTGACTTCAAGGCCAGTGCACTAACCATTGCACCACCTACCTACCCACCATTTATCTTTTGATTTCTTACTTTAGCATTCCAAACCCGTATGATGAATGTGACATCTTTTGGAGGTGTTACTCCTAGATTTTATAAGTTTTCAAAGAACTGATGAACTTTGGCCTTTTGGGCATCAGTGGTTGGAGCACAGACTTGCATCATTGCAATACTGAACAGTTTGCCTTGGATTCAAAGAGCTATCATTCAGTCATTTTTGAGATTATGCCCCAGTGCAGCTTTTTTTGCCAGGAGGGCCACTCCATTTCTTCTAAGGGATTCTTGCCCACAGCATATAATGGTGAACGTTGAATTAAATTCACCCCTTCTTGTCCATTTAAATTCTTTGATGCCCAAGATTTCAATGTTTAATTTTTCCATCTCCTTTCTGACCACACCCAACTTATAAATTCATAAATCTTACATTCCAGGTTCCTATGCAATACTGACTATTACATCATTTTCCTTTTGTCATCACATGCATGGCTTTGGCCCAGGTGTTTCATTAGTTCTGGAACTACCTGGAGTTGTCCCCTGTTGTTCCCCAGTAGAGTAACGGACACTTTCCAACCTGAGGAGCTCCTCTTTCAATGACATTTTCTATCATTTTGTTACTATCCGTGGGGTTTCCTTGGCAGATACTGGAGTGGTTTGCCATTTCTTTTTCCAGTGGATCGCCTTTTGTTTGAACTCTCCTCTATGACCTGGACATTTTGGGTGATTCTGCATAGCGTAGGTCATAGTTTCATTGAGCTGTTCAAGTCCCACCCACACCAGGATGTGATTGGGAGTGGGGCATTGAAACTTAAATGTCCCTTATTCATTTCCCTCTAAACCTCTTTGCTGGAAGGATATTATGCCATAGTAATCTCAGGGTGCTAGGGTTCATTCATTCAATTAATTCATTGGGTGATATATGCACTAAAATAGAAACATTTTGAAAACAGCCTTAATAGGAAAAAGTCATCAGTATATATTGTAGTAAGCTTGGACATATGAGGCCTTGCAACCTTCCTCAGATAACAAATTACCCATTCATGCTAAGCTAGCAATTTCATGGAAACCTAAGTCTTTGGTGAAATGATATGATACAATTGGCCATGGTACTCCTAAATGATAAATACAATGTTTAATTTTTGTAGAGGACAGGAAGCGTCCAAAGATTCAGGGATAGACTGAATCTCATTTTTCAATTTGAGTTTGACTTGAGGTTTTTATTGGGACAGGACTGGATGGTTTCCTCTTCAGTGTAGTCTGTTAGCCAGGGCAAAATCCCTGGAGTCCATGCTAGCTACAGAGTAGTTCAGAGGTTTGGAGTTCTTCCAAGAAGGCCTGGCGCTTACAGTCAACCACTGTAATCAGTAATTGTAAATAGCTGTTCGCATACTGTCTCATCCAATAAGTTCCTTGAGCGCAAGGGCTGCTTGGCACATCACAAAGGTTGACTGAGTGGTTTGTGTACATGTCCTACCTTCTTGATAAAAATGCACTATGAGCAAAGATGGGCGTTTTTCACTTTTGTATCCCCAGTACTTTAAACATAGGCACTCAATGTATATGGAATGCCATTATGGAGAGGGTCCTAGAGTATGATATAAATGGCCAGGCTTTCTGGGACTATCATGTCTTTGGTAAAATCACAGCACTAAAGTCTCAGTTTGAAAATCTGCAAAATAGAGACCTGCAAACCCTACCACACTGGTTTAGGGTGAGAATCAAATAATATACTATATATCAAAGCATCCTGGAACTGTAAGCACTGAGTTACTGTTACTACATGGCTCCAAGTACAGGCTGCACTTTCTCCACATCCAAGACCTGTAAAAAACAGAAATGCAGTTTATAGACAAACACTCCCGTTGGCTTTATTCTCCACTGAGCTGCTCAGGGCTGAGAATGGAACGTGATCATTGGTCCCCTGGTGTCTCGTTTGCCTCTGTGAGAATGTGGAAATGGTAATTTGCTGTAGTGGTCCTCTCCCAAACCATACAACATTGCCCACACATAATATACCTATGCATATATATGCCCCTTCTAATTTATAAGTTCACCTGTTATGTCTAAATCATGTACTCTTTGGGAGCTTATCTTAGTATAGTGTGAGATACATATATTTTAAAATGGAAATTTGGTTTAGTACCATCAAAATTTGGTATAAGTGTATACCAAATAGCTCTTCCTTTCAAAGGTCTTGTTTATTCACTGGCCCAAGTTTGGACCAATAATTGTTAGTTTTTTTAATTACAAATCATTGTTACTATTAATGTAAGTTTTAACTTGGATAAACTCACTGCTCAACTACTGCATAAAAGGTTAACATCACAGGCCAATAAAGGACTCAGCCCAGGATTTGTGTATAAAATAGGACATTTAAAAAGAAATTTTATTTTAATAATTAATATTTATTGATAAGAAGACTGATATACAATGTAATTATTTGTTCTACAAAGAGATTTTGTACATCAAGAAAGCATTCTGAAGTCTAAAATACCAGGTTTTCTAGAAAGAACTTTATCTCTTTACATTATATGAATTTTTGATAATTATAGGGAAAAGGGAATTCAAAATTCATTGTATAAAAAAACCCTGAAAAATATTGGGTCCCCCCACCCCCCAAAAGAAGGACATGACTGAGATGAAAGGTTAATGGGGCTCCCTGGTGGCACACAGAAGACAGACTGGTAACCCAGGACACCAAACCTGGTACCAGCTTGGCACCTTTGAATTGGAAAGTAAAGGCAGTGAGAGGAAGGTTACAAACATCTCAAATCCCAGAAAATGCTGGTGTGGGCTTCCTTCAGCTGGAGATGTGGCTCCAAACATGCCTTAGGCAGGCAGAATGATTAGGAAAAGACAAATGAGCAGGTACCCACGTGGGCCCACCTGCCTTCAGCTGACATCATTGGCTTTCCCATTGTCACCCTAAATCTTACCATGACACATGACACTGCACCCACACCTCAACAACTGTTACTGGCCCCTCACCCTCCAAACAAACACTACCTTTAAAGGTCACTTTAGCCCTTTGTTGAGACCTGAAATTCAAATAATTTCACAGTAGGCTTCATACTGACATACTGATGTGAAAAGGGAATCCAGCAGAATAGAGTTAGGCATTGGAGAGGACAAGAGGAGAAAACCATCTAGGAAACTGGCACACCTTACAAAATTAAAAAAAAAATGCCACACCAAACAAACCACAAAACCACATTCATCAGTGGGCGTAGGACTTATTTTTTCCTCTCTTACGGGTAGGAATATGAGAGATATAAAGGAGGTTCCATGGTTTTCAAAAGGACCTAAGAACATCTGAGTCATTCATTAAGACATAGCAAAAATGATTAACAAGAATGAGACCCCTTTGTGGAACAGAGCTGGGGTTCCAGGCACTAGGTACATACATATGCTCCCATTTCTACAAGAGAAATGAGCTGAGGTTTGAGCGGCTGGGAGAGATGAAGGGAAGAGAAGTGATAAGGACGTGAAGGGCAAATGCAGCAGGAGAGGGCCAACTGCCCTGGGGACGAGAGAGGGCAGCAGTGCATGATTCCGCTTTTTATTTTTCCCTCAAGTTCTGTTACTTGATTTGATGAAACACAGCCCACTTGGGCATGACTGTGCTTCTGGCTGGTGGTAGGAGAGGGTCCCTGCCCACAGAACCGATTCGGCTTGGCTCTGCGGGAGAACACAGTTCTTGGTCAGTAGTGATTCAGCCTATCATTTGGTACAATCAAATACAAAAGTGATCATACAGAAGTCATATTTGTGTCAGTTTCCTGCCTACCTGTGGGGTAGTTTTTTGTTTTCTTTTTGCGTCAAGAAAATATATACACATTTCCCATTTCACCAACTCAGAATGTGGTGTTGTAGCTCATTAAACAAATAAACCAAAACCCAACAGGAAAAATAGATGTTCCCACCATCTTCAAGACTATTTACAAAAAAGAACCTGGCTGTGTCAAAGTGTAAGAGTCAATGGATCATGGGCAACCTTTTAGGCCCAACAGTCAGAGGAAGAGAGTATTGCTGTGTGATGAGAGGTATAAGACGGTACTTTCCAACTGGCCTCCTTCCAACTGGCCTCCTTGTAGTGGGCCACAAGACCTTCCCTGTATGTCCTGGCAACTGCTGAGTTGGAAGAAATAGGGGCAGCTTGTCTTTTTCCCAGAAGGCAGGAGCTAGCAGCTCCAGTCTCTTCGCCAGCTGGGTTGCAGGGATTCTACCATGATGCTTCCGGGCAGGGCATTACACTAGCAGTGCCAGTGCGCATCCACACAGGGCAGCAAAATGTACAACCTGAAAATCCTCCCAAGAACTTTGGGCTCTCCTTGAAGTGTGAGACTCAGTCCACAAGGCAGGAAAGCACTGATCTATAGTGTTCAGTCTAGCCCTAGGGTCCTTCCGATCATTTGTTCCAGTGAAATGCTACATTCAGAGAGATGCCATCCACCTTAGAACTATGGACAGTCCATCTGTGGACATGATGTGGAGAACTAAAGGGTCTTCCATGTATCAAGAGACTGAAGCAGGAAAGCAGCCCTGTTTTGGGGGCCTTTAAACTCTTCCTCCAAGTCAGCATCATGGTCGATGGAAGCTAAAACCAGACAGACAAAAAGGAAGTTACAACAAGAGCACATGACTAATACTCTGTTCCTGTCCAGCATCTGTAGTAACGTAAGGCTAAGGTGGGCAGGCTAATGCAGCTACACTAGGGCCACAGAATCTCTTCCTAAGTGTCTCTTGAAAGACCTTAAAATTCCCCCCATTCAACCCTTGAGGCCCAACCACAGCAGCACTACCCTGGCCACACCAAGCAGTTCCCAGGCTTCTTCCAAGCCAGCCCATTTAGTGTATGGACAGCTTCAATGACTCATCCCTTCAGTTAGGATGAAATCTGCTCTGCAATCTTCTACCTATTAGTCTTGAGCTCTATCCTCCAGGTGCCAGACAAAAGAACAGCAACCTCTTTCTCAAGAAAAAGCCATTCGGATCTTGGTCCCTCTTCCCTGCCCACCCTTCCTTTTCTTCAGGGTAAATAGTGAAGATTCTTCAGTTAACTTTTACAGCATGATTTCCAGTCTTCTCAGCAATCTTGTCCCCCTTTTCAGTCTGCATTCTAGTTTTAAAAGAACAGAGTACCCAGAGGCAAATAAACAGAACCCTCCTTGTTGGAGATTTGTATTATTACAGTTTTAATATCCCATTGGAGGCAGCTAGATGGTACAGTGAACAGAGCATGGGACCTGGGGGCAGGAGGACCTGAGCTCAAATCTGCCCTCAGACACTTGACACTTATTAGATGTATGACTTCAGGCAAGTCACTTAACCTCAAATGCCTTGCATTTCCCCTCCAAAAACAAACAAAAAAAACCATAAAAAAAAAAACAAAAACCAGATCCCATTAGATTTTGGAGCTGCCCTGTCACAATATGGATAGATATGAAAGATAGGTTTTTTTTAGACTAGCTTCACAGAACCTTTTCAAACTGACTGTTTTCTATAAATGCCTTCTATAGCCAAAATGATTGCTGCTAACCAGTGTTAGAAAGAGAGCTCCCATCATGGCATGCTTAATTTAATTAAATATTTAATCAGAGCCTACTATATACAACGAACACTGCTAGGCACAGAGGACAGGCTCTACTCTTTTTGGGAGGGTTAGTGATGTGAAGAGAAAAGAGAGGAATATCAGATCAGAGAAAAATAAAGGTGAGGCGGGGGAAGAAGCCCATTAAAGCACTAACAACTGGGGGTGGAGAATCACGCAAAGGCTCCCTGAAGAGCTGCCCTTGGAAGGAAGCCTGGGATGAAAGAGAAGTATGTGGCAGACATAGGGCACCATCCGTGCTAAGGAAAGAAGGAAGAGATGGGATATCATTTACAAGTACAAGTAGGCCGGTATTGAAAAAATAATATTGTGAAGGGTTTTTAATCTCAGGTGCCTGAGTTTTCTTTTTAATGACCCTAAGGATCAGCTAAAAGCTTCTGAAAAGGAACAAGCCATGGTTCTATCTGTGTTTAGCAATTCTGTTTGGCAGCTGGGCGGAGGATGAACTGGACAAAGGAGAAACATGAAGCTCCTGACACTGGCTAGGGAAAAGAATAGAACCAGGCCAGAAGGTGCACTAGCGGGAAGCGAAGGGCTCTGAGTAAAAGCAGCAAGACCTAGCAAACAATGGCAAACATGGGCGAAGGAGAGGGACTGTTGTTGCTCTCCATCCTTGGCTCTCAAAGAGGATCCTGAGAGACTGTGCAACTAAGCGATCAGAAGGATGGTGGTGGCCAGGCCCAAGGAAATTTGGGTCCAGATGAATTCTGGGGAAAATGAATTCCATTTTTGACATGTTGAGTATAAGATGACTTTAGGAAACTGAGGCTGCAACACGCACACCAAGGAAGAGAGAAGAGATGAAAGCCCCTGGACAAGGATTTTGGGGACATTAGACCAAAAGAGAGATTACAATGTGCAGGCAGAATACTGCTTTTCTCATAGCAGCTGGAGTAATGTAGGGATAACTCGGGCCAGCTCTACTTTAAGGAGGCAAGCACAGGCTTAAAGGGGAGGATGGGATGGTCAGCAGTGTTGTATGCTGCTGCATAGATAACATGGGATGAGGTCTGACAAAACAGACTTAATGGCAATTAGGAGAACATATGCAGCCTCACAGAGAGCAGTTTCAGGAAAGGGGAAGAGTTCAAAATCAAACATAAGGGACCAAAGAGAATGAGAGATGGGGAAATGGAGGCAACAAATACGACCCTTCCTTCTATGAGCCTGATTGTAAAAAAGAGCAGAGACAGACACAGGACAACAGCTTGAGGGAATGACAACATCAAGTAAGGTTTTCCTTTTTAGAAAGGGGCAGGCCTTGGCAAGCTTGTAGAGAAAGAGAGGAACAAGGAATGACCAGAAGCTAATGAGCAATAATGGTGAAGGATGGAAGGCTGCCATAAGGGCTGGGAAAGGAGGTCAGGCATGTAGAACTGGGGCACATTATAGATGACCCCTATTTTCTGAGTGAAGTAGGAGGGAGCAGCGGTGAAGGGAAGATGTCGTAGGAAGTTTGAAAAGAGAGAAGGCTTAGAACAACCGGATAACATCATTTGTAAGTGAATTCAGTCTGGCAAGGTGCAAATGGGCCAAGGGATTAAAGGGTAGTGATTAGGGTAGGACTGAACTGACCAACATTTACAATAATAACACAACAACAGCTTGGAGTGGGTGAAAGAAATTTCTGAGTTCCTTCCAACACATGGAACATTTAAGTGACGGTCAGAGCAAGGGCATGACCATTCCTATGTGTGGCTGAGGTGAACTGAAGATGGAGGTGATGAGAGTTGGAAGGCCCAGGGTATCAGGGAGGGGGGCAACATACAGAGTGAAGCTCCAGGTGTGTGTGAGGTGGAGAAGACCAGGAGCCAAGTACGGAAAGAAGGGAAACTGACACGGCGAGTGGGCAACAAGAGCAATAAGGCTTTGGAAGAGGTAAGGAGATAACCTGGACATCAGAATGGAGGGCAGCGAATAGACCTACTCCTCTTCCACCTGGCCTGGGGCACTAGGTCCCAACACAGGAGAAAAGGAATAGCCAGGAGCAGCCAGCTGGAAAGCTGGAGGTGAGGAAGGCCAACTATACTGAAACTCATAGCACACAAAGTTAGGCTCTGGAAAGGACCTCAGATGAGATCTAGATCGATTTCCTCACTTAGGTGGTTAGTGATGAGTAAAAATAGCTCTAGAGCGGGAAGGTAGTATTTCTTCACTTCCGATCCAGCTGGGACAACTAGACCTCTAATACTAGGATTTTCTAGACTCACTGAGTTTTCCTGTCATGACTGGGAAATATTATAATGCAAGATTGAACTGGCCTGGTCCTCACATACCACAGGTCCCCTGTGTCCCTCAGATTGGAGTTCATGGCGGTGGGTGGGGTCCAGGGCCTCTATTTAAAGAGGGGGCTCAGCACACCTTTCCTCCCCAGCTGTATCTGGACTTCTACATCATGCCCTGACCTGGTCCACCCCTGTCCAAAGCTTCCTTTGGTGCCTGGCTGACCCCCTAATAGATTATAAGCTCCTTCAAGTCAGTGACTGTCTTTTTTTAAAAATTACATTTGTATCCCAGAGCTTAGAACTATGCTGGTCACGCAGCAGGTGCTAAAAATTTACTAAACGATGGCCATTCTGGCAGTTTTAGGATTCTCCAAATTTTTAAATGATTCCGTCTTGCTTTATTGTCTTGCATGGCTTAAGGGGATTCTTTGTCTCTTACCGTGTAAAATGTTTGCTGTCTTCATGAACTTCCATCTCTGAACTTTTAAACTCATTGAGTTCTTTTCGAATGGCAGCCTGCAGAGAAGACAGAAAGAGGTTTTTAGTTGCTTTTCTCCTAGCCACAATCATAGTCTTGATCAGAGTCAAGGTAACAGAATAGATCTATCAGTGAAATGGAGAAAAAGAGCTTTGCACATTTACAATTCAGCACGGCTGATAAAAATGCCCAATTCTACAACCATTTATTAAGCAGTTGTAAACACCAATTCTGGGGTAGTGGGTGGAGTCCTGGACTTGGAATCAGGAACTCAATCTCAATTGAGATACTTATTAGCCATGTGGCTGCACAAGTCAGTTACTTTCTCTGTTTCATCCTCTGTAAAATAGGGTAACAACTGGATCTATTTCACGAGGCTGAAAAACAAATAAAGTGTGTATAAAGCACTCTGCCCATTTTATGTGACTGTAATTAATTATTAAGGCACTGTGCTAGGTGCTGGATGTAAAGAGAGAAAAAATGAGGTAGTCCTTGGCTTTAGAGAACTTGGAATACCCTGTGGTAAACACAGATAAGGGTCATTGGGCAAAGAAGAGACCCAGACTAAGTGCAAGGAAAATTAGAGAGCAGAGCGAGAAAAGATGCTTTCCCTTGGGGAATCAGGTGCATTTCATGGAGGTGATGGCAGAGGAGTTGATCCAAGGAGAGGTTTTCATAGAAAGAAACTACAATACACACATGGAAGAAGAAGTCATGGAATTAGAACAATGGTCACTGAGTCATCTATAATCAGCCCCAAATTTTACAAAAGAAAAATGACCAGGCCTTGGCCAAGGTCACACAGCAAGTGGACCTGGAGAAAGAGTACATAATCCCAAGGGGAGGAAATGTCTTCTGTTCTATGGACAATTCTTCCAGTGAGTACATTTGATGTTATGCTTTAGGATTTTCACTTGTGTCTGACTCCTTGTGACCCCATTTGGGGCTTCTTGGTAGAGACACTGGAGTGTTTTGCCTTTTGTATCTCGAGTTCATTTTACAGATGAGGAAACTGAGGCAAACCGGTGAAGTGCCCAGGGTCACACAGCTAGGAAGTGTCTGAGGCTAGATTTGAACTCAGGAAGATGAGTATTCCTGACTCCAGGGTGGGAACTGTAACCACTGGGCAAAAAGCAAAAGAGGTTTTCCAACTACCTTGTCAGCAGGGGTTAACTTTGTCCAGGGTTTGTCAGCTCGTCGGTCATAATCCTGAGCATCAGTTACCTCGACATACTCATTAAATCTCAGGATTTTCCTGGCTAAGAGTTCAGCGACTGTAGGCCTTTGACTAAGCTGAAAGAACAAAAGAGTGTATTAGCCTCATTTTAACACTAGATATTAGGTACCAAGCACCGATTAAGAGCTGATTATGTATTTCTATATTTCAAAAGACTACAACTATACACACACCTATATAAAGAGATTGGAATACCCAGAAATAAACAGCAATGTTTCTTGTGTTTTTAAAGAGTTCATTTTAAACAAAAGGTGATTATACATGTGAAGGTCACAGCACATCTGGGTTAACTGCTCTCCATCACGCACCAAACGAAGTGTTTCCATTTGTTCTTCTATCTAAGTCGGTCCATTTGTTTCACAACTGCTTGGGGAAATGGGGAAAAGAGAAGGCTTGATCTCTTCTCTGCTTCTTGAAGTGTCTAGGGCAGGGGTGGGAAACCTGTGGCCTTAAGGACACATGTGGCCCTCTAGGTCCTCAAGTGCTGCCCTTCGATTGAATTCAAATGTCACAGAACAAATCCAGGAAGCAGGTTCCCCAACCCAGTCTAGGGTCATCTAGTATAGGGCTTTGTAAACTTAAAACTTTTGACCCTTTCAGAGTGTCTTACAACCTGCAGCCATCATCAGCTGAGACCAATCCAACACTGAAGAATGTCTCTCCACAAGTGGAGTACACTGTCCTTTCCCCAATATTTCCTCCTGTCCTCCTCTCTCATTTATTTGAAAACCACAGCAGTTTAAGACACAGAGCAGGAAGGTGCTTGGCATATGTAAGATTCCCTAGGAGGAAGAGCCACAGTCTTTCTCCTCTAAATTGCTGTGAATAACAAAAAGGTATGGGAAAGCAACTCTGAGGTCAGCCAAACCCTGTTCTTCCACAAACCCAACGTGGGCTGATTCAGCTTCAGTTGGTGGTGCTGAACAAACGACCTCATGAAGTATTCCACTCTTTTTGGATTGTTCTAGCCATAAAAAAGTTTCCAAACTCTGTCTCTCTAATTTATAGGCTCATAGATTCAGAGCTGGAAGGGACCCTGGAAGACATCAACTCTAGACCCTTGATCTCGCAGATGAAGAAACTGGGGCCCAGAGCAGTTAAGTGACTTGTCAGGGCCCCGCACACCCAGTAAGTGTCCAAGGAAGGTTCTGAACGCAGGTCTTCCTGATTTTGTCCACTAGACCCATGATTCTAAGATGCTTCTTCTGGAGCCAAGCAAAACAAGTTGAAGACTTCTTGTATATGACAAGCCTTCACACCCTTAAGGATGGCCAGGAGGAATGTCCTAAGGCCTCTCTTCACAATACAGATCCTCACAGGATGTAGCTCTACCTGTCTTAGACATCTGGTCACCATCCTTGGCCACCTAGCTAACTTATCAAAGCTCTCTCTGAGACAGGTGTCCAGAACCGAGCCTGATGTCCCTTCAGATGCCCTCCCATGGTAGGGCAGCAGATCATCAACTGCCTTGTTTAGGTGCTCTGAGAGTGAATGAGCCTTGAAATGGTATGCCAGTCACCTGGGGACTCAGTGAGAACAAAGGCCATTGAAATTCAATTTTCACACAAACTACTGTCTAACTATACTTTTAAAATTTAGGTTCCATTGATGTTTTTTGTATTTATATCACATTCATTTCTGATAATCCACTTCTCTACCCAATGAACCTTCTTATGTAAGGAAGATTTAAGCAAAACTCCTCCAAAAAAATCCAGTTCAGCAAAGCAAACCAGTTACACCTTTTTCAATCTAAAAATACAATTGTTGTTATTGCAGCACAATCATTTCCCAAGATACTCCCTCTCTGTCAGGTAGAAAAGCAGCTAATCAGTTCTTATCTACATAGCACTCCTGTATGGCAGGACAAAACCAAGAGCTAAAATGCACAGAAGCT
Organism: Potorous gilbertii; assembly: GCA_028658325.1. Classification (NCBI taxonomy): domain Eukaryota; kingdom Metazoa; phylum Chordata; class Mammalia; order Diprotodontia; family Potoroidae; genus Potorous; species Potorous gilbertii. The sequence continues at coordinate 54,884,105 of CM053771.1, read as the reverse complement.
GTACTGTTGTACCTTCCTGGTGAGGCGACGTTTGATTTCTCGTTTTTCTGCTTGCCGGTCAGCTTCGTTTTTGGCTGCAATCAGGATGGGAAATGATAATATCAGTTTTTAAAAATTCAATTTGCAGAAAACACTGATTCCCTAGTTATACTAAATATTTTTTAATTGGCACCAAAAATTCACATAGAGTACACTTGTAAGAAATGAGTCCCCTGGGGTCACAAGTTGGGTTCCCATGCTTTAGAGTTAACCAAGTAAATGAATGGGGTTTAAGATTACATGAAGAATGTCTCAGATCTTCTTACACTCAAATAACAGCTGTGTACTGTAGAAAAAATAATCTTCAACGTAGAGTTCTAAATCTGCCTATTAGCAAGAATGTGATCCTATGGAAGTTATTTGTCCTTTCTACACCTCAGTTTTCTCATCTGTGATCTCATCAGGGATCACAATCAGACGCAGTCTTCTGATTCTCCCTTCACAACATCTCTTCTATACACCCCCTTTTGCCTCTGACACGGTCCCTACTGTGGAGTGAGCCCTTATCACCTCACACCTGACTTAAGGCAGTAGCCTGCTGTCCACTCTGGCCCATCCTCCACTCAAAAACCAAACTGATCTTCCTAAAGGATAAGACTGAGTGGCAAATTGCACCCACCCTGTCCAATTCCATAAACTCTAGAAGCTCCCGATCACTTCCAGGAACAAATATAAACCCCCCAGAAATGGGACCTTTCCCAAGCTTTCCAGTCTCCTTGTGCCTTATGGCCCCACATACTCTTGAGATTCAGTGACACAGACTTCATTACTCTTCCTCCAAAAATACTTGATACCTCTGGACTCCAAGCATTTTCTTGGGCTTTCTGCCGTGCTTGGAAAGCTATTTCTCATCATCTGTTCCTCTTAACTTCTAAATCCAATCTTCTGCAAGGAGTCTTTCTGGGTGCCCCGTAATTCTAGGGCTTAGTTTCTGATGACTATCTCCACTTTACTCTGCACAGAGCTGGTCTGTCTCCGTCATTAAACTGACTGGGTGCTCCTTGATGGTAGGGATGGTCTTTCAGCCTTCTTTGAATAAGAACAGTACCTGACATATAGCAGCTAGTTAAAAGTATCTGTTGCCTGATCTCCTTCCGGGGTTGTTGAGTAGATAAAATGAGCTCCCATTTACAAGGAATGCTTCAAACAACAAAGCAAGATATATATGTATGTACACATGTATATGTGTGTGTAAATATTATAAATATGTCTGATTATGTATATAAATGAGGATAAAACAGCTATCCTAATTGCCTTTCAGGTTTCCTGTGGGACCTAAAAAGAGCTAATAGATGTGAAAGCACTTTGTGAACTAGAATGTGTCACATATAAGTAACACCACCATTCCAGTGAAGCACAAATGTAAAGTATCTTGGGGATACCCTAGCCTGTTTTCAAATACCAGCGTACCACAAACTCAGAGAACATGCCAAATAGACAGAAGACAAAGCCCTGTTTCTGAATGGCGTATGGAGCTTTTAGAAATTCTGGGGAGCAAAAGGGAGTAGAGATACTGCCACCTAGGGGAGCTCAGGGCCTGCTGGGAGAAAAATATGTCTTGTTGCTTTATTTTTTTGCCCACAAACACCTCTGTCTCAACACCCCCCAGTACATTCTCCCTCAAAACAAAGGCAACTAAACAAAACTCTAACAGAGACTGCAACTTCAGTTCAAATCCTTGTTGCTACATTTGCAAAGAAAACACACAAGCAGAAACTCATAGATTCTCCCAGTACTTAAGATAGGAACTAAAACAGTAACTTTCTGAAAAGTAGCCTAACATACAAAGTCACCTAGGTGACAGGTTCCATGGAGCTAAACAAAAAAATGATTCCAATGTATATAAAGTGTTTTGTAACTCTTCAAGCACCACAGAAACATTAGCTACTGTGATGATCACCACCTCCACCATTCTGGGATGCTTTCTTCACACCAGCTTTGGGACCTACGTAGGCCCAATGTTACACTATTGCACAGATGAAAAGATAAAGGGATAGAGAGTTTGAGGTATTTTGCTGGGATTGAAATTCTTAAGGGAAACAACACTTCATAGGAATATTTCCCAAGGTGGCAAGTAAACATTTCCCTCCTCCTTGTTCTTAATTTTGCTTCTGTGTAATGAAACTTAGTTAGAAATGAAGCAAAATATACAAAGTACAAAACCCTCCCAAACACCCCAGCACAGCTTAGTTACAGCGACAGCTGTCACTCACGCTGGAGGATGTTCCTCTGTTCCAGTTCTTCTGCTGTTGGTCTCTGACTCAGCCGCCTAAAAGGACAATGGAGGCATTAAGGCTGTGCCCCACACTCGCTTTGGGTGACTGATGTATCGTGGCATCAGCAACATTATTTTTTCTATCACTGATAACACAATATTGCTAGAATCAGGGGGAAAGCAGCACATTCCATCCATGAAAATGGGAATGGTCAGATAAAAGCACCTTAAATGTACTGTACAGCAGCTTTCATCCAAGTTTTTCAGCTGTTGTTGTCAATAAGGCCTTTTAATGTTGGGGGACTTTGATAAGAACACCAAGGTTCAGGCAGCAAGGTCTCTGCAATAGGACCACGAAGGGTAAGGTCTTAATGTCTCTTTGCAAGGTTCCCAAGAGTGACCGCCATTCTGCTAAGTCTATGGGCCATCCTGATCCTACTGTCTCATGGTCCTTTTCTGCAAGCTCAGCCTCTGGGTCTCCTCAGCTGAAGGCTTTGTGTTGGGACCTCTCTTGTTCTTTCTCTATATTCTTGGATAAAGATCATTAACTCCCATGGAGTCAACTAGCATATGTGCTGATATAATGCCTAAATCTACATACCTGATCCTCCTTTATCTATCAAACTCCAGTCCTACCTATGTCTAAATGACAACTCCACTTGGGTGTTTCACAGTTGGACAAACATATGAAAAACCTTTTTAGAAGAACAAAAAAATAACAGTAAATATTTCTCAAGTCTAAAGTCTCTTTCCTGATTTTTCCCTTTATAAAGTGTGAAAAAGGTCAAGAACTAAAGGTAAAACTCTGGAATAAGGATTAAAGGTGATAAATTTAGGACCAGAAACATCTCTGGACTAATGAAAATTATGGGCTTCCCCGTTTGCAGAAGGACGTAAGGAGCTCCCTAAGGGCAGTACCAGCTTTCCCTCCCCTGAAGGGATCAGTATACAGATCAGAGGGAATCCTTTTGAATCTTTCAGAGTGTGGCAGAGGAATTAAGTACTTTTGGAATTAGATTAAGTGGCTTTTGCTCAGTAAGAGGGAGTAAATGCTAAAGTAAAACTGTACCACACAATGACTTTTTACTTGTTTAAAATCCATACTAACTTTACTTCAAATTCTCTTGTATTAGAGACATCCAAGGGCAAAGGAGTAGGTTGGGGGATGGACTATGTAATTACAGACATTTCTGCACATTAGAAATAATAGGATATAAGTGAATTTTCAAAAGATCGCTTCCGCCAGACTTACACACACATTAATGTTTGAAATTAGGACATAAATGGATTTTCAAAAGACTGCTTCTGACACACACACACACGCACACACGCACGCACGCGCGCGACACTTGCCCCCCCCCCCCCCCTTGCCAATTCTACCACTCATCCTTGACTCAATCACTAAGTATTCTTCCTGCCTGATACCTACAATGACCTAAGGGGCCTTCCTGGGTCACTCAGTCCCTCTCCCCCAGACAGCTGCTCAAGTAACATTCCTAAAGCTCACACTGGACCATACCACTCCTCTGTTTAACCAGATTCAGGGCCTGCCTATACAGAGATGTTGCAAAGGTGGAATCGATAGGCAGGCATTGGCAACAACTTGGATATGAGAGGTGGGAGGAGAAAGAGGAGACGAGGAGAGTGAGCTACTGAGGAATCCAGGATGACTCCCAGGTTGGGAGCCTGAACAACTGGAAGGATGGTGCTGCCTTGTACAATAACAGGGAAGGCAGGAGGGAGGAAGGGTTTAGGGGAAAAGATAATGAATTGTATTGAGTTTAAGATGCCTACTGGTCATCCAGTTCAAGATGGCAGTTGGAGATGAGAGACTGGAGGTCAGCAGAAAAGGAAGAGCAGGACAGGGAGACAAGAGGGATCTCATCTATTTCCTACCTAATCAATGTATTCCCAATCTGATGTCGGATTTCATTCCACTCCTCTTTGCTCTTTCGAGGCCAAGAGTTCAGGTCCAGGTCTGGTTCACTAGGTTTGCTATTCAACTTCATGGCCAGAGTATCTTTCCTTTTCACTTTGTTAGCCAGAGCACCTAGAGAACATGGAGAGAACAGAAGAGTATGGTTAGGGTGAAAGCCAGTACTTCATTTGGAATGAGGCATACAGAGGAACCCTACCCTGCCAACTTTCTCTACAACCAAAAGGCATGCCAACGTGGGCCTTCAGTCAGGAACACAAAGGCATGATGAGAAACCATCACTTTGTTCACATGGGCACGCAGGAACCAAAAACACTTTAAGAAGAACTTTGAGAGGATCAGACCCTGATCTTCCCATTCTTCCCTTTCTCCTTGAGTGAGGAGAGGACCAATCTAAAACAGGTAACACAGTTGCTGGGAAACCCCTTACACTGGACTTCTTTCTGTTACTCAATTCCATGCTGTGAAAAATCCTGGTACATCCCCCACCCAAGCACTCTGGGATGACTAGAAATGGAGCAGACATTGGGAGAGGCATTTAAAAATTCATTTGAGTTGGAGATAAAGGTGAAAAATCTTATCATATTCCTGTAACAGACAAATCTTAGTAAAATAAATGCACCTTACAGAAAATTATTTCCAATATGAGGAGTTCCAAGGTCTAGATTAGATGTTTACAAAATAACTAGAAACAGGTAGAGAGACAAAAGAGGGGGAAAAGAACTCACTTACAGAAAAACTTCAGGAAAACAACTCTTCTCAAACAGGGGTAAATGGAAGACATTAGAGTTTCCCTCATTGCTCAACCAGGAAAAATGGAGATGCCTCCACCCAGATGGAAACAGCTGATCATTTCCAAAGCCCAGAGACTTGCTTGGAAGATGCTCTTTCGTGTCAATTTGCCCCAATCTTTTTTTTTTTTTTTGGGGCAGAGCTACTCTCTAACCCTGCTCTCTTTTTAAAAATTAAGCTATGGTACATTATCCAATTGTTTATGCATGCTTTTTGGCTCCTGCAGGAATGGTGATGTAATGAAACAGAAGCAAGCACCACCTGGGACAAGGATCACTGTGGGAGACAGATCACGGCTCTCACTTTATTCATGTTGGAAACTCCCTTTCTTAAAGGAGGTCAGCAACTGCTTTGCAACTGAGCGTATGGAGAGGCCAAGCACCTGCCCAGCACTAAATGTCGAGTACAGGGCTAGACAGGGAACGTGAGCAGAGGCTTTGATGCTCTCGATGCTTCTGTCATTCTGCCTCATGTGTCACAGGAAGTCTACATTCTAGCTTTTCTTCTAACTATCAGCCTTGCCAAAGTCCCATACAAACACCCAACAACAGTACCATATAAGTACAAACTCTAAGTCCAGCTGACCTTCAACATGCTAGGAAGGAGAGATACATTAAGGATCACGTGAGAAGAGTTCAAGAGTGATTTACTGTCGCTACTGAGACCACAATCAGTGTGACTGATACCCTCTGTAAACAAATTCTCTGCTTTCTTACTGTGTTGGCTTTCATCTTCATCTTCTTCATCTCTATACAAAACGGGGCCCTCAGAATCAGAGTCACTCTCCTTTTCTTCTTCCTCCTCCTGCACACTCTGTGGTATGAGCTTAGGAATGACTGTGGCAGATGCCACGTCGCCAACATAGGCTGATGGACAAGGTTGATCATCTTCCTCTTCTTCTTCTTCATCGTCTGGACTAACAAATTAGAATAATTATTTTTTTCTAGAACAAGTTAACTTGTTATATATCAGAGAAAAATTCTGAAAACTGAGAAACAGGCCCTAACAAATGCTCCTTGGCATCAAATGCTAATTTCCTCAATCACCTATAACAGTTTTTCTGAGAAACTTCTACCTAGGCTTCTCTTTGCCCCAGACCATCATGATCTCTACAATTCACTATAGCGACATATGAGATTGTGCTGGTTTCTAAGACTGTAATAGAGCAAAATGCTGATGTGTCTTAAGGAAGAAGAGAGGGCAATGAGATGAAAAATCAACTTTTTCTCTCCTACACTGCAGATTTAACATTATTCACACACTAATGTGCTACTGGTAGAGTTACTGGGGAAGAGCCACATGGAACCATGCCCAAAGGACTATAAAGTCCTTCTATTACATATAGGACTATAAAGTAATTCTATTACATACCCTTTGGCCTGGGAATACCACTACTAGGTCTGTATCTCAAAGAGATAAAAAACAAAGAGGAAAAGGACCTTCATGCACAAAAATATGTGTAACAGCTCTTTTCGTGGTGGCAAAGAACTGGAAATTGAAGGGATGTCCGTCCATTAATTGGGGAACTGCTGAACAAGCTGTGATACATGACTGTGATGGAATGTAGTGAAATAGCAAGCAGGATACTTTCAGAAAAACCTGAACTTCTATGAATTGATGCAAAATGAAATAAGCTAGAACCAGGAGAACACTGTACACAGTAACAGCAATATTATACAAGGATCAATTGGGAGTGACTAGCTAATCAATAGATAATTCTGTGCACAACTGTGATCCAGGACAATTGCAAAGGACTTATGATGAAAAATGCTATTCTACCTCAAGAGAAAGAACTGATAGAGTCTAAATGCAGACTGAAGTATCCTCTTTCTACTTTATTTTTCCTGGTTTTTCTTTTTTTGGATTATGTTTTCATTCACAACATGACTATACATGTAAAAAGTATATACAAAAGCATATAAAATTGCTTGCCTTCTCAAGGACGGGGGGGAAGGAGAGAATTTGGAATTCAAAATATTAAAAACTGATTTTCATGTAATTGGGAAAAAATAAAATATTAGGTTTAAAAAGCATTATTCACAGTTTATTCCAAGTTCCCAAACTGCCTCTGCCTACTGTGGAGGGCCTGACTTGAATACTTGTGAGTGCAAATGATATTGCTGAAGCAAAGAACTTTTTGAATGGCGCAAATGAATGTCTTTGTATCCTTGAGAATGCTCTCTAGATGTCAGCAAATTACACGGTCTTCACGGTCACCAAATGATTTGAATCCACAGCCAAAATTGTTCTCAATATTTGTGAGAAATGGATAAATTATGCAAGAAGAAATATTGGCTTGAACATACTTTTTAATGCTGGTAGGAGGCAGCAAGAGGCACAGTTTTGCTTGGAGAAGGCTGGAAACCAAAACCTTTCCTAATTAATGACTTGGTTGACTTTGTACTTGCAGAGGGGCTTGCAACTTTTGGGCCAAACTAAAAACCTCCACGAAGGAAAGGATGACTGTAGGGCCTTATTAGAACATCTTTCCTTGTTGGAACCAAGAAACACTTACCTATTAACATAAACTTTTCTATTTCAAAATTCTGCACATAAAGATCAGAGACATTTTGAGCACCATCAATATAGGAATTTGTTTTAACTATGCATACATATTTATTCCAAGGGTTTTGTTTTTCATATTTTTAAATTGGAGTGATGTAAGGAGAAAAAAATAAAATGTCTACTTTTAAAATACACAGGAAAATTACTTTTAAAATGATCTTCAAATAGACTTTTTTTAAAAGGAACATGCAAGGACACGTGTAGTAGCTGGAGAGACAGACTCAGTCAGAGAGAACCAGGTGAAGTCTAATCTCCAAGTTAGACACTGACTGGGTTTCCGTGGGCAAGTCACCTAACTGTGAACAGACCAAATAACTCTCTAAAACAAGAGTCCTTAACGAAGCGTACAGACCTTTTCTAAAAATATTTTGGTTAACTATGTCAATACAACTGGTTTCTTCTATAAGCCCCTGCATTTTATTTTATGCATTCAACATGTTATTCTGAAGTTTCCTCAGATCATGGGGCTAAAGGGACCATGACACAGGAAGCATTACAAACACCTGCTCTGAGGCAGCTAGGTGGCACAGTGGATAGTGCACTGGCCTTGAAATCTAGAGAACCTGAGTTCAAATCCAGCCTATGACACTTACTAGCTGTGTGACCCTGGGCAAGTCACTTAATCCCTACTACCTCCAAAAGCAGAAAGAAGGATTAAGACTCTAAATTGAAGAGTAGGTGTTGTCTTAATGGGAGATGTCTAAGAGATAAAATCACAAGCCTAACTAAAAAGAAAATTCTTTCCAAACTAATTTTCCTAAACATCAAAACATGCATGTACATTATTATTAATTCTCTGTTCAATGCTATCTTGAAGGGGAGAGGTGTAGATATTATGAAAGACTTAAACAGCACTCACACTTTAAGCATTTCAATAGTGATAGGGAGCGACCTGGTCCGACCAAGAGTACCACTGTCTTCAGAAAAGCCTTTGCTGTTCTCAAATAGCAAGGAATGAGCTCTCTGAGACTCCTCCAATGGGGGAGTGATGGGCAGAGGGGAGGTCAAGGCTTGCTGGATGCGGATGTGCAGTGGGAGTGGGGGCAGCCGAGAGGGTAAGAAGGACTCTCCAAAGCTCTGCTCAGGTGTCCTCTTGGGAACTTCTAAGGCCTGATCTTCTGGCGGTGGGACTTCAGCGGGGAGCTCTAGGGAAGGTGGGTGCTCAATTTCTGGCACAATTTGAAGAGTCTTGGGAGGCAATGGAGGAGAACATGGGGGTTCAGGAGGTATATGAGTAGGCAGAGGGGGAGAAGGGGAGGGAGGTGGGATCATCTGGACTGAACTGGAGGCAGAGGAATTGGTCCTCTCCCTCTGACCACTTGAAGGTTTTTTTGTGGTGGCAGCAGACTCCACGGGAGGCATCAGAGGAGGCGGAATTCCTCTCTTGGGTGGTAAAGGTGGGGATGGCTTTGCCAGCAATGTGCCACTGTTGATTGCTTGTGAAAGTTCAGCTATAAAGGGAAGAGAAACACCTTAGTTTAACTTGTTATTTAGAGACGGACATAATCAAAATAGGCAATGAGCCTAACTATTACAACAAAAGGATACAAATCTTAGTTATTCAGATAAATTACTGAATTTCACGACCTTATTATTATTAGTAGCTTTAGACATTTCATTCCCAAGCAAAGTTCATTTAAAAAAAAAAAGTAGAAAGAGATAAATTGTAAGATTTTTTAGAAAAGGTCTATTTCCAAGATACTTTGTAGATAGTAAATTTTGTTTCCCACCCAAGATAACAGAGAAGGTAACAGTTTTTGTTCTGATATTGATTCAGATAAAAGTAGCTGATTAAGTGTGAATGGGATCATAAAGACGAAGAGTTCCTCGGAGATCCTTTCTTTTGTAATCAACTAAAACGAAGAGGTACAACAGCAAAACAAATGCTAGAAGGAAAGAGGAGCTAAGCAACCTACTCAGATAACTGAGACTTTCCATTTGCATGGTAGGATGGAGTGACTTATCAAAAATATCCTGCATTTACATAACTTTTCCTAGCAGAACTTCCCAGTGCACACCCATATTATTTGATTAACTTAAGTTGTAAGGATACAGAAAGGTAGACACTATCACCGCCACATTATAGAAAAAAGTGAGGCTCACTGAAGTTAAAGGACTTGCCCACAAGCACATGGCCAATCAGAACTAGTTGAGTCAGAACTAGCAGAGAAGCCTCAGGATTCCTATTTCTTCCACCTTTCTCCTGTTCCAATTTCAATAGTTACTCAGGTCCATACACCATAGTAGGAGTTTATGGATTCCAACAGTTATGTGTTGTTGAGTCATTTCAGTCATGTCCAACTCTTTGTGACTCCACTTGAGGTTTTCTTGAGAAAGATACTGGAGTGGTTCATCATTTCCTTCTCCAGCTCACTTTACAGATGAGGAAACTGAGGCAAACAGGGTGAAGTGACTTTGTTATTCACTTTTATGAAATGTCACAGATATTAAGTGTCAGAGGCCGGACCTGAACTTAAGATGAGTCTTCTGGACTCCAAGCCTGGCGCTCTCTCCACTTTGCTACCTAGCTGCCCTACAATGGTCTGTATTCCCAGGCAATTCCCCAGGGCTCTTTCTAGCTCCAGTGCTAACTCTCACAATCCCAAGAAGGTGCCCTAGAGAAAATGCCTCAAGGAAGTCCCCCAAAACATATAAAAACACTCAGGGTTTGCATCAACTAAAAGAAAAGCGTTCAGAAGATAAGGCTGGTCTCTGGTAGTGTAGCCCTACTCTGTCTTCTCCCACTACTTCCCAATTCCTCTTTGGATGCCCACTTAACATTTGTAACTCATACCCCAAAGCACCCAATTCCCTCAAGTAGCCAAACACAGACAACCCCCTGATCCATACTCCCTGGAAATTCAACTAAGGGCCAAATAAACCTTGCCCAAGATTTTGACTTCATGAAAATACACACCAACTATCAGGCCTTGGTGCCTACTGCAATCCAACTAAACATCATGTTATGTCATGTTAACATTAAGATAGTCATTTCAGTACCATCCAAATCTTTCTGACCCTATTTGGATTTTTTGTGGCAGAGATACTGGAGTGGTTTGCCCAGGTTCACATATGGAATAAGCATCTTTAGCTGGATTTGAACTCGGGTCTTCCTGATTCCAGGCCCTGTGCCACCTAGCTGTTTCAATATCCAGGTGAATAAAAATTATGGAAACCTTTTCTCAAGCCAAATGTTTCCAAAATTATTTAGTGAAACTTTCAAAGGGCATCCTTGACAAGTACAGAAAAGATTGGCAGGGCAGAGGGGAAGATTTTACAACTATCAAAATATTAGCACAATGGTCTTCCTCTAGGTCTTTTGATAGTTTAGTGGACACCATTATAAGGATAAGGTGTAATCTTTACAAGTGGAAGTAATTCCAGAAGCTATTAACATGAATTCTGAAAAATAGGAGAATTGTTAACCAAAAACAGAGACTGACTTATCTTATATTTTGGTTTTGGATTGGGAGTTCCTTATAGGACAAAAAAGGATATAGTGCACAGGAGGTTTTCACTTCTAGCTCAGGGAATTTCATTCAGGAGATACTCTCCTATCTTTTATGAGACATTCTTACTTTTGGGCTCATGGTAATAACGATATATTTCTGGGAATTACAGGAACCAGGGCAGTGCACTGGGGTCAGAGGATTTAGTTCAGATAATTAACCACCTACATGAACTTGGGCAAATGGCTGAACCGCTCAATGCTCCAGGCAAATGAAGAGAAGGGGTTGGTGGACATTAGTAGAAGGATGGACCTCACCAGGCCTATGCCAATGAAATGAGCATCCTAGTCTCGGTCCCAGTCCAGGGGCCTGGAGTTTTTTCATTTTAAACTAAGTGGGGCTGGCCTGTGTGACTTTAGATAAGGTAGAGCTACATGTGTGACTCTGGATAGTAAGGTAGTGAGGTTTGAGGTCTCCAATTTTCCTACCCACAGAACAGACTGAACCTTCTCTTCCTGTTCTGTATTGGCAAGAACACTGAACTTGGGAATAAGGAAACCTGACCTTGATTAGTTGTGACTAAAGGCTGGCCACTTTCATCCCCTGTTTCCTCATCCTTAAAAATGGGAAAATACCTGCCCAGCTGTCCTCACAGAGATGCTGTGCTGTAAAGCTCAGCATCAATAGAGGTTTTGGAGAAATAATACTTAGAAGCTCTTTGAATCTTACAGGGCATGGCACTCAATAAAACTGAGACACGGATGACAAAACATCTAGGACCTGTTCCCAAACTCCCTCCTCTAGTTACCCCACCCCATTGTGACAATCCTAACAAACTCATTGGTTATTCCCTAATTATGTGCTGAGGACTGAGTCCCTAGAAAATCACTGCCAGTACTGCATTGCCTTCCCCAGCCTTGCCCTTCACCAATTAAGAAAACCTTCAACCTGCTCTGGCATTCAAGGAAGCTGGGATCTAAAGAGTCTGAAATGAATGCAAAAATGTTCCAATTCTGTCACTTAAGATTAAAAAAAAAAAGCCTGCTCTTACTGTGGCAAACTGAAAACAAACCACCATAACAGCAGCAGCACCTCACAAGTGGTGAGACTGAGTTTCCAGTCCTAAGTCCCTATTATTTACTCAGAACAAGGTGAGAGTTAGTCCCTGCCTCTTCCAGACATGTCCAAACTGCTATGTGAAGACACCTATTCCCATAGCTGGTTACAAGGATCATCTCCTCTGGTTCCACTACAGCCCAGAGGCAGCAAGGGGAGGGAGCAGAGGTTGGAAAAAAGGCAGGAGGAAGAAAACTGATAAAGGTTGGCCCATAGGACACCCCTCAGAGGTCATCTATTTAACCAACCAGAAGCACTGTTTCTGTAGACACCATCCCCTCTGCTGGATTGCGGGTGGTTCACTACCTTTTAAAGCAGCCCAACCCCCTTTCTGGCTGCAACTACAATGAACAGGCCCAGCCTAAAACTTCCCCCCAAATTCTGTTCTTGACACCACATGGAATCAGTCCAGTGTCTTTCTCCCAAAAGAGCCCTTCCTGTATCTGCATCTAACAACCATCCCTCACCACCCCATTCCTGTTCTCACCCAGCCACCAATTCTTTTCCTCTTCAAAGCTGAAACAACGATGTATGGGGTATTCACTTTATTACTGGGTACCTTTTTGGTCCCACTGGTAAATTTGAAATGACTGAAATCCTTTTGTAACACATGTACTTGTATGTAGTTTTATATATGCTTAAGGTAATATTTGTTAGTCTGTTTTAAGACTATCGACTATCTAGTTGGTTAACTGAAAGCTGGGTCCATAAGTTACAGGTCATATATAGTCCAGCTGGGCTAAGCAGATAAGCGGGGTTGAAATGTTAGCTAAACATTTTCATTAAAATGTAATGAGAAGCAGCACAAACCAGAAAAGCTATGGAGAAAGTCACAATAAGGATAAGTACTTTAAAAGTTTCTCAGAGAGCTCAATTAGAACCTTCAACCTTCACGTGGGTGCTCAGGTACATCAGTCCTAATCCAAACTTCAAGAGATACGGTTTCCAAAACCAGGGAGTGTTACAAGAGAATATATCTGATAAACTGACAAATTCATAAGTGAACCAAGCTCTATTCAAACTTAGGCTTTTAAGTTAGTAAAATCCAGTAGAATAGGTTCAACACAACACCTCTCATTTATCACTGGATCACTGATCAACACAATTCTGACCATTTTCCAAATAATAATTCTTAGGATCCTAATGAAGGTTGGGAGACACTGCATATCAGGGGTGGAGAACTTGCAGCCTCATGGCCACATGTGGCCCTTTAAGTCCTTAAGTGCGACCCTGTGACTAAATCCAAACTTCACAGAATAAATCCCCTAAATAAAAAGATCTGTTCTGTAAAACATGGACTCCCCTCCATCAAAAGGCCACACCCAAGGATCCAGAAGGCCACAGGTTCCTCACCCCTGCATAGGTCATCCTGCTCAATCCAGAATCTGACCGGGAATATTCTTTAAAGCAATCAGGCTAATTCTCTACATCAGTCATGCTCTAGCCTCTCTTTGAAGAACTCCAGTGACAGTGAATGCAATACACTTCTCAGAAAGTCCCTCACCTTTCCTTGTTAGCAAGTTTTTTCATCAGATTGAAAAAAACAAACCTCTCTTAATTTCTTCCTCATGCTCCTGGGTCTGCCTTCTCAGTCAGAATTACAGCCACCTAAAGGATGCCAGCTGGGGCCTCATAACATGACTTCTTATTTTCCCTGCAATGTTCTAAATGAAATCTCAAATATTAGAGATTTCCTTATTCATTCATGTTTATACATTTATGTCATCCTGCTGCATCTGGACCTTCAAGAACACTTATCAGTTAAAAAGAAGCATTATCATGGTAAAATCTTCTGGTCCCAAGATTCAGTTTTCATACCTAGACAAGGTTGCTCAAGTTTTCCCATATTCAAGTAAATTTAACAACCACATTATTACATACACATTCATATGCCTGTACACGAAAGTGTGGCATACACACGACAATACTTTGTTTAAAAACAAATCTATTTTTCTCTTGTTAATGACTAATCCAATTTCCCTAACCTGTGCCTGATGACAACTGTTAGAGTCACTTACCAATAACAGGGTTACTATTTCTGTTAGCTGGTTTAGGGGGAGGGACGGGGGGCTGCTTGGCAGGGGCATTGTGGGTCATGTTCAAGGTAGCAGTCGTGTTAGTGCTGACAGGAACAGCAGGCAGAGTCCTGGGAGCTGGGGAAGGGGTGCTGGAGGAACTAACTGTCTTTGCTAGGCCTGGGGTCGCAGTGTTGGCAGTGGGTACTGTGGAGGAAGAGGAAGAAGAGGTGGAGGAGGAGGAGGAGGAAACAGTCCTTGCAGCGCTGTCACCAGTGGAAGTGTCTCCTTGTCCATCGCTTTCTTCCTGAGAAGATGACAGGGGTCTTTTGGGTCGGTGTAAAAGTGGCTTGGGTGCTGGCTCGGGAATGGGTTCCACTTCAGAACTGGGCCGGCTTCCGGATGAGCCTGTGAAACAAAGTTGTTGTTTTGTTAAGGAGATGAGAACTGGTGGAGTTGGACAGAGTCAGTTTGAAAAGGGAGTTAATTCATTCAAACATGAATGACCCATGGCCCTGTACAACCAGCATCTCCTTACTTTTCCCTCCCCACTAGTGCTACCATTTGGCGGTTTCTCCTCTCAAAAACTATTTTCACCACAGGGTAGGCAGAGGAGTGATCAAGGTACAATTCCACTCAACTCTGTTCTCACTATTACCATCAGTCAGACAAATGCAGGGTTTGCTGCCTCTGTCCCTTTGCAGATCTGCTTCAGACCCAGAGCCTAGCACCACTGTGTGCTCACCGGCTGGCGCCTTTGGTTCCTCTCCCGGAAAAGGCTTCTTAAACTTCGTTATCCTTCCCAGCTCCTCCTCTATCTGGCTGGGATGAGAAGGCCCTGCACTCCCAATGGGAATGGTGTGGCCATTCTTCAATGAAGTATGGCTGAACTTCCCAGAATCCTCTCCACCTGTGAGGCAGAGAAAAAAAAAGACGCTGAAATGAAGAAACCAACAATGGTCTATGGGGAGAAAAGTCACTGTTGTACAAGCTTTCTTAGACCACACACTCTACTGATGTTAACTCCTTTTTATCTAAACTCTTGCTAATTTTGGTCTTGGGAGCCTGATAAAAACATGACTAACAGGAAGGTCCACTAGACTGTGTGAGCGAGTATGGTGCTGGTAATAAAATCGTGCACTGTCAGAGATGACAGAAGGTTATATTGCCATGGAGAGACTCCTCCAGAAAACAAGTGGGTTCTGGGAGGGGAAGAGAAAGAAATAAAAGAGACTCAACTCCTAGAAAGCACTCACTGCGCTGGCACGATTACGTGGGTGTACCCAGTGTGTTTTGCAGGAGCTGGCCTAGTTATGTTTTTGTGGGTATCAGAAATTTGAGGGTCACCTACCATAGCACTCTTGAGAGCAGCCTACCCCTGCCAATCATAAAAATTGCTTCTCTTTCTTGTCTGCCAACAGGGAACCGTAAAGCAACCATCACACCTCAAACAACCGAAGGGTGGGTTAGAGGGTGATACATGGAGAGCAGAAGCTGGCAGCCGGTGCATTAAAATGTACTTTACAAATTAGTCTTTTTTCTCATAGTTCAGGCACCCAATAGAGAAGAGGAAATCGGGGGCAGGGGAAAGCATCCTGGGTCAGGAGATCTGGATTCTGGTCCCAGCTCCTCCCTGATGTGTCTGTGTAACCTGGGGTATACTGCTTTTCCCTTCAGTCTTTGGGACTTCTAAGAAGGGGAGTGGATTATGATCACTGAGGTCCTGTCCAACAATTAGGTTTCTCTGATTATATTTCCAGGGGATTTCGTTATTTAAAAAAGGAAAGGAAATATGACAATCAAAAAGCAAAAAGAAAGAAAAGACAAAGGGCAGTTGAGTTTTTAAAAATACAGGAGTACAACACAAAATAATCACTAACTTCAAAGCAGCAAACAAGTATGAATTTCAATAACATGACAGTGTTAACTGACAGCCTGCTAAAAGCCCATTCCCTTTCAGTGGGTTTTCTAACATGACAAGAGGAATCCCATTTAAACAATTCCAACATGAGCTGCCAGTGGTGGTCTCCAAATTACTTGGTTACTGTAGTACTTGCTAGGACAGGGACAAGCAGGATCAATAAATATGAGAGCAGCTTGCAACTTTCTAATTTTCCTAAAAGCAGTCTCCTACTATACCCCACAAGACTGAAAGTACAACGTTGCTATCCTCCCTTTTACAGATAAGGAAAATGAGGCTCAAAGTCCCACACCATCTAGTAAGTGTGACAGTCAGGACTTGAACCCCTATCATGTGACTCTAAATTCAGGGATCTTTTAACTAAAACCAGCTGTTTCTCCAGTGTTACAAATACTGAAAAAGGATCCATAAAGCCTATAAAAAAATGTAATGTTATACTGGTCAGACCAGACCTACTGTAAAGCCAAAAAATAAAGACACCCTCCCACCCCACCCCAGCACAGAGTCTGATACCAATTCCTGTAGCAGGTCTCTGCTGGGGTGTAAAACAGAGCAGACCAGATTTAGGGTTAACTCCCTGGAACTGCAAGGCTCCAAACAACTCAAGCCAAAAGCAAGTAGACATGGCATGAAGGGGTGGCACAGCAGACCTGAAGATCAACCAGGAAATAAGGAACTGATGCTGGATGGGATCTGCTGTGAAGGACACAGGCAGAAGCCATAAGGAGGGTGGGATAGCACACACAAGAAATAAGGGACCAAGACCTACTTACAGTAAGATATGTGACTTGGAGTCTGACCACGTAAATACCTGAAAGACTTCCTAATCACGAATGTGAATGAAATGGTTATGTCCATTCAAGTGAGCTTGGATTAATTATAACGACAATCTTGGACTTGGAAAATGGAAGACAAAAGGTGAGGGGGAAACTCATTTCCCCTTACTCGGTTATTCTTACTGTTTGTTACAAAGAGGGGTTCAGTAAAAGGAAGGCATGACGACAGAGTGAAATGACTGTGGTATATAAAAGTCATACACAAAGCCTGAATAAAATCAACAACACATTCATGAAAGCAGGAGAATCTTCAGGATATAATACAAAGAACTCAGAATTAAGGGGCTGAAGACATGGGTACCAATACTGCCAATAACTATTCAAATTTAGACAAGTCATTTTTTTTCTCTCTGGGTCTCAGTTTCCACATCTGTAAAATAAAAGAGGTTATACTACAAGATCTTAAGGTCCCCCCTCTCTCTAAAATTTCTTAACTGTTCATTTTAATTAGAGAAAAAAAAGGTACACACACATAATTATCCTTCACTAACACTGGGAAAAGACCCACTGGGATTTTTCATCGCTAGTTTCTATCCATTTTTAAGCTATATTACAGTGCTTTCAAAATCTGGTTTAAGAAGGATTTCCCTTATAGTGTTCTGCTTTAAAGAAAAAATTCAAAATAAATGCAGTCATTTCCTTCATTTCAAATAAAAACAAATCCTCTTTATAAGTCCCAGAAAGAAAACAGCAACAGTAAGTCCAAGGATAATGTGAGACTTGTAATGCTTGAATCTCTGTGATAAACAAGCAGAGAAGGACTAGAGTGGCAAAGATGGGCACAGATACCCACAGAGACAAAGGGCAGGAAGCAACACCCAATACTGGAGCTGGCGGGGGGCAGGAGGATGCACCAGGCACCATGGAACCATTTCCTCGGGGAATTCTTGACCATTTGGGCCCTGTGCCAGGCACAGATTATCACCAGAGAAGGCAGGTGTGTCGGCTCTGATTTGGGAGGAGGGAGCAATTAGCTGTATTCTTCAATTAAAGAACAAAAGACAACTCAGCCCACAGCTAACATCCACATGCAAACTCACCATGCGCAGGGTCCTCCAACAGAAGCCCTCTTCTAACCAGCTCCTCTCTTGGCTTTCGCATGGATATTTTCCGCTCTAGAACTGATATTGAAATTATTGGAATAACTAGAAACTAGAATTCAGAACCAGGCAGTGATGGTTTAGCTTTATCCCTGCGCAAAAAATTCGGGTTCAATCAAGCTTTCATACTCTGCAAGGGTCAGAGGGTCACCCAGATGACTTTAAATTACTTCAAACTCAGGAGCCTTATTTATTATTTCCCTTTCTCATGGTAAAAGTGAGGGAGGAGAGCTGCTGGCTACAGAGGCTTAACGGCTTTTCCAGCTTACACAGTCTGGGTTCTAGCTCTAATTTTCTGTGTTCTCAGGTCCCCTCCAGGTTTCCTATTGTGTTCCATGCAGTTCCATGGTGCTCTGCAGTTCTAGAATTCTATAAGTTTATGATCAGAATAGAAAAAAAATATACCTTTACAATCCCCTATATTAATGGACAGCTAGGTGGTGTAGTGGATACAGCCTGGGCCTGGAGTCAGGAAAACCTGAGTTCAAATCCAGGCTTATATATTAGCTGTGTGACCCTGGGCAACTGAGGGAACCCTATTTCCCTCAGTTTCCTCATTTATAAAATGAGCTAGAGAAGGAAATGGCAAACGACTCCAGGATCTTTGTCAAGAAAACCCCTAGTGAAGTCAGGGAGAGTTGGACATAACTGAAATGACTAAAAAACAACATACTATTGGGAAAATGGTAAACATATGTATTAGTATCATAACAATGTCACCACTTTATGAGTAAATACAAAGAACTTGATACCTTCCTAGTCCTCCTCCTACTTTGGCTTTCCCTTTGAGACTACCTCCCATTTACACTGTATTTCTCTTATAGGAACATAGTTATTTTTACGCTATTTCCTTCACTAGAATTTAAGTTTCTTGAAGGCAGGGACTCTGTTTTGTTTTTTTATATCCCTTGTGCTTAGCAAATATTAAGTGCTTAAATAAATGCCTATTAACTGACTGAGAGTTATTTTATTTGTTCTGTGTAACAACCCTAAGGCATGCTCATTCTATTTCCAAAACAAAGGTTATAGCCTTATGAAGCTATTTTTTAAACTTAAATTTTGTAATGTGTTGTTTCTTCTAAGTTTTAGGTGGAAAATTTAAGGCTTACTGCTTCTGCTTGATAAATCAGTAACTCAATCCATTTAAACTCCAATTCCATCCAAATGCCAATTCTCTTGACTGTGGGGCTACCAGTACCCATGGCTGAATTAATGCCAATAACTACTTGCCTATTTAGCTCCTGTGATTAAATTTCCCACCCCCACCAGGCAGTTACATGCAGATGAGGATAAAAGAAAGAGAATAAGCACTTCCAAAATAAAGAACACCTTAATTTGGGTCATGAGGTCTTCTAACTCACCTTCTGATGTTTCTTTGAATTTGTCACTGCTTTTTTTTTTCCTCCATTTCCAGGGTTTGAAGATTTTGCCAAAGCCTGAGAACTTACTTTTCCTCTTGGTGGGCGGAGTAATTTCACCAGATTCCAGGCCATCCATGACCATCCCGGGGCTTGCTGGTTGATGATCTGCTTCCTCTATAAAAGAAAGATGAGAAAGGTTAAAATGATTTTTCTATATACCCAAATCTTGAGGCATAAGCAAAGTTGCACACTAATCCTGTCTTAGGGCATGTCCCCAGATTTTACATCTACAAGCCCCAGTCCTATCTCCATCACAAAGGATGGAGAGGCCCTTGGAGGTCTTCCTTGGGTTCCCCTAGAGTTCTAAGCCCAGAGTCACTGGCCTAGGGGTCAAAAATTCACTGAAGTATGACCACTATGAGCAGTCTTCAGAGAACCAACGCAATGTTTGCTGCTCCTTCCTGGATGTTACATACAACCTCCTGATAAAGGAATCAGAAATGTTGACATTTATAAGACACTTTATTATTGACAAAGATTTGACACTCTCTTGTCTGACAACACCCTTGGGAAGTGGGCAGGATGACGAATGTCACCCATACTTTAAAGATGAAAAAGCTGTCTCAGAGAGAGGTGACTCTACTGAGTGACAGAGCAGGAATGTGAAGGTGGCTGTTTTCTGGGGCCTTCTCTATACGCTCCACCATAGCTGTATTGTGTTTTGCTTTTTAAAAAAATTTATTTATTTTTAGCTTTCAACATGCACTTTTTGAGTTCCAAATTTTCTCCCCTCCCTCCTTTCACTCCACCCCAAGATGGCATACAATCTGATGTAGGTTCTACATATACATTTATATTAAACATATTTTCTAGTACTCATATTATAAAGAAGAATTAGACCCAATGGGAGGAACCACAAGAAAGAAAAAACAACAACAAAAAGAGAGAGCAGATAGTCTGTTTCTCTCTGCATTCAGACTCCATAGTTCTTTTTCTGGATATGGAGAGCAGTTCCCACCATGAGTCTTTTGGAGTTGTTTTAGATCACTGCATTGTTGAGAAGAGCTAAATCTATCAAAGTTAGTCATCGAACAATGTGGCTGTAACTGTGTACAGTGCTCTCTTGGCTCTACTCCCTTCACTCAGCATCAGTTCATGCAAGTCTTTCCAGGTTTTTTGGAAGTGTGCCTGATCATCATTTCTTATGTTAGAACAACCACATCCCCATTGTATTCATATACCATAATTTGTTCAGCCATTCCCGACTGAGGAGCATCCCCTCAATTCCCAATTCTTGGCCACCAAAAAGGAGCTGCTATAAATACTTTATACATCTTACGGCTGTAGCTGTACTGTAGTAACTATACAAATGTGGGCTAAGTGCACGACCTCAAACCCCACACCCTCTCCTTTTATGAAGGAGGTCCCTGATGTTTGGGGTGATCTGAGGTGCTCTCAGGAGGGCATGTAAGAACACCAAATTTGCTCCCCCATCCTCCATCATTAGAAGATCATAACTTCCTATTAGCTAATGAACAGTTCTTATCCTTCTCTGTTAAAATAAAAACATTCATACAAAAGTTACTAGCATCAAACTCCCAGACTTTTAGGACAGAAGAGATCATGGAAATGATCTATTTTAATGTGCTCATTGAAAAGATGAGGAAACTGAAGTCTGGGGAAGGGAATTAAGTTGATATGAACTGGTTATTGGTTCACTTTCCTCCTTCACAAAAAGGAGGAGGACAGAAAGGATAAAAAAAGGGGATGCATTTTTCAAAAGAGGAATAAGAAGAAACATTAAGGCTCCCAAACTTTCCAGCTATAATATTGTCCAGGAATGGCCCTGACTGTATTTTAATGAAAATGGATTAACAAAAATAGGAAAGACTAAGAAACTAGGAGTCAAAGAGACCTGAGTTAAATAAAATGTACTGGTTCTGACACTGATTTCCTGCATGACTTTTGGCAAATCAGTTCTTACTGAGTCTTGGTGTCCTGATCTATAAATGGTCAAACAATCACCACCACCAAGAGTATCAGTTAACATTCTGAATTAACAAGATAAGATTCTTTCATTCATCACAAAGACTGTGATGGTAGGTAGTGAGATATCCTTGCTTCACCACTGAGGCTCAGATCAATTAAGTGACTTAATTTGCCTGAGATTTCCAAGCTAGTAAATAGTAGGGCCTTAATCTAGGTCTTCCAGATCTCAGTGCTACCTCTCACTGAGAGGGCTTGTATAGCTCTAGTAAACTTTCTCTGGGGCAAGACAAGAAATCTCAGGGTAGAAGTAAGAGCAGAGGGTTCCAAGCCATGGGAAGAGCTAAACACACTGGGCTTGGTAAATGTGTTGCAAAGTTGAGGGGGAAGGCAGCTTCAGCTGGGCCAAGAGCAACAAAAGCTCAGGAAGGCAGGCAGGAAGCCGCACAATGAGGCTCTGCACCCCACCTCCCGTCCCAGCATTCTCTAGAGGAAGCTTAGTGGAGTTGGGAGAAAAGAGCATGGAGCAGAGATCATGTTTAAAACACAAAACAAACAAAAATACAGTGCTAACATTTAAGCTGAATTTCTACCTTAAGAAAAAAAGTATGTATTACGTATGCCAAGCCCAGAAGAAAACATAATGCTTAAAACAATTTCTTCTCTGTACGCAACAACATGATTTTTTGGTTAAAAGAATAAGACTTAGGCTAAAGAAAAAAGGTGACTACCTGCTTTAATGCCACTGACAAGATTTTTTCAAAAAAGAGAAAATCATAGATAAGAAGGCCTACGGTGGTGGTGATTGTTTCACCCTTTACAGATCGGGCACCAAGACCCATTGAGAATCGATTTATTAAAAGTCATGCAGGAAATCAGTGTGAGAATATTCTGATGATACTTTGAAAAACATGTACCACCAGTCTTTTAAACAGTGAATGTTTGGGATGGCTTTACACCACCCAAACAATCTGAGAGAATCTAGCTACAAACTGCAAGGTTTACCTGGATTTATAGACACAGACAGGGTATCAGATCAAATGCCACCTCCCGCATAAGACTTTTCATCATTTACTGAAAAGCTGATCCTGCCCTCAAATTACCTTGTGTTTATTTTGCTTATATTTAATTTTGTCTGTACTATGTATTGTCTTTATCCCCTTTGTATTCCCAGCATCTAGCAAAGTGCTTGGAATATGGCAGGCAATGTGGTAGGCTTAGAGTGGTGCTTTTTCATGGAGTGATCCACAAACAGGGGGCAAAGGTGTATGGGAAGAGTTGGACAGAGACATCACCAAGGCATGGTTAAATAAAGTCGCATGGTTTTTATTTCTACCTCATTCATGGGCATCTTAATTGACACAATTCTTTATTGATAATATTTCAGTATTTTGAGAATTTGTCATGCAATGAAGTGTTAGAGTTCTTACTCTAATAAATATATCTAACAATATCAGAAGACACCAAGAATATGATTTCCTGGGTGGTCAATCCTTCATCTGATTCAGAATGCGAACCCCACCGAGGTTCACAATATTGTCTGTGGCACACACTTGCCATTAAAAAAAAAAGATCTCATCCTTTGTTCCCCCTTGCTGATGAGCTTTTTGGAACAGCAGATGTACAATCCATCAAGTCAAATCAAAATGCATTTTTTTAGGTACCCATGTGCTAGGCAGAAAACATTAGCCAAAAAAATCTTAAAAAATAAAAAAGCTCTTATCCTTAAGAAGCCTACATTTAATAGGCAAAGACAGTAAATAAAAAGCAGTTAAGAGATAAAGAAAGGCAGGGAAAGGTACCTAAAACAAAGCCTGGTGGTGAAATCCTGGTAGTCACATATTCTAAGGTCTATACTATAACTTGAAGTCTCTGTAGCTTGGCAGAACCTGCCGGGGCTTGTCTTCTTTGCTAGCATGGCCTAGGAGAACCCAAAGTCATCTCGACTTTCTAATGAGTCACCAGAGTAGTTCATATTTCAGAGACCTTCACGGTTCACAGTGAGTTTTCCTGAACACAGTAATGACAATAATGCTGACACAGTACTATCCAGGTTTACAAAGTACACATGCAGACATGTAATCTCACTTGAAGACAACCCTGCAAGTCCTCAGGGCCGCTTTAAAGGTGAGGGAACCAGTACTTGGAGAGGTCATGAGTTTTCCTCTCTAAGTATCAAAGTCATCCAACTACTCAGTGGTCTAATACATTATGCTGTCTCTAAAGCAAATGCACTTGAATGTTACTGGAATACAAATAGGTACAGTACAGAATTTAATGTAACTCTAGTTTGGGACTCAGCTGCATGGAGTATTGGGAGAATGTCTAGCATCATTTAAAGTCAAGAGACCTGGCTAGGAGTCCTTGATCTAAAATGGAGAGCAAGAGGGCCTAGGTCAAAGTCAAGTTCTGAATTTCATTTTCCTCATTGTAAAATATGGATTGTAACACCAGAACCACACAATACCTCCTCGCAGGGATGCTGTGACAGTCAAAGAGAAAAATGTGCTTAGAGTGTTCAAAATTTATAAATGATAAACAATTATTTGGTAGAGTGAAGGTAAGTTGGCTTTGAGATTAGCATACCCAGGCTCTGATCCTTAGGCTGCCTCTCAGAGCATCAGTTTACTCAGATGTAATACAGGGATGGCAATAGTTTTGCTTATAGTGATTCATAGGGCTGCTGGGAGGAAAACTCTAGAGAGCTATTTAAAAATATTAAAGCTTCCTCTAATGGCCTACACTGGACATTATGTGGGGTTTTCAATATTTTACCACCAAAGCTCAGCTCACTTTTCATTCAAAACCAAAAACCATTGTCAGAAGTCTGGTTAATCAATCTTTAAACTCTACTGCCAGGCCTTTGTGCCATAGATCAGGATCATGATCAGAGGAGCACATCTGAAAGATGCTTTTTTTGGTCAAGAAATTAAGGTTTAAAAGGTTGTTGTTTTGCATTATCTGGGAAGGGAGCTTGATTAAAAGTTTAACTGTTAATTAAAAAAATAAATTTTGCTAAGTTTTATTTCTTCAGTTTGCTTTATGAATAAAAATAATTCCCTTGGTGACTGAGTATCCAATAAATACAAATTAAAAAAAAAAAGGCAGTCCAGTTGATCCAGGCATATTCATTTTAAGGTTTCATTTTCTGTGAGCATAGATGTCTTGTTACTATTGATGGAATTCACCTGGTATAACAGAAATTCCCAAATAGAGAAGAGTTGCTACAATACGCTACAAGTCACTAAAGATAAGAGAGGCAGAGAATTCCTCATGCTTCCATGGCCTGGGAACTCATCTGAGAATCTATGGCAGGTTTGCCCACTGGTGAAGAGTCAAACACACTATGGCATATGAATACAATGGAATATTATTTGGTTATAAAAAATTATTAAAGGGAAGGTTTTAAAGAAACCTGGAAAGACTTGTATGAACCAATGCAGAGTGAAGTAAGCAGAACCAGGACAATTACGTAGTAAGAGCAATGCTGCAAAGACAAACTTTCAAATTTTCAAACTCTGAACTCAAAGACCAATCATGATTCCAGAGAATCAACCATGAAGCATAATGCCCACCTCCTACCAAGGAGTGATGGCCTCAAAGAGCTGAACAAGACAACACATTTTTGATTGGGACTAGTATAGTTAGTTTGGTTTGCTTTACTATCCACCTTTGTTACAAGGATATTAGGGTTCTATTTTTCTTTTTTTTTAATTAGGAGAAAGAAAAAATGCTTATTAACTGAAAAAACACAAGATATAAATATATTAATCAAGGCTAGACTTGGAAAAAAAATGGACTGTTTGCCAAAGGTAGACAAATTCAATCAATGGGGTTTCATGATAAAGAAAGATTATGTCAAAATCTTATGAACTTGAGGCCAAATCATATGAAATGACTAGAGCAAAAGGAAAATATATTGTATATATTTTGAAGATTTTATGATAAATCAATATATTGAAGGGGAGGTAGGTGGCTTTTCCTGAAATCTGGCCTCAGACATTTTATTAATGTGTGACTGTGGGCAAGTCACTTAACTGTTTGCCTCAGTTTCCTCATCTATAAAATGAACTAGAGAAGGAAATGACAAACCACTCCAGTAAAAGAAAACCCCAATGGGGTCAAGAGGAGTTGGATATGACTGAAAAATGATTTAACAACATACTTACTAATTTTACTTTGCCCAATTAATTTGTACAACACTACAACATACATACACATGTTACATACATTATCTAAAATGGTTATGGGACAGAGTACTAGCAGCCAGGGGAGATGATAAAGGCTAATATAGAAGATGGCACTTGAATTGAGCCTTGAACACAAGGGATTGTGAAAAATGAAAATAAGGAAGGCGAGCAATCCAGACAAGTGCAAAGGTTCAGAAAAAGCAGCAAGTATGACAGATATGAAACAGCAAGCAGGTTGGCCTCTGGCTAGATGCCAGACTGTGGGGATGGGAGTAATGTTTAAGAAGATCAGAAAGGTAAGCAGTGACTGGCATGTAATAAGCTTGAAACACCAAACTGGAGTTTACATTTGACATAATTCTGAGGCAATGGGGAGCCAATGGGGTGAGCTTGAGGCAGGAAGACCAAAGAGGAAGTCTCCCAATTGTCCTGGTAAGAGGTGCTGGGAGCCTGAACAAGGGTGGTAACCTATGTGAGGGCACATGTGAGAGGTATTGGGCAACTGATTAGCTATGTAAGATGAGTGAGAATGAGGAATCCAGGATAACAGGTTTCAAACATGGGTGACTGAGAGAATAGGGGTACCCTTGGGGTAAAGGGAAATTTGGAAAAGGGGCAGGTTTGTTTGTTTTGGGGGTTAGTGGGGAGGGAAAGCCAGATGCTAAGTTCTATTTTGTGCATGGAGAGTCTGAGATGCCTCCAGAGCATGCAGCGTGAATGTCTCAAACAAAGGCTGCTGTGGGGCTTAGGACTGAAGCTCATGAAGGAGATGAGTTGAATAAATAAATCTGGGTAGAATCTACCAAGAAAAGGTAACTGAATTCATAGGATGGGATGGGATAACTACAAGAGAAAGTTAAAAGAAAGGATGAATACAACAATGTAAACAAAACAATCAAACAATCCAGACTGAATGATGTGAAACTGGAATAATCAAGCCTGACCTCAAAGAAGAGATATGAGAAGGCATCTTCCCTCACTTTCTTTACAGAGGTGGGGGGCCATGGATATAGAACCCTGTAGACAAAATCAGACCTTTTCGTTATGTTGATTAGTTTTACTGATTTTTCTTCCTTTCTCTTTTTAAATTCTTTCTCATAAGGGATGTCTATGATAGGGTGGAGGAGAGACACAGTGGGAAATGTAGGTGATGTAGAAACATATCAATTATTTTTAGAGGAAAAAACTAGTTGAATGGGTGATCTAGAGCAGGGCTTCTTAAACTTTTTCCACTCAAGACCCCTTTTTGTTGGAGAAATTCCTACGAGACCCTGGATATACGGGTACATAAAATAGCTATATGAATCATAAGACATTTATTTTAAAACAGTTCTTTGGTATATATATTTTACCATTACTAAAGATGAAAGCAAATTTGCTTACTAATGAGATGATTTTGCTTGTTTATTTTTACATAAAGTATCAAATCTTGGTAGAATGATATTGAAAGGCAGCACTTCTTCAACATTTTTCAGAGTTTTTGATTTTTTAATTGTCAATTATAATTTTATAATTGTCAATGCTAAGAATGCTATTTTGCATAAATATATAATACAAAATGACAGAAGTATGTTTAGGGCCATTTCAGAAATTTTTGGAAATTCTATCCTCATTCCAAGCCAAAATTCATTTAATTATTTGGTATATACAGTAAAAACACTGCAATTCATAACATATGATAGTCTCGATTCTGAGCCAAGGTGTTTCTGGCAGAGTTTGCTGGCGCTGATTTGTGTGATGGTATGTGCAACTTTGCGCAAAGCATGCATGATGTGTGTTCAGAATCAAGGCCGCAGTGAAGCTATGCAATTAAACATGGGCAAGAACTGCCAGAAACACCTTGGATTCATTACATGTTTGATTTTGAATTCATTTTTGATCATTACATGTTCAGAAACCTTTTACTGTTGCCAAATTTTTTGTGACACCCCCACATTTGGTTACTCTACCCACCTAGAAAGTTATTTATTGATAGTTTTATATCAACTCAGAAGTTCTCGAATGAAGTAGGCTGGGGTCTGTTCTAGGCCCTCTGCTGTGTCACCGATTAAAGGTATGCATGCTTACCAAATATGCAGGTGACACAAGGTGCCCTCCCTTCCTTACCTGTGCTTCTTAGAATCTCTAGTTTTCAAAGTTCAGAACAAGTCCCATTTCCTCCATACCCTCCAGCTGCCTCCCTCCCTTAGAGGTTAACTTTTATTTACTTTCTAACAGTTCGTAATTAGCTGTGTGTGTGCATTATTTATCCTCAACAGAATGCAAGCTCTTAGAGGGCAAAGACAATTAAATCTTGGTTTCTGCATGCCCCAAACTGATTGAGGTGCACCATAGCAAAGGCAGAGTGGATCAGAATTGGCAACAACTTCATCGTGCCCTATAGCAACGATCATTGATGTACATTGCCAGACACATGGCTCAAATGTTTATTTTTTCAATTTGTTGATACGTTTTGTTTTGACTCTTGTTGAAAAAGTCATTTGTGCATAGGAATAAGAACCAAAGGAAGGCAGTATAGACAAAAATAAAAATAAAGCAAACTTCCAAACAAAATCAATCAGGGGAAAAAAAAAAGCTAGATTCTAAAACAATTAAAACAATAAAAAGGGCCTGTAAACAAGTAAGGCACCTAAACCTGTTAATCACCCGCTGATAAAAAGAAACTGCATTAATGGCCTATCATCAATGTTGTCCACTGAGTTAACCATGAGGATTTTTTAATTTTAATTTTTTGCAATTTGATATGTTTTCTCTAACATTACTGTGATGTGGCTGTACTTATATTAGGGACTAGTCACTTTCACATCAACCCTGAAACTTGCCTTTTCTATTTCTAATCAACATTCTCACATCTAAAGTCTGTTAATGGTTGTTATCCACCCTTGTTTGTACCTTCTTTCTGCAGTCTCAGTTCAAGTTGAGACAGCTAGTGCTTGCCTTTGATAAGGTCTGTGGGACAGACAAACAGGACTCCCAGAGTCACCCTCTTAGGTATTTCAGGTGGAAACTGGTCTAGGAGTGCTTTGGAAACCAATCTTTCTGTCATTTAAAAGCAACACCCATGACTAATTAAAATAAAGCACTGAGAACAGAGCCAGGAGAACACTGTACAAAGTAACAGCCACAATGTGCGATAACTTTGATAGACTTACCTCATCTTAGCAATGAAAGAATCCAAGATAACACCAAACAGGGGGCAGAGCCAAGATGGCGGAGTAGAAAGACTCACATATGCTAGTTCCGAACCCACAGCCCATGGATTTCCTCTAAAAATAACTCCCAACAAATTCTGGAACAGTGGAAGCCACGCAGCAACACAGTGAAGGAGATTTCCGTTCCAGAGAGCCCTGAAAAACCGACTCCAAAGGTCTGTCGCACACCAGATGGGAGCAGAGCCCAGCCTAGCCCTGGCTGCGCGGCATTGAGAGGAGCGAGCAGATCCGAGCAGGCTTCAGGGACGGAATCTCCAGCGGCCGTGAAGGTCCCTCCACTCACAGACGCACAGGTCAGTGAAAGAGACGTCTGGATGGGCTGAGAGAGGAGCGGGGTGTCTCTGTGACTTGGGCTCCCTCGGGAGGCAGCGGCAGAGGCAGCGGGTGGCCAGTGGCTCCCAAAGCAGGCAGGAGCTCAGCAGGAGCTCCATTACGGAAGGTCTCTGCATAAACCCCCTGAGGGAACTGAGCCTGGGAGGTGGCCCTGCCCCTCCCTGAGAACCTGATTTAATCTTACCCTGAATAGCACCACCCAGGCCAGCTGCCCAAAGTCCTGAGGCTGAGGAGAAGCATTTGAACCTCAGATCCCAAGCACTAGCTGGGCACATCTAGGCGAGGGTGGAGAAGAATCTCAGAAGTCAAGTAACTGGCTTGGAAAATGCCCAGAAAAGGGAAAAAATAAGATCATAGAAGGTTACTTTCTTGGGGAACAGATGTTTCCTCCCTTCCTCTCTGATGAGGAAGAACAATGCTTACCATCAGGGAAAGACATAGGAGTCAAGGCCTTTGTATCCCAAACATCGGAAATAGATATCCAATGGGCTCAGGCCATGGAAGAGCTCAAAAAGGATTTTGAAAATCAAGTTAGACAGGTGGAGGAAAAACTGGGAAAAGAAATGAGAGAGATGCAAGAAAAGCATGAAAAACGAGTCAACACCTTGATAAAGGAGACCCCAAAAAAATGCTGAAGAAAATAACACCTTGAAAAATAGGCTAACTCAATTGGCAAAAGAGGTTCAAAAAGCCAATGAGGAGAAGAATG
>CM053771.1:54829736-54853830 GCA_028658325.1 Potorous gilbertii | reverse complement strand
AAGCATGAAAAACGAGTCAACACCTTGATAAAGGAGACCCCAAAAAAATGCTGAAGAAAATAACACCTTGAAAAATAGGCTAACTCAATTGGCAAAAGAGGTTCAAAAAGCCAATGAGGAGAAGAATGCTTTCAAAAGCAGAATTAGCCAAATGGAAAAGAAGGTTCAAAAGCTCACTGAAGAAAATAGTTCTCTCAAAATTAGAATGGAACAGATGGATTCTAATGACTTTCTAAGAAACCAAGAAATCCAAAACAAAACCAAAAGAATGAAAAAATGGAAGAGAATGTGAAGTATCTCACTGGAAAAACAACTGACCTGGAAAACAGATCCAGGAGAGACAATTTAAAAATTATGGGACTACCTGAAAACCATGATCAAAAAAAGAGCCTAGACATCATCCTTCATGAAATTATCAAGGAAAACTGTCCTGATATTCTAGAACCAGAGGGCAAAATAAGTATTCAAGGAATCCACTGATCACCGCCTGAAAGAGATCCAAAAAGAGAAACTCCTAGGAACATTGTGGCCAAATTCCAGAGTTCCCAGGTCACGGAGAAAATATTGCAAGCAGCTAGAAAGAAACAATTCCAGTATTGTGGAAAGAATCCAAGACAAGTCCAAAGGATTCATGATAGAAAATGCTAACAAAATCCAGGAAAAGAGCTAAAAGAGCTATGGAGTCTGAATGCAGATTGGAGCATACTATCTGCTCTCTCTCTTCTTTGATTTATTTCTGCTTTCTCGTGGTTTCTCTCATTAGTTCTATTTCTTCTTTACAACATTACTAATGTAAAAATAGGTTTAATATGAAAGTGTAAACATAACCTATATCAAATTACATGCCATCTTGGGGTAGGAGGAGGGGAGAGATGGTGGGAAAAATTGAAAGTCAAAATCTTATGGAAGTAAATGTTGAAAAATAAAAATAAAGCAATGAGAGGCTCTTCCCACCCACTCTGCTGAAATAGTGTGAAGAGATAATAGTGCTTCTCATACAAAGATATAATCTGAAAACTGTCCATAAGAGGAAGCAACTTCATCAACTACTCAAGAAAAAAAAGTCAGACATTTCCTTCAGTATCTTTTAAGTTTGTGTTCATCTTTCATTGCCGAAGAAGACCATGCCATCAGAGAAATGATGACATGATTTGCACTTGACTTTGTTTTGAGTGAGGGAGGCCTGTGCAGGTCACCAGTCTCACTTCTCCTCCAGAGTCATCTGAATCCAGTGACCTGATATTCCTCAGGATGACTAGAGATGACCCAGGATGCCACCGGGAGACGTTGGGCCCTTTAGGCCACGGTCTTTGCAGGTACTTACTTAGAGCGATGCAATCCCCGTTCACTGAATAGCCAGAGGAAAGCTATAGTTTCATGATTCTACAACGTATTCTGTATAATAATTGTCATTTACACTATATTTAAAAAGAACTTGACACATTGTCTCATTTTAGTCTTCCAACAACGACATGAAGTAAGAGCCACAAGTATTATTTTCACTTTACAGATGAAAAAACTGAGGCTGAGAAACTGGACAATCATCCCAGACCAAGTCACAGGAAGCTAGTACAGGTTTTTCTGTCTCCAAAGAAAGTTCTGGGCACTTTACGCTGCATGGTCTCTGAGGGCGGAAGCTGCCACTCCTCATACCTCACCTGAGCTGAGCTCACTAAAACTTCACATAGGGAAGGAAGGCAGGCTAGGAAGCCATACCTCAGCCAGCCCCCAACCAATCGTCAGGGCCTTAAAGGACCCAGAAACAATTCTTCCCCACAAAAGGTGAGCCAGGCCTACCCTGAAACTAATTTGCTGCAATGGGACACAATTCAATAATTCAGTTCCATTACAGATTAATCCCATTATAATTAAAATTTTCATGTAACATTATGTAGAGAATGAATGAGCTTGAAGCTTCAGCTTCATTTATATTTTCAAGTACCATTCTGTACAACATTTCTGCCCAACATGAAAATTCCTCTGACCTCGAATTGAGGCAGTTACAAAGAGACAGAACTAAGCTGCTTAGAATTTAAGAAGAAAAGCCAGAGTTGGCAGAGATCTCAAGCTGAGGAAACTGAGACCCAGGAAAATCAAGCGACTTGTTTGCCCAAGGTCACACTACATGCAGCTAAGAGAGCCACAGAGGCTGCATTCAAATCTTGGTCTGCCACATCAAGACAGAACTTCTGGAGGCGATGGCTCCTAATGCAGCTCAATATATGTAGTCTATAGGCATTAAATGAATTCATGAAGAATGCTTAATATAAAATCACCTGGCTAGTCCATTCCTAAATCCCATATTTGAGAATTAGGGACTGCTCAGCTTCATATCATACACACCACTTCTGTCAAGAAGCCACTTAAATCCAATGCCACCCCTGGAACCTTTAATACATTGACTGAAGTCGATGGGCATGTGCCCCCAGGAGCCTAGAAAGCAGGTCAGCCAATAGGACTTGTGGGGGGGAGGGGTGAGAGGGAGGGAGAGAGCCTTTCAGCACACTCAGTTCACATACATATTTTAATGTGATTATGAGACAATATCTAGGTCTGAAGAAGGGTGAGGCCCTGCAAAGGCTTCGAAGTCAACTCAATTCAACATTTAAGCATTTAAGAGCCCAGTCAACGAAGGGCATGGTGGAGATCCAGGATCACAAAAGATGTAAACCATCTCTGGACTCCAGGAGCCTAGGCCTGACTGAAACATGACTCCCCTCTCTTGTTTACCTTCAAAACTTTAAGCTTCAATGGCCAAGTTCGAGCTTACCTACTGTGCTGCTCTTTTTTCATGACTAATATTCATGAAGAAAGCATTCCAAATATAGCTAAATCAACTGCAGATGATGTTGAGGCCTGCAAACGTCTACAGAATACTTAGTCAATAAATCTTTCCAGCAGTTTATACTCCAAATACTCCTCCAGATACTCCAAAACGTTAGATTTTCATACAACTTAACTATTTCTTACCTGAGGCAACAAAAAAATTACATGCCTAAAATATTAACCAGATTAATCTTTTAATAGGCAAGTTGTTTTCTCAAATTTAGAGGCTCATTAAAGCAAGTAGCAGCTGGAAATGTAAATACTCATTTTCAAGTTATCTCCTTTTACACTCTTGCCAGAGTTTAGTGGACTCAAGTTCAGAATGAGACGGACATTCACAGTCAATGTTACCAGGGTTTTATTGTTCGTCAATTTGGTGTGGCTAGGAGGATCTAGTGCTGCAGTTCTCTTTAAAGAAAAAGAGGAAATTAAGAAGGGCACTGAAGTGTATTTTAAAAGCACAGAAGAAAACAGAAGGCCAGAGGGAATCATAGATAAGCAGAGCAGCTCTGAAAACCATATTTAATCTATATTTCTAGAATAAAGATATTATGTATGTACACGTATCAGAAATTTGCAGTTTCACATATATGCACATGTTATTTTACTTTCCCTTAATTCAAATGAGGTAACATGTTTTGTAAACCTTAAAGTGTCATGTAAATTTTAGCTGTGATTATTATTAATAATAGAGTCAAAAAACCTTTTTAAAACAGCTACAAGATGTGTAATGCAAGATGATAGGAGAACTAAGACAAAAATAAGATTCCTTCAAGTTCCACATTTATGACATAGCTATCAACTATCAGAACCAGTAATTCTTATATAGATCTTGGAACAATTAGTATCCTACCTCTCAGCAGTTCCAGTTTCTCACACTAAATCTGAATTTGCAAACTTGAGCAGAGCCCACCGCAGATGAACCAGTTGGTAAGTACCCAGGGAAAGCACCAGCAGGTATCTCAAAATCACCAATCTCTTGTTTTTATGATGAAGCAACTATGCCAGCAGTTCTCTGGGTGTCTGGTAATTAGAGGGTGGAACAGTAAAAGGAAGCATGCTTGAAACTGTTAGTAACCTCATGTGCTCACAACACCTCAGCTTTGCTTTCCTGATACTTATTCTCTTCTAACATGAACCTGCATTTAGCTGACCTTTCAAAGGAGTTAGATGACAGAATGTGGCCTTATGGACGCATTCCCTATTTTCTGAAAATAAGGAAAAAGGTGGTTTCCTTCTTGATCTCTTTTTGTTTGCTAGAAAATGGAGTCTAGGATGTGAGCTGCTGCTTGAATGATCATGTGCCCTAAGAAAACCCCTCTTATTCTGAGTCATGTAGCTGCAGGAGACAAGAAGGAAGACTTGGCGCCTTTGGAGGAAGGAGGTAAAAGATAACTAAACCAAATTACAGTTTGGAGTTCTCGTCTCTCATACTGTCCTTTTAAACCTTGATGTTTCATTTTCTAGTTTATCACAGTGTTTTGATTATTTCTTTACAAAATCATAGGCTACCAGAGCTGCAGGGGATCTCAGAGATCATACAGTCCAACAGTCCCTCATGTTACAGAGGAGGAAACTGAGGCTCACAGAAAGGAAATGAATTGCTGAAGATCAGATGACAGCTCAATGAAGCATGAATCACCTATGTATAGAGCAGTATATTATACTTCCTACTCTAACACCTAACCTTCATTGGCTAATAAAGGTTTAATAGCTCAAGTTAGCTGCTCCAACGTAAATTTCTAGGAGGTGAACTTGTTTTTAGCAGATATATACTACTAATATATAATACTTGGCACTTTTTCATCTTCAAAGAATTTTGAAAGTAGTAACTAACAAAAATACATTAGGCCAATATTATACTTGGGGATGGAGAAGTAAAAAGAGAGTTAGGAATCTGCCCAAGGACAAAGATCGTGTCTCCTTGTAACCATTTAATAGCTAATTCTATCTGGTAGGGCATAGATAAAGCAATTTTTTTCTCATAGCTATAAGTTTTAATCTTTTCCTGAATCAGATTACAAGGACATAGGGAGTATTACAAAACAGTATTTAAGGCATAAGGTTGTGTAGTCATCCTCAAATTGTGGTCCACTGTGACCTGGGGGACCCCAAGACCATGAGGCTACATTTTCTTCATGTACTCCAACCAAAACATTATAATTTAACAGACTAAAAAAAAAAGCAGGAATTAGAATCTAGCTGACTTCAACCCAGGAAAATATGTATTTATGTCAACATAATGAATCTACTATTATTTTCAATGATTTAATAAATATTTTTAAATTTCATCTGTTTAAATCTCTGTGACAAATATTGATACAGCCCACTTACACAAAACCTCGAAGGGTGGCAGTTCCTGGATTAAATTTAAGAATGCAAAGGAACTGTGGGACTGAACAGTTTGCGATTTGCTTGTATAGGCTGGGATGCTACACTTGGATTCAGTTAAAGTGGGGTTCAAATCAGCTTCAAAGCTCTTACTAGTTTGGGGATTTGGGTAAATCATTTAACTACCCTTTAGACCTTGGTTGCCTCATTTATAAAATCACCTTTACAGCCACTTCTAACTCTAAAAACATGATTATATGAATTGGTACAAGTTCATCAATTAACAAGCCCAAGCACATATGATATTCCTAGTATTGAATACTGGGGCTAAAAAAGTGAGGCAGGGACTGCCCTCAAGGGTTATACAACATGTGGGGAGAAGGAGCATAGGTTCACTGGGATGGGTAGGTGGAGTCATGTGACAATTGCCTTGCCCACCACTACCATATCTCTGGTAATATAGAAGTAGTGAAAGATATGAACATAAGCTCTCAAAACCAGCGTAAAGCTAACAAAAGGGCCATTTAATGAAATGTAGGAGAAAGAGTAAATAAAACAGAACCAAAGTAACAAAACATACAACTTCTATGTAAGTGAAGAAAACTTTAAAGGAATAAGAAACCCCAAATCAAAACAGTATTTTTTCCCTATTCTCAAGCCTCAGCATTCCCCCACCTCTCCCACCCCCCCACCTTATAACAACTTTTGTTTGACCTTGGGTAAGTCCCTTCTCCTCCCAAAGTATATATATTACATTTTAAAAAGTCACTGTGCACTCCCCAGGATGCTTCTGCAGGATTTAATGGCCCCCTGCCTCCATCTGACATTGACATCATTACCTGAGAGAGCCTAGCACAGTCAATACCTTACAAATTAAGGAAGTGAATTTAAAGCCATGAAGTGGCTGAGGGAAAGGTAATAGGGAATGAAATCTGTACATTTTTATTGGGTTAAATGCCAATCACTGAAAAAACAACAAGTTTCCTGCTTTCACCCATGAATCCTGCCAATAACCACTTAGTTTTATCTTTATTCAAACACTGGAATGCCCAAAGATTGGGCAGCACCCACCATGTTCAGGTTTTCACTATGCAACTCTGTGTCGTGTGGATAGAAGTGTACAACACTGTCAAAACTGTGGCCAAACTACACAGGGAAGCATCATGCTCCATTCTGGGGAGCTAAAATGCTAGGGGATGTCCAAGGCAGGGCGAGGATGCTAAAGGGGACATTTAAAACACAACCGTGCATATACTTGCACACATACTAACATGGGGACATTGAGCGTGTGTCATAAAAAGAACCTTAGAGATAGATTGTCTAGTCCAATCTCACCTGTTACACAAGAGAGAACCATGGCCCAGAGAGACTTGCCAGCATTAGAGTCATGTGGGTGGGGCTGCAGACAAAAAAATCAAGTTCCCAAGGCCAGTGATTTTTTTCCTCTATAATACATGCTTCTTCACAATATTAGCCTGAAGGAAAATACCAAACAACTTGGGGAACAAGGAGAGGACTTAAGGCCCTTCAAACACTGGAAGACAGTGGCTATCACAGAACAGGGTACCAAAGGGCTCAGTCAGGACCAAAGAGTAGAGGATGGCAGGGAGGTAGAGTCAGATCTGATAGAATGAGAATTTGTTAATTATCAGAACTACTGAAAAGCAGACTAGCCCAGCAGAGGGGTAAGCTCTCTACTGCTGTGAACTCCAGCCTAACAGTGATGACTTACTGAGATGCTTCAAAGAGAGGTGAGATTGGATGATCTTTAAGGTCCTTACCAATCCCAACATCTGACAATTCTTATTATAATTAGATTATAGATTCATTTGGACAGAAATGAATCTTCCTACTGTGCATAACATTTTTATGATATCAGTCAAAAAAATGGAGATGAATTGATAGTACTCGTAAGAAAATCACACAACGCTATTGTACTCATTCACCTTTGCCTTTTATAAGAGTCTTACAATTTGATTTGGGGTGGAAGGAAAAACTAACAAAAATGCAGAAGTAAAGCAACCACTAGTAGGTAGGTAGCACAAGTCAATGTTTTGGTAGGATAGCAAATCACCTTGAAAGCAATCTGTTGAATTAATTACCTTGAATCAGAAAACAACCCCTTATCCCCCAACTGTTTGAGGTAAAGAAACAGCTAGAGAAGAACAGGGAGGGAGCTCTTTCTTCCTACTAGTACAACCAGGTCATAACTTGAGTATCTGGAAATACAGTTTTCTACAGAAGCCTGGGTTGAAAGGAAACACTCCCAAATCAGACAGTTTGACAGAGATATATTTTGGGACCAAAATTCTACATGAAGGTGTTTTAAATTATACATGAGAAGGATATGAGTATTCATTCACTAGTGGAAAGTTGCCAAAAAATGTTGAAGTCCAAAACCTTTCCAAATTTTATTTTGCAAGGAGAATATGAGGATCAATAACTACGATCCTGTGACTAGTGTCACCACAGTGACAAGAGCAGGGTGGGAATTGTATCCCAGCGCTCTCGTTGAACCGGAAATCCTTTCTGGATGGTCAAAGGAGCTCACAAGAAGATTCTGAACTGCTTTCCTGCTGGATTCTAGATGAGATAGGAAAACTATGCCTATTTCCTCTTCCTCAGAGAACTCCTATTGTAGGTTTTCCCCATGATTCAGAGAATAGCTATGTACTGTGGTCATTTTGGAGGTGGGGATTCTTCTCAACACCTATTACTAATCTGAGGCAGGATTTGAATTCAGCTCCTTTCTCCACTATATTCTGCTACTTCACATTTTTCCATTTATTATCTATTCCCCCTCTCAGTTCATTTGAATGCATCCAGAAAGTGCAGGTTTAGGAAAGACCTTGGGAATGGTGGTTGAGATCTACCCTGTCTTTGTGCAATTCTGTATCATGAGGAAAACAATGCACAAAAACCAGCGGTAGAGGGAAGAGAAGACACGGTGTAGGAAAGCCTCTCCCTAGTCCTCTGGTAATGCCTGCATTCTTGGACATTAGGATGGGAGAACAAACACAAACTTTGGTGATTCCCCTGTAACAGAAGAAAATTTTTCAGTATGGATTATCAAAAGTACTGATATGAGGAATACTTGTTCACAGAAGCTAACAAGGAATTTAGAGAGCTCCTGGAGAAGTACTATGGCATTGTGAAAAAAACAAAATATGTGGAGACAGAATTGATTCCAAGTCTGGATTTGTTTATGGCCTGTGTAACCTTGGGCAATCAAATGTCTTCTCAGAGCCACAATTTTCTTTGCTGTCAAATGAGGGGGCCAACTTAAGAGTGATTTTCCCTAAGGTACTTTTCAATTCTAAATTCCAGGAGCCTGAAAGGAGGAAATGAAGGCTCAGACAACTTAAGAGGTTTGCTTCAATTTGGAAAGAAGCTAGAAAAGCTGAGGAAAGAAGAGGGTAGAAAGAATGAAAAGGAAAAGCAAAAGGAAGATGGGGCACTAGCGAAGAAAAGCTAGTGTGGACTGACTGGGCAGATTTTATAAAAATTCTTTGGTCTTGTGACTAATTTTAGGACATGTATTAATTAACATACCTGCTTTGATATGGTATATAATAAAGGACTCTCTATGTACAGAGAGTTTTTATGTTGTTGAACAGGAAGTGCAAAGAATTACTCACTCTGGATTTATCTCTGCAAATCTGTAGGCAGAGCTGGTAGAGATCTATTTCACTTACAGGGTAGCTCTTTAATATGAATTAACATAGACAATTTTTGTTTAATGAAGTGAAGAGGGTGTGGTTTAATTCTGGACTCAACATCTGTTGTAAAGTTGTAGGCGTTCGAGATTCATCATTTTAAGAGGACCATTTTTTATACTGATTGGCTACTTTGACAAAACTTTTAAAGGAGTTTTACATTAAACTGTATATGCTACTAATTTCCAAGAAGGAAAGAGTCAATGCCTTTCTGATAACAGCACTGGTTTCCTAGAATTGTTATTTAAAACTTTTTTATTATTACTCAACTTTTCATTTATTTATGTATTATCTACTGCCAATCCAGTGGCAACTTATTTTCTCATGCTTCTTTCTTACTGTCCCTTTTCAGCAGCACTAAGCTGTAGACATGGGCATCACTTGCTTTTTGTGGCACCTACTTGGGCCAATATTGTATTTCCAACATTCTTTTTCATGGAATGCTCTCCCTCCACCTCTGCCTGTCAAATCCATCCTTCAGGACCTTCAGTCCTGCATGAAGGCTGTCTCTTCTACAGAGTGTTTCCTTGACACCCCCAGTAAGAATAATCCTTTCCATTTGGGACCTCACCTAGTTCTCGCGAGTCACCTCTTATGCACATGTGACCTTCCATTATAGTTACTTGTACAGGTATTGTATTTCCCTACTAGATTTTGGGATGCATATGTGCAGGAATCTTAAAATTTTTCTATCTTGCCCAGAGGATGATTCAGTGTTTTGTACGCGGTAAGAGAAAATAAATGATTGTAGAAGTAGAAAGAGCAAAAGTTCTATATCAGAAATTAGGAGAGCTGAGCACCATAGGTGAACTTGAACAAAAAATCTAAACATAATTTCCTCATTTGTAAAATGAGAGGAAGAGAGTAGACTAATGGTCCTCATTATTCCTATGCAATCCCCAGGAAGCAGGGGCTATAAGCAAGGGATGAAGCAATCTCTGTGCGTCACTGCCTCTTGAGTATTGCAATTTCAGCTCTCTTATGAAGGACGTCTGTGAATTCTTTTTTTGGTTGTTTTCAAAAAAGGGTTTCCCATACAGACAAAGTTGGAAATCAATGAATTAGAAGATATTTAAGACCCCTAATAGTTCTATCTAGCACCCTGTGCTTATGTTCTAAAGTTCCTTCTATGACATTCTAACTTCTCTGTGCTGTTACCTTTCATCTCTAATATCTATATTATCTAATATCTAATAATAATTTTCTATTAGAAAACCAATGAAAATTCCCAATTTATTTGCTACATTTGTCCTTTGGAAGAGTCACTGAGATCATATCTGTTACCACACTCACTGCTTTCTTCAATATAGGAAAAGAACTACTCCACACACAGGTGAGAAACGTAGTTTACATGGCCACCAAATACCTGAAGTTCAGTATTTCCTTCAAATATAAGCTCTAAACTATACCTTCAAACAACACATCCATGTTAGTCTTTCACTTACAAACCAAATAGTAAAACTGTCAATCATATTTGATAGAAAGGAAAGTATCAGAACAGGAAAATTAACCTTGTTATATAAAATTCCCCTTTCACAGGCTCAGAAAGGACTTCAGCAGCACAGGCCACATCAGACACAAAGAAGATCTCCCCACAACACATACACCCAGAAAGTGGTGATGGACACTTAGGATTCAAGGGAAAGGATGCAAGACATCCCAAGGCTGACTCTATTTCTGGGTGGCTAGTTAGTAAAAGTTTTAAGTAACATTCAATAGCTAATACTGCTCTCATCTTTTTCATTTTTCTCTGGCTTAGGGAAGCGAATGATCTTTCCTTTCACTTCATCCATATCCATCCTTATCCTTCTGATTTATTCCTAGGTAACTCTTGATT
Organism: Potorous gilbertii; assembly: GCA_028658325.1. NCBI lineage: Eukaryota > Metazoa > Chordata > Mammalia > Diprotodontia > Potoroidae > Potorous > Potorous gilbertii. The sequence continues at coordinate 54,843,120 of CM053771.1, read as the reverse complement.
CACTGGTTTGGGTACTCATTCACATGCCTACTACCTTCCACCGATACAGAAAGAGCACCAAATTTTCCAAAATTCTTTCACTTTTAAATTAATGAATGATATAAAAAGTCCTAAGTCCCTGGCATTATATGGGTTTTTTTCATAGTTCTTACCAAACTCAACTAAAAAACTTAGTTGTTTAGCCTGCTGTTTCTACAGCACAAATCACTTCACTAGCACAAAGTGTTAGTTAGTATAGACCCAGCCCTAGTGATTGAAAAAGAATGAGTCAAGTCCTGACTTCAGTTCTAAAAACTCTGTTTCTGACTCACAGGGGGATCTCTGTGCACCAGTTTCCATAAAACAAGAAAAGCATTCCTGTGAAAACTTTGGAAATCTTCAGATGAAAGCACCGCCTTCAGAAACCCTAATACTAAAAAACTGAATGGCAACCGGGAGAATTACCAAAGACATCCCCACACCCTCTCTTTCTCTACTTTAAATAGTCAATGTCTTGACAGAAAGCCATCCAGGACTGAACAGTCTGTTTTTCTACCACTTTTAAAATCCCAGAGAAGATTACTCATTTAAAAAAAAAATCAAAACCCAACAACCAGGAAGAGATGATTTATTGGCATTTCTTCACCTTGCTTATTTTTTAGTAATCCTTAAACAAACCATTCAATAAAAACCAATTTCCTCAAGTTAAGCCATTCCTCTCCATTCAACCACTGGGGTTTAAAAAATAACAACCCCAAAGTCTAAGGAAATAGACTTGAGGTAAGGAAGGTATCAGATTTCATTTGTGAGATTTGAACCTAGAGCAACAGTCACCGATTGTCAGAGTGGTCAAGATTTCACAGAGGGGAAGAATGTCTCAAATCCAGAACACTGAATTTGAAAATGGAAAAAATGATGAAGACAGAAAACAAAGGGGAAAAGGCTTGCCATATTAAAAAATATATATATTAAAATACTTTACCTGACTCCAAAAGTTTAGTCTTTTCTTAAAAGTGCCCCATCCCTTTTTACAGAGATCACAGCCTATTAGCTGTTTCAATGTGACACCTATCTTTTAAGTATTCTACTCCTGTCAAATACTTGGGTTCTCCTTGTGTTGTCTACTGCACTCTCAAGTAATGGTCCCATTACCTGTCTGGCCCAATGGACCTGTCAGCCAGCAAGATAACATGAAAACTCCTACCAAGAAAATGATGAATGGCAAAGAAAGAAAATAGAAGAGAAACAGATTCTCAGTTTTCATTCACTCTTAAGAAAATTACTAATATCTCTAGAGAAATGTCAAACTCTCACATTTCCCCTAGATCATCCTTGGAGTCACCTGCAAATCTGCTTTGCTCTCAGTCAGGATTGCTTCCATTTCTTTTGTCTTTCATTACTCACCAACTGCAGCTGGATTTACCGGTCCAGAGACGACAACTTGCCCCATGGTTAGATTTAGTCTGATGGTGCTCTCAACGGCAAACTATCCTGGCAGAAACAAATGCCCTTCACAATGCCAGAAGGAGATGGATGGCCCACACGGCCAGGTTACTGCCTCATCTCAGGAAAGGACATAATGTCAGTTGATCTACAGAAGTTTTCACTCTTCCTCTCCCCAGCTGGGACACTCGTAGAGCTCACAAATATGCCTTCATGCCAGCTCTGCTCACACAGGAATGCCTGTCATTCCACTGTGTGCAGGGTAGAGCTGAAATTCAGGAAGGGGAGGAGACTGCCTGCCAATGACATCGTAGCTCCTGAGCTGTATAACCCGAATTATCATCACCCCCACCCCCTTTTGTTATATTAGACTTGGCTGTAACTCACAAGGCTCAGACCTGGGAGGGTAAAGTGGAGTAGTTGTAAGATGTTTCACTGAAGGATGAGACAATACAAACACCAGAATAACGAAGAGCAGGTGATTAATTAGAGCATCTAAGCGAGAGTTTGGGAAAATACAAGAGAGCTAAGATCACAGGCTTGCATACTACTGGATACCAAAATACTCTGAAAAACCAAGGCTCATTCTTGAGCAAAGACAAGTCCTTATCCACACAATGACATACTCAAATCCGAATGCAATTAACAGAACAGAAAACAAAACTTTTTCCTGAACATTCCATTTGTGGTGAAGTACATACAGCACTGGGCCTGGAGTCAGGAAGAGCTGCATTCTAATCTGGCTTCAGACACTTACTAGCCGTATGATCCTGGGCAAGTCACTTCAGCTTTGTCAGCCTCAATTTCCTCATGTGTAAAATGGAGTTAAGTGCCTGGCCCACAGTAACTGATATGGAAATTGATATTTAATTCATGCTCTAAATTTCTGCTGAAGAACACTTATATCCAACCCCATTCAGGGGCATACAAATCAGAAATTAAAATTGAACAAAAACCTGTAAATAGGAATTATCTCATATACGAGGAACACCAGAACACCAGCTCACTGGATACAATTATAGTTAATAGGTTCCTCTTTAGAAGAAATATTTCTTAAAATATGAAGTTCCCTGATAAATTGGCAAACGCTATTTAACTGCTGTACGCTTTGCATCACAACTACGAAGACAAATATAATAATAGTCCATATCATATTTAAGTCTCGAAGCGTCAAACCAAAAGCTTTGGGATCATATTATTTTGGACTGGATACTTCATTTTACATGAATATGTAAATGAACGGCTATGACACTGGGAAGTTTAACTAAGATAGTATTCTGCATCTGAACTTGAGACATAGCCAAAGTACGATGTGGAAGACCAAGACAATCTAAAGATATCAGAAGGAGGGTCAAGCATGAAAACATCCCATGCTCCAATGAGGGAAGGGAATAAGCATTTACACAGCACCTGTGTGCCAAGCATTGTGTTCAGGGCTTTACAAATATCTCATTTGATCCTCACAACAACCCTGGGAAGTAGGTGCTGTTATTATCAACATTAACAACTGAGGAAATAGGCTTTAAAAGAAGACTGGCCTAGGATAAGACAGTGAGTACATATCTGAGGCCACATTTGAACTCAGGTCTTCCTGAATCCAGGCCCAGCAGTTCAGTGATGAAAACAACAAAATCTAAAATATCCCAAAGAATTCTATCTTCTCTTCCTTCAAGAAAAGATAACTAGCAAATACTAAGTGTTAAGCTCCAGTAACCTACAGTTTAAATCAGTATTTCTGAACAAAAGCTCTGAAGAGATTTCTATTAGCCCTTGGTAATCTCCTTCCCAAGGTTAAGTCTTTGGCAACGTGTTACCTATTTGAGGAAGGAGATTTGGATCAATATAAATGGGTATGTGAAAAGAAAAAAAGAAAAAATAGAAGCTTCTATTTATCATATAACAACAGTTTACAAAGTACTTTGCTCAAAGTCACTTTATGAGGCAAATAATTAAATATTATATACATTTTACATGATAAGGAAACGAAGGCACAGAATCACTTAACCAAGACTCAAACCCACATTTTCTAACTCCAAGGGAATCTGGTAATCTTTCCCTGAACTGACATTTCAAAATCTTGTGTCTTGGTAAGATGTGCTGTTACAGCTTTTACTCTACTTACAGAGCCTTGCAAAGACTAAGTGTCATTCCTGTTACCCCCATGAGGCACTGAACAAGACTTCCTTCAGGAGAGTTTAGAAATGGGAATGTCTCATATTTCAACCCCACAGGAAAGGAGACAACTCTTGGGTATTACTATGGTCTAATCCATAAGAAAAACACATATATCAACATGAGATGTTCTATGTGCTAATATTAAAGAGAACATCAGTGAACAGGAGAGTAAATGTGCTACTCCCCCCCACACCCCCAAGTGAGGGATTCCATTTTTCAATATCCCAGAAATGGTGTACAATTTTGGGAAACTCAGTATTATTGGAGATGTTTAGCCTGGAGAAGTCTCAGGAAATGTGTGTTTAAGTACTTACATGGCTGTCCTGTGGAACCAAGATTAGTCCTGTTCTGCCTGGCCCTAGAGTACAGAATCAGCAGGGATGCTGCAAAGAAGCAGATCTAGATTTCCCATTCAATATTGGGAAAAGCTTCCTCACCACTTACAAATGTCCAAAATGGAAGTAGCTGCTTTCCAGGGTAATGGGTTTCTCTTCAAAAGAAAGACATGCCAAGTAGAAGCTACTGGTCTTGAGGGATGATTAGAACAACAGATAGTCCCCTTCCTACACGTCCTAATTTTAAATTCTGTAATTGTATATAGAGAATTTGGCAGAAAAGGTATTTTGGGCAAGAAGCCAAATCAGAAGCTGGATGCTCTTTAAATAAACTGGTAATATATAAGAGAAGGGGAAAATTGAACCTTGTTCAATTGATGAGGAATCTAAATGACAGCTATGTGGTGCCATAATGCACAGAGCACTGGGTCTGAACTCAGGAAGACTCATCTTTCTGAATTCAAACCCTGCCTCAGCCACTAGATGTGTCCCTGGGCAGGTCTCTTAACTGTGTTTGCCTCAGTTTCCTCATCTGTAAAATGAGCTGGAGAAAGAAATGGCAAACCACTACAGTGTCTCTGCCAAAAAAACCCCAAGTGAGGTCATGAATGGTCAGACACAATGAAACTACTTAACAACAGAACTTCCAAGGAGAAAAGATAAATTACAAAAGTATTGCTATTGAAAACCAACAGTTCAAAGGGTTTCTGATGGGAAATCCGGAGAAATTTATTTAGAAAAATCTATGGCTTAAATGACTTGATTTCTTATAAAGACGGCAACACAGAATCCAGTTTGAACCAGGTTCTTCAAAAGTAGGCCTTCCCTTAATAAACTCTAGCGGCTTCCTATTACCTCTCAGATCAAATACAATCACCAAGAGGCACTTAAGTGAGAAATTCTTAGGGAACCACTTGTAGGAAATATATAACAACAGATGAACAAACTCTAACCTTCTTTTGACAGATCCACAAACAGGCTTATAGTAAGCCAGTCATCTGCCAAATGTTACACAGCAAGTGGTCCTTGTTTTCTAATTTACTTGTTTTTTGGTCCAGGGCTTTTTCCATCGCACCACTTAACAGAAAGTTCTAGTCCTGGCAGGGAAAGAGGATCTATCACTTCCCAATCAGCAGGTCGACATTGATGGGGCATAACAACAGTGACTAACATTCACACGGCCTACTGCACACTAGGCACTTCTTATTTCATGTGAGAGGTAAGGCCTATTGCTATCCTCATTTTTCAGATGAGAAAACTGAGGTTGAAAGAGGTTGAAGGATTTGTACAGGATCACACAGCGAGGCAGTAGCTGGGGCTGAATTTGAACCCGCAACACGTGACTCCAGGGTCAGTGCTCTGTGCACTAGGGCTCCACCTCCCTGCCTAAAAAGTGCCACCGTATATTACAATACCCTTTCTGTACTGGCAGTTCCATTTCAGGATGTACAGCAGTTTATTAGGCTTCACTACTTTAGACAAAGAGATCACTTTTCATTGGTGATATTCTAGGTTAAGTTTCCTTAGGAAGGTGGCTTAACGCATATATGTGCTGATAACTTAAAGTTATGCTTCCTACAAGCCAACGGCTTCTTTTTCACTTCTTATTGAGTTAATAACTTGATACAGATCACATCTGTTCCAATGGTGTTAAAATCTTTTATACACAGATCTTACAGAGGCATTTATTTTTCTAAAGTCTCCACTATACCAATATTTGATAGCCAACTCTCTCACCCATATGCCAATATTCTTGTCTGTGATTCCTCCTGGCCATTCATCTATTTCCCTTCTGTGAATTTGTAAAACTGCTGCAATGACCCTTTTTTGTTTTTGTTTGGCAACCTATCTATATAGCCTCTTTGTTCTCCAAGCTCCTGTTCCCCTGCCCCAAATTGAAAAAGGGAAAAAACAAAACTCATCAGAGATACATAGTCAAAGAAAACAAATTTCAACATTAGCCAAGTCAAAAAAAGTGTGAAATACATGTATTTATGTCTCATTATGTACTGGGACTCCATCACCCCTCTGGCTGGAGGTGGACAGTGGCATCTCTGGAATTATAATTGGTCCCTGTATTGATTAGAGTTGTCTTTATAATGTCTGCTCATTTGACCCTGCATCAGTTCATACAAGTCTTTCTAGGTTTCTCTAAAATTATCCCTTTCATCATTTCTTTCCTATATCATATATTGTTCAGTCATTCCCCAAACTCCTTAGTTTACAGTTCTCTCCTACATTTTGCACAATTTTTATGACTTTATTGTGTCCATGTGTCCCTCTCCAATGCATGGTCTCGGTGTGATGAATATTTTGTTTTTGGTAAAGTGTCTGGAATGGGTGAATGCAAACATTTATTAAGCATTTACTATGTGCCAAGGCCCATGCTATGTGCTACAAATACAAATTTTAAAAAGAGACAAGTGCATGCTCAAGACTATCCCAATAAAAGAAGAAGAAAGCATATAAAAGTTTTGGCTGCAGGGTGGATGGAAAAGGCCAGAAGGCTGAAGGGATCAGTCGCAGAGCAGATGGCAAAGCTAGGGGTCATTAGGTCACATAATCAGATGACAGTGCCAGAAGACCACAGGGTACAGAAGCAGATGAGAAAGCCTAGCTGTCCACTAGCTAATAAGAAGCATGAGAATTATTGGCTTCAATTTTATTGGAACTATGTAAGCAGTTAAATGGTCTGGCACAAGGCTGGGGCTAAACAAATGTAGGTTAAACGGAACTCTTTCCATGCTCCACTCTGATCTTTTCTACAAATTTTATTGTATAGCTATCGTCACCGTATGTATTGTTATTCTGATTCTTTACCATGATTTCCTTTCTTTCCATATTTCTCTATTATCTATATATTTACCATGTCTTACTGGGATAAAACTTTCCAGTACACTCAAATGTCATTTGTTAACCCTTTCCATAGTTACTGGACATGTAAATTATTTTCAGTTCTCTGCTATTATACATTACATATGTTCAATTTTATATTGTTATTAACAGGATTATTGATGTAAATTAGATTATCCTAGAGAAAAAGTGCTTAGTAATTATAATTCTGCATATTACTTTCTTCTATCCTAAAATATCCCAAGAAGGTGCAGCTTCAATGAGAGGTGCTCAGGATAAAGTAGGATGGCCTGACAAAAATTATAAACAAGGTGCTTGAAGGATGGATGGTATGTGTACTAAGAAGAGCTTAAGCTTCAAGAGATCTGGAATTCAGCTTCCTAGTTTCAATACTTATGAGCCCGGCCTGCTCCAATGAGTAACTGACAAGACAGTCATACTTGTACAACTTCGAAGTGTCACGAAGAAGAAGTGCTTCATAAATACATTTCCCAATGATCTCAAGCAATGTAAGTTACAACAAAACTAGCACAATCAAAATAAATTCAGCAGAACTTTTCTCTTTCTCTCAAAATGGGTTCCATTACTAATTTCAGTAAAAGGTAATTTTTTCATCACACATACCTGATCTAAAACACCTCCAATATTTAAGGGAGTTAATATCCTACAACTATTTTTTTTTAAAAATCATTTCCCAAGATAGAAGTTAAGAGTCCCAAGTAGGGACACTGGACTGGTCATTTCTGAATTTATTATTGTCTCACTAAGGGAACAAAAAATGCAAAGGAATAAAAGAACACTATTTCAGGTCAACAAACTTTGGAAAAATCATTGTACAAATGAGCATTCAAAAATGAAAAAAAGGTAGGAAAGAGGACAAGATTGGCAGCCAAGAGACAGGTTCAAATATAAGCTCTTCTATTTGCTATGTGACATTTGATGAGTCATTTAACCTCTTTCAGACTTAAGTTTCCTCCTCTGTAAAATAAGAGTGCAGTGGACTTGATAACTCTAAGTTCCCTTGAAGCTCTAAATTTATGATCTTATAATGACTAGCTCCGAGTTTTCAGGGACTGTTGCATACTATTAACATGTTGATAACACTTCTCCTTTAAGTGTAGGGCCTGAATTCAAATCTGGCCTCAGAACTTACTAGTTATGTGACCCAGGGCAAGTCACTAATCCTGTTTGCCTCAGTTACCTTCACCTGTAAAATGAGTCAGAGAAGGAAATGTCAAACTACTTCAGTATCTTTGCCAAGAAAACGAGGTTGCAAAGTTGTGCATCACCGAAACGTATCAACAGCAACAATTTGGCATGTAAGGCATGGAAATTCTTTCTCAAAGTGTTGACCTGTAGCCTTCTCTTCTTAGCACAGTCCTGTCTCCCTCTCTATACTCAATTTTTCCAGTCCCATATACTGTCCAGTTGGCTTCAGATTCTAGAGTGCCCTTGACTTACCCAGGTAGCAGAAGGGATATAGTAACCAGAGGCTGTCATCCTAACCAACCAAGCCTGAAAGTCCTACAGAGTTTTTACGACACAGGTATCTAGTTCCATTCTCAAGACTATCAAATCTCAGTAACTGATAACATCAATAGGCAAACAACAATCATTTTCAGAGAAGAGAAAGTTATTGTGTGAATATTTGGGTTATGAATCAAAACCTACAAAGGAATGCATGTTATTATGTGAACAGCTTCTAAGCACTAAGCTGACGGAGAAAAATAATGGACAATGAGACTCAAAGAATTCTGGTTACTTCCGAATACTCATCGGACCTAACCTCTAACACTAGAATTGCACAGTATTAGAACCTTGGACTTCCTTATTTGACAGACAATAAAACTGAGACCCCACAAAGACAAGTGTCTTGCTCAGGGTCACAGAGTCAATAAGGAGATCTGGGACTAGAACCCAGGTCCCCCAACTTCCAATCCAATATTATTTCTACTCCATCTCCAAACTATGATATAGGTACAACAATCATTCAACAACATCTCTCCTTCAGTATCTTTTGCCTACCTTGGAAAAATGATCTAACTTCTGACAAACTGACCACCCACAGCTCTTTAGAAGAACACTAGGGAGTGTCATGCTTATTTGTAAAGAGTGCTGGTTTCATATCTTATCCACCCACATTAATGACAGGTATGAAGTAACACATATGTTTTGGTATTCACAACATAGTAATTTGAGTTTAAAGAGAAGGAAGGTGAAGTTGTGCCAGCAGCACAACTTCAAACTTATATCTAGAAGGCAAGCCTGGGGCTTGTTGTACCTGTTTTCTTTAAGCTGGCATTTTCAGAATAAAAAGGCATGCAAATAAGTTCATGAGAGCAGTGACAATAATGTACTTGGAGCTCAGAAACATGGGCTCCATTTTTTAGCTCAGTCAATTAATTCGCCGGGTGGCCTGTGAATACCCAATGTTTCTAGCTGGTGGTAAAATTGAATTTCTTCATTTTCATCTCTACTAGAAATTCATCTATCTAGTTCTGGATCCCATCAATCTCTCTGCTCCAAATAACAGAGTTATTTTCTGTCTTTGAGCATGGAATAAAACTTCAGATGGTCATGAAATGTTAGAAAAGGAAGGGTCAATGACTTCATCCTTGTACAAACGAATCACACTGATTTGAAAGGGCCCTGAAACACCATCTGGTCCAAACCATACTTTAACAAATGTTTCTAAAAGTACCTACCCCAATAAGTGACCAACTACTCTCTGCCTGAAGACTTCCTATAAGAATAATCCAAGCCTACTAGGCATCCTATTCCACTTTTGAAAAGCTGTTAGTGAGGACTTCCTGGCATAAACCTCCAATTTGCCTCCCTGAAATGTCCACCCATTTCTCCTCATATTTAATGTCCCTCCTAAACTGTAGCATCCAGAAGTAAAAATAATTCAGATATGATCCGAACAATGCAGAAAATAGCAAGAACATGACGAATCAATCACCAGACATTTAGTAAGGATTGCGTACATCTCTAATGCCGCCAGCCTGAACTCTCTTAGTACTAGCTTTCTGGTTGCCATATAACAACGTTGACTCTTACTGAATTTGCAGCTCAATAAAGCACCATTATCTTTTTCTGAGTACTAATTGTCTACCCATGCCATCCCTATTTTATCCTTGTGAAGTTATTTATTCAAACTATGTGCAAGAATTTAGGATGACAGAGTTAGAACTGAAAGGGCTCTTAAACGCAATGTGTTCCAACCCACTCATTTTGCAATTAAGGAAACTGAGACAGGAGAGGTTGAGTAACTCGACTGTAGAAAAGGAGTGATAGAGGTGAGATTTTAAACCATTATTTCTGAAATTATCTTTATTCAAATTGCATCAGATTAGATTTTGCCCCAACTTCAAGTCTAGCAAGATCTTCTACTACAATCCCTTCTAGCTTGGTAATATCATTTGCAAATTTGATACACTTGTCACCTACACGCCTTTAACCAAATTTTTCCTAAAAAGATTCAATAGCACTGGGAAGAGCATGGAACACCAGGGGACATACTCGAGTGGCAATTCTTCCAAGCTGACATCTAATCAAAATCATTAATGACAGAGTCCAGTGATTGAACCAGTCCCGATCTTCACTGCATTTGCTATGAAACCCATATTTCTACATTGTATCTGGAAGACTAGCACATGACTCTACTCAATGCTTTGCTAACCCCTAGGTAACACCATCTAGAGTAGTCAACTGGTCTACCCATCTAGTAGCCTGGTCCAAAAAAAAGGTGGGGGATGGGAGGGAGGTGAGGTTAGTCAATGCAATTAAAGAAATATTTATTGAGTGCCTACAATTAATAAGGTACCTTGCTGAGGGCTGGGGAAAACAAAGACAAAAATAAAGCAGTCTCCAAGCTCAAGAAACTTAACTAGAAGTATACACCATGTACACAAATAAGCATACTATTAGGAAAATGAATACAAGTTCTGGACTTACCTCTCCCAAACAAATTTTATACTATTTTGTTAAGTTCTATAAAGTAATTCCTTGGCAGATTATAATGGGTATAGGACTAAGTTTTTTTTAATTTAATTTTTTTTGTTTTATTGTATTTATTTTTAGATCTCGACATTCATTTGCACAAAATTGATTACCCTTTCCCACAATATACTCTCCCTTCTATCACACCCCACCCTTCACTTAATTCCTTCTCTTTTCTTGCAGGGCAAGATAAATTTCTATACTCTATTACCTGTGTTTCTTATTTCCCACTTATATGCAATAATAATTCTCAATATTTGTTTCTAACACTTTGAATTCCAACTACTCTTCCTCCCTCCCTCCCTCCCCATCCCCACTGAGAAGGCAAACAATTCAATACAGGCTATATATGTGTAGGACTAAATCTATGAATTAGTTTAACTAACACTGTCATTTTTATTATATTGGCTTGACCTAATAATAAATAATGGATCTATTTGTGATTTCCTCTAATTCTACAGTATCTTATAGATATATTATTTAAAATCTAAAGTGGTAATCACAAGATAGTTTATGCAATTATAGTTTTCAATGGAGTTCTAATTTCTATTATTTACTTCTATTTTTGTTAGGCTTGTATAGAATTGCTGATGATTTTCATGAACTTATTTTATATTCCGCTATTTTACTGAAGCCTTAGATAATGTTTAAAAAATCTTTTTCTAAACAAATCATATTATATTATGGAAACATGTTTTGCATAATTTTGTACATATAAATGAGTATCATTTCTTGCCTTCTCAATGAATGCAGGGGGTAGGAGAGAGGAGGAAGGGAGAGAATTTGGAACTGAAAATGAAAATTTCCTTTTAAAAAAAATAAATGAAACTTATTATCTCCAAATTGTACCTCCTTTCTAACAATGTTTCTATCTTTAATTTCCCTTTCATCTGTCATAATTAGCATGTCTAGAACTGTGTCGAATAATAATAGGGAAAGGGATTACTTTACAGAAATAAATGAACAAAAAACATTTGGAAGAACAGAGGTTTGGTATCTCAAGGAAAAAAACAAAAACAAGTACAATCTTATGATCTAAGAATTATGGCTAAAAGGATAGTTTGAAATACAGTACTCATAAAAAATGTTTGTTTATGAAATAAAATAAAAATGCGGACCAGTGTTACAGATTACACAAGCAACACACAGAAGCAATCAAATACAGTAGCCGCAATGTTCAAGAAACTCAATACCAGAACTAACACAGGAATAATTCCCTATTTAATAACAACTTCTGTTGTTGTTAGAAGGAATGGCTCTCTGAGATGAGGAAAAAGGGAGGATACAGGTGAAAATTTAGGTGACTTAAAAAAAAAAAATCATTAAAATTTTATTGGGAAAAAAAATTGCTGGGAAAACCAGAAAGCAGTTTGACAGAAAATAGGTTTCAAGGGGCTGAGCCAAGATGGCGGAGTAGAAAGACTCACACATATGCTAGCTCCGAATCCACAGCCCATAATTATCTATAAAAAGAACTCCCAACAAATTCTGGAACAGTGGAGCCGTGCAGCAATGGGGTGAAGGAGATTTCCGTTCCAGACAGCCCTGAAAAACCGACCCCAAAGGTCCATCACGCACTGGACAGAGCAGAGCCCAGCCCTCCCCTGGCTGCGTGGCACCGAGAGGAGCAAGCAGATCCGAGTAGGCTTCAGGGACAGAATCTCCAGCGGCCACAAAGGTCCTCCACTCACAGGCACACAGGTCAGTGAAAGAGATGTCTGGACGGGCTGAGAGGGGAGCGGGGTGTCTCCGTGACTCGGGCCCCCTCGGGAGGCAGCAGCAGAGGCAGCGGGTGGCCAGAGGCTCCCGGAGCAGGCAGGAGTTCCATTATGGAAGGACTCTGCATAAACCCCCTGAAGGAACTGAGCCTGGGAGGTGGCCCTGCCCCCACCTGAGAACCAGCAGATAAGCTCCCATTGAAGAGCAGTCAAGCCTGCCACCAAAAGCCCTGAGGCTGGGGAGAAGCATTTAAATCTCAGACCCCAAGCACTAGCTGGGCAGATCTAGGTGAGGGTGGAGAGGAATCTCAGAAGTCAAGTAACTGGTTAGGAAAATGCCCAGAAAAGGGAAAAAAAATAAGACCATAGAAGGTTACTTTCTTGGGGAACAGATGATTCCGTCATTCCTCTCTGACAAAGAAGACCCAGGTAAAGACACAGGAGTCAAGGCCTCTGTATCCCAAACATCTGAAACAGATATCCAATGGGCTCAGGCCTTGGAAGAGCTCAAAAAGGATTTTGAAAATCAAGTTAGACAGGTGGAGGAAAAACTGGGAAGAGAAATGAGAGAGATGCAAGAAAAGCATGAAAAACAAGTCAACACCTTGATAAAGGAGACCCCAAAAAAATGCTGAAGAAAATAACATCTTGAAAAATAGGCTAACTCAATTGGCAAAAGAGGTTCAAAAAGCCAATGAGGAGAAGAATGCTTTCAAAAGCAGAATTAGCCAAATGGAAAAGAAGGTTCAAAAGCTCACTGAAGTAAATAGTTCTCTCAAAATTAGAATGGAACAGATGGAGGCCAATGACTTTCTGACAAACCAAGAAATCACAAAACAAAACCAAAAGAATGAAAAAATGAAAGATAATGTGAAATAT
>CM053771.1:54804689-54829236 GCA_028658325.1 Potorous gilbertii | reverse complement strand
CAAATGGGGAGAAAATTTTGGAACCCAAATTTTGTGAAAATGAATGTAAAAAGTTAAATAAATTTATATTAAAAAAAATTAGGTTTCAAATACCATCTTAAAATATACCACTATAAGCTCCAAATTGGGAGGGCTCATAAAAAAATTAGCAAGCAGAAGGAATAGTGCTTTTCAAAATTGTGGCTAAAGGGAACATTCATAACCAGCAGAATAGAAGTAATCATAATAAGTGATTTTGATTACAAAAAGAGGAAAAGACTTTTATCCCAGCAAAACCAATACAACTCGTATAAGAGGTGAAATCTCATCAAATACTTCTGATAAGTCTAACCCAAGATATGTAAGGAGCTGACAAATTGTGACCACTTTTCCATGGAGAAGAAGTTAAAAGGTTAGCAATGACTACATGAAGAAAGAAGAGAAGTGAAAATAAAATAGCTTCATTAGACCATGAACTCCTTGAGAGCAGAGATTGTCTTTTACCTTTCTTTGCATTCCCAGAACTTAGCACAGTCTCTGGCATATAAATACTTGTAAATGCCGACTCCACCACTTAAATCCATCAAATTCACAAAGATAATAAGAGAAAATAAAAGTGAACGTTGGAGGGTGGAGAAATAGGAACACTAAATTTATGAATTTATCTAACAGTTCTGAAAAAACAATTTCAAGTTATGCTGAAAAAGTCACTAAATCGTGTTGATCAATCCAATCCATTATTGGGAATATATTAGAAAGAAGTCAATGACAAAGAGAAGGACCACATATATGATGAAATATTCACATCACCAATCTTTGTAGTTGCAAAGAACTGGAAACAAAGTGGTGTCCATTAATGGACATCAGTGCAACAGTTAAACAAAATGAGGCATACAAAGCATGGGAATGTAATCATGCCATAAAAATTACAAATATAGTATAGAAATCAACACCAAAAGCTCCTGCAGTCATATTAATTAATTTGTCAAAAAGCAGGAAGACAGCTCTGATTGTGGACAGTGCATCTACATTGTCAGACATTTCTTTTGTTAGTTGGGATTTGCTCAAACTTCTGTTTGCTATAAGGGAGGTTTGGATGGGTGAGTATGCTGAAAAACAATTCTGATGTTTTAAAAAGCCACAGCAGAACAAAATGCTGGCAAAAGACAGTCAGAAAGCCTTTAGAGTCACCTTTGTTAATTTTTCATCCTAAGCCATGGTGGTTCTTTGCCACCCCTGCCTTCTTCTTTAGACACTGACTGTAATGTACAGAATTTTACCACAGGAATATAAGTTCAGCTCATTGGCCTATAGTTATAAACGTCATGACTGCTAGTTTCTTCAGTAACATGGAATGTTTTCCAGGTCAGCCTGCCTACCTGAATTGCTTACGAGCTGCTGGGTACTCTCTTAACACCTCTCTACACATTACAAATATGAATGCCTTTTGAGATGTTTCTGCTTCATTCTTTTCAGGACCAGAGATCATTCTGGGCAGAGAAAAAAAGGAAGAACAAAAGAGTGAAGCAGCTACACTTTCTTTCCATGGCCCATTACTGTCCTTCCAGCCATGCTCACCAGTGGTTTCTTGAAACTTCTCTTTTCCCAAATCTTCAAGCTAATAGAAGTTGATCCAGACACTGACATAAAGGCAAGCACTGATTTCATAAGAATGATGTCGAGGTTATAATTGGAGAAAACAGTTCCCCAGAGTGAAGATACTGACACCATTTTTTAAAAATCAGTAAAGGAATGTATATTATATTGCTCTGTATTTCATGTTAAGATTTGTTGTGCTCAGATTGTGTAAAACTAAATTTACTCGTAGTATTTCTGCATATTAAAAACCTTATTGTATCAAACGGTAAACTATTAAATGCATGTAAAACTTAAAAAACAAAAAACAAAACCTCTTTCCCCCAACTTAATAAACCTTGTTTTGCTACCCTGCACCTCTTTCAAAAACCTCAGTATATACTGAGACTGGGCATTTTTGATGTTTCCCCTCTCTGGCCTGCAGCCTGATCACTTTGTTAGCATCATGGTCTCCACAGATTTCCATGTGTTCTGCAAATATTCTCCTGGCCCTTTCACCCCATAAGGCTCCTTCTCCTGTTTCTTCCTCAAGGCAGGGAGATGAAGAGATTACAAGAAGTAATACAGAAACGGGTACAGGAAAAGGTGCATTCATTTCCAACCAGATACAGGGCTGTGGGAAGGCCAAGTGGCTCTAGGAAATTCTATCCACAGGCCCAATCAGTGCAATTTCAACTAAAGGCAAGCTCCCATTCTTCTTCTCAGCGTGCACTTGAGCAATCTAGACATTCTACCTCACATGAGAACTCATGACTCAGGCAGAGATTTTAAGGAGAGAAGAGAGACTCTCACTCTGCATCAGAAAGGCAACTACTGTTTTCAACATAATATACTTTTATATGGTGAAGTTCAATTCCATCATTACTTGGATTCATTCTCCACATCAAAATTATGTGGGAAAACCCTCAAGATTTTCAGTTTTGTGTTGAATAAGAAACAAATCTCATCTTGAAAGTTTTGAACCAAGTGGTGACCAAGGAGAATACGAATATCCTGGGAACTCTTTAAAGCTGGTCAACAGGGTGCAAAGGAAATGCTGTAACATCAAAGCCAGTTTTCAAATAATTGATTTCTATGACCTACATCTGGCTGACTTTCCAGTTGCGAGCTTCTTGGCTGCTCCTGTCAGGTACAATTTGTGAGACAGGGCCTAATAGACCTTGATTTCATTGTGTCATGGAGCTGGATGCCATCAATCAGGTCAAAGGTTTGAATAAGATCCTCTCCTAAAAGCTTTAATAAATATGCAACAGAGAAATTGACAAAGGGACTCATGTAGATGGAGAGTCAACTCCTGGGTGGCTGCTGTTAGCTTCCTGGATTGAGGCCGATGGATGAAGTTATTCACTAGAGTGTTAGGCAATACTGTCCCCATAATGCCTGACATTCTTGTAAGAGACTGTCACAGTCCTGAATATTTTCTCTTCTAGCTGCTATGCCTTTCCACTCTAAGATGTCTTCCATTTCCCCTTTCTTTAGGTGCCTTGTATATAATGATGTACATGCTGCCTCCTACCCTACATCCTCATTAAAATGTAAGTCGCCTGACCAACCCTTGTGTTTTCACTCTATCTCCAGCACTAAGAACAATGCCTGGCACGCAGGAAGTGCTTAATAAATAAAAGCTTGCTGATTCTTACTTGTCTTTGCTTTCCTGTGAAAGCAAAAATAGGTTGATGTAGAGGAGGATAATGCCCAGGGAAAACATTCCCTGAGTATACTTAACAGTCCTAGAAAAGCCAGACCAGATTGCCAACACAAGGAAAATGAAAGTAAACTGACCCAGCAGCTTTAGCAGATAGAGACTATATTCTTAGTGTTAAAGGGTAGTGTCACTGTCTTAGTGGACAGAATTAGTAAACTAGTGGTAAGCAGTGTTCTACTTTCCCTTGGGGAAAGATGGTGGTGTGTGGGAGGATCTACTTCTATGGGGTCTATGGAGCATCCTAAGAGATAGAGACATTAAGGCTCCATAAGATGATTCTCAATATGGCACCAGTAAGGGACTCTTGTCATGGGATACAAGTTCTCATATCTGGGCATCAAGCCATCCTGTGCATTTACCTCTCATTAATCTATTTCAACCATGATATGGGCCAAAATGTCATCATTTACACCAAATGTTGCAGGCCAGGCCTGACTCAAGCTGGTCTGATAATTCAGGTTCAAGACTGGAGTGAAGTGAGATACTCAAAGACCTTAACAAATACTTAATAAATACTTAACAAAATGAAATTTACTTAGATATAGCAAGGAAAGGATATTCTGCAAGGATACAGCACCAATTCATAAAGAAGAGAGCCTTCCTCTAACCCCCAATATTCTACACATCTAGTCAGTAATAAAAAGCAGGACTAGGAAATGGAGCAAGATCACTTCTCTTTTAACTTAATTTTTTTCTTATTCCAAACTAAAATAGTTGGGTAAAAATGTCACTTCCACATATAGAAACAACACAAAAAGTGTATGATACCCTGAATCTTCATTTCATACTGCTTCCTTTTTCAAAGAGTATGACATATTCTACATGTTACTTTCAAAATTGTCCTGCGTCTGCTTCCTTTTGAACTTCCTTATATTGTGTGTTTTTAAAAAATGCTTCAATGGCCATCTTTTTTGTTCATTATTTGCAACATTCTTTCCCATTAAAAACACAGAGAAACAAAATCCTTGTAACATGCAGTCAAACACATTACAGACCATTTTTTCTGTCAGGAGGTAGGTAGGTAAAACGTGTCATCGTAGCTCCACAGAGACAAGGCTTGCCATTGCATTGATCAGACTTCTTAAGTCATTCAGAGTTTTTTTCCTTATAATGTTGTTCTTATTAAAAATTATGCTGATACCCAAGATCCTTCTAAATCATTTTGAATTTCCAATCTTTCCAAGGCTTTCAGGGGAGGAAGAAGGTCTCCACTCTGGATGTCTAAGGGCATGGATCCTCTGGGATGCCTATGGTTATGCTAGAAGGCCAATGGCTTGCAAGACTAATCTGGCAATGATTTTAATGACCCTTTTCTATTTCCTATGGACTTCTAGCTGACTTTTTGTGAAGTGCCGAGGTGGAAAAAGACACTGTAGTTACTCACTGGCTTTGCTGATCATGATGTAGCCAAGTACAAATTTCAGGGTTTTGTTGGAGTAAGGTGTGTGTGAGAGCTGGATGGTCTGTTTCTTGTCAGGTAATTATCTTAGCTCATAGTCCCTAAGCAAGGTCTCTTAACTCCCAGTTCAGTGTTCTTCCCTCTATGGTCAAATCCCTAACATCTGCTTCAGAGAAGGAAATTTATATGAAAGTATAATAGTTGCCATATGACACCCATAAGACTATCTTCGAGAAGATATTATAAAAAGAGAAATTCTGTCAATGTGAAGTAACAGGTGCAAAAATATGGATATAAATATTAAAATTAAATCTACAAATTTTACTCAAAATCTGGGTCTTGACAAAAAAGAACTCTGGTTTAGTAAAGAGAGCCTGGGCTTTGGATTCAGGAGACCTGATCCTGACACTGATCTATTGGAGTGTCTTTCAGATAACGAATTTGCTTCTCAGGGGCTCGGTTAAAACATGTTGTTTAGATTCAATGATCTCTAGAGTCTCTTAGCTCTGACATTATTCAATCCTATTAAATTATCAATGCTAAACAGTACTATTCAACATCACTGTTCTAACATTAAAATCCAACTTGACTGTCAACAGTGCACATAGTAACAACAATAACATACAATCCAAGTGTAACATTTTGTCTGTATTAGAAACCTCCTCTATCACAAACTACAGGCAATAAGCAGATAAACTGGTTTCTCGATGATACACCCAATCACATCCCTACTTCCTACCTTAGTAGAATTCTAAGTCCATACAATATTAAAGCTGGAAGGTATCTCAAAGTAACAATTCTTATTTCTACAGGGTTTTACAGTTTATAGCAGAATGACCCTGTGAAGTGTTATGGTACAGGTACTATTAAATCGATAATATATGTTTTGGCTACTACCCCACAGTAAATGTCAAAAGTGAGAACTAAACATTTGATTGCCAAGTTCAATTATAATATGCTATATATAATATAACATAATACAATATTATATCAACACTTACAATATCCTAAGGGTGGAAATTATGTTAAAGATCATCTTGTCCAGCTCCCTTATTTTGCAGATGAAGAAACAGAGGCCCAGGAAAGGGAAGAAATTTGTACCGAGGTCATTAGTTTCTCAGTGATAGAACCACTCTGCTTTGGAATCATTTCAAGAGAAAAAGTGATGACTATTGTGCAGTGTAAAATTATTAAGTTTCCAAATCATGCCAAAGAAAAGAAATTTTTAAAGAATACTGACTCAGAAACCATGCCATAATTCATAACTATAGTGAAAAGCACCTAATAATTCCTTATTTTCTTTGTAGAAGAACTTTTTCCTCCTATGCACTCAGTGCCACACCACCACCAACACTGTATTCTAGTGGAATCAAATCATTGCTTTGGTTCCAGAAAAAACTGAATACAAACTACAATGCTATACTTAGCTCTAAAACAGAAGAATGAACACTAAACTTAAAAAGAGTCACAGAATCACAGAACTGGAAAGGACCTCAGTGACCAACTGGTTCACACTGTACTTAAGCAAGAAATTTCTTGTATAACACACTCCACAAACAGTTACTGATCCTCTGATGACCTCTAATGAGGGGGCCCCTAATACCCCAGACAGCCCAGTCCACTTTGAGATGCCTTTAATCGTTAGATATTTTTCCTTCCTCTGTGCAAACTCCAACAACTACTTCTACTTCTGCTTTCTGGGACCACACAGACTATGTCAAATCTCTCTTTCACATGAGGTCATTTTAAATAAAGAAGGCAGTTATTACGCAGAAATCTTCTCTTCATCCCCATCTCCTTCAAGCAATCCTTATAAAGTACAGTTTCTAGTTCTCACTATCTACATTGCCCTCCTCCAGATGAATTCCAATTTGTTGAGGTCTCATCTACAATGTGGCTTGGGATCAATTCCCTTTACTGAAGCCAACTAGATTCCATATCATAGGGATGCCCACGTAATCTATGACTCCCAATTTCCTCACTTTCAAAACTGGGATAAATAATAAAACCTGCTTCAAAGAAGTATAAATACATTCTGTTAATTATAAAGACCCAAAAGAATTTGTTATTGATCTCTTTTTCTGTAACAGAAAGAAGTCAAATATTAGTAATTCTACAAAGAAGAAACTAAGCAAGGCACAGGAGCAAATAAAAATGCCTATTCCTAAAAGATGAAAGTTAAAAAAATCTAAAGATTCCAGCTGCTGAGTCAATCAATCAATATTTTTTAAGTATCCGCTATGTGCCAGGCACTATGCTAAGCATAAGAGATACAAATGCAAATAACTAAGCAAGCCACATAGAGGATAAATTGTAAATAAAAGAAGGAAGGGATTAGAAAAAAAAGGGGGAAGGAGGAAACGACAGAATTTTAGTTCTCACTTGAAGGAAGCCAGAAGGCAGAGATGAGAAGGAACAGAATTCGAGGCAAGGGAGACAACCACTGAAAATGCTTGGAAGTGGGAAACAAAATGTCTTGTGTAAGGAATAGCCAGGAGGCCACTGTCCATGGACAGTAGAGAATGTAAAGGGGAGAAAGGTATTAGAAGACTGGTTATAAAGGACTTTTTAATGCCAAATAGGATTTTTTCTCTTTCATCCTGGAGGTGACAGGGAGTTTACCAGAGTTTATTGAGAAGGAGGCGACCTGGTCAGACCTGAACTTAGGGAAAATCACTTTGAAGGATGAATGAAGATAAACTGGAAGGAGGAGACACCTGAGGCAGAGAGGTTGACTGGCAGTGTCAGAGAAGAGAAGGAGGTGCATCTGAGAAATGTCAGGACCATAGAACTGACCAGTGGGAGCACACTGAATATGGGAGGTGGGCAGAGTGAGACAATAAGGTGCCCAGGATGATACTGGAGTTGGGAATGTGGGCAACTGAAAGAATGATGGTACCCATTACAGTAACAGGGAAGGTAGGAAGTGAGGTAAGTTTTTTGGGGGAAATGAGTTAGGTTTTGGACCTATTTTAAGTTGTTAGTTCAAAATAGTTTAAGATGTCAAAAGGACATCCAATTTAAGATGTCCAATAGATAGCTGAACACATGAGATTACAAGTCTACAGAGAGGTTGAGGCTGGATAAAGAGATGTGATCATCATCAGCAAAGGTAACTGAATCCATAAGAAGTGATGGCATTACCAAATAGCATATAGGAAAAAGAAAATAGGGCAGAAACTAATAGTATCTGACAAAAATTGATAAAACTGGAAAGGAAACTGACAGAAATTAGGATTAGACAAACACTTCACACCATATACTGAAATATGCTTCCAACAGATATATGACTTAAATGCATGATATAAAAGGTCCCACCATAAACAAGGAAACAAAAAAGAAAGTACTTCTTTCTTTGAATAACTTTGAATAAGGGAAGAATTCATGCTCAAACAATATATAGAGAAGAGCAGAGAAGATAAAATTTAAAAAGATTTTGCTGCAACCAAATCAATATACTTAAAGTGAGAAGAGAAACAACTCAGGGGTAAAAAAAAAAACTTGAACCAAATTTCTGTAAGAAAGATCTCGTATCCAAGATAAAAAGAAATTGATTCAAATTTTTAAGAATAAAAGCCATACAAACGTGATGGAATACTACTGTGTTGTAAGAAATGAGAAAGGGGAAGGTTTCAGAGAAGCCTGGGAAGAATTGTATGAACTGATGCAGAGTGAAGTAAGCATAACTAGAACCGATCATATAATAACAACATTATGAAAACAACTCTGTAAGTATTAAGAACTGTGTTCAGTGTAGTGACCTACCATGATTCCAAAGGACCAAGGATGGAACATGATAGTATTTTCTGATAGAGGTGATGTAATCAAGTTGTAAAACCAAACACACATTTTTAGACACAGTCATGGAAATCAGTTTTGCTTGACTATGCATATTTATTACAAGGGTTTTCTTTTTCTCTCTCCTCTGCCCCAATGGGGATAATAGGAGGGGATGAGAGAGGTAGGGACAAGGAAGCTTTCTATAAAGAAAAAAGGGCCACCAGTGCATTTTTTTTAAATGTACTGTACAGAAGAGAAGTAAGGCCAGAAAGAACCACAGACAAGCAGGAAAGCTTTGTAAGTTACATATTAAATTTATTATACATTTCAGAAGAAAAGCAAGTTGTATATGGTAGAGAGTCGCAGTTTATGTGCAGTCCTCGTTTTCTGATCTACTAAAAGTATATATGAAAGTGATTCATTATATTTAGTGCTTGTTCAATTAAGATTAAAAAACAAAAATAAAGATTTGCAACTGGAAGGAACTTTAGATATCTCATCTAACACCTTCATTTTAGAGAGGAGGAAACTAAGGACCAGAGAAGAAAAGTGACTTACTCAAGGCTCAGAAGTAGTAAGAAGCAGAACTGGAATTCAAAAACGGGTCCTCCGGTTCTGGACCCAGTGCAATCCCCATTATACCGTGCTGCCTCCCTCGATCCTGGGCTGTTCCTCTGAATTACAGATTCCAACCCTTTCCATAGGCTGAATGAATATTTCATGTTTGGTGGCTATGAAGGAGATTAAACAACTTTGGCGTAAAATAATAAAATACTTTGCAAATCACTACTTTAAAACAGATCTCTGTTACTTAACTAAGAAGTAATATAAATAGAAATCAAACGAACACCAGCACAGAGTTGAAATATGCTAAATATTCCTCAGTAAAATAGTTTCAACTGACTCCTTATTGCTCACATACTTTTATAGATCAGCTCATACCACTTACCCTCCCCTCCTCTGTTCCACACTTAATTAAAGGCACCAAACATTCATTCTTTGATTCATTTAACAAGCATCTACTGAAGCACCTATTTGCTGGGCACTATGTTACATATCAGACATTTAATTAAGGATCTACTATGTGCAAAGTTCTGTGTTAGGTGGCAAGAAAGCAAGATAAATCATTTTGCCTTCATCATGAATAAATCAATAAATGAACATAGAAAGCATTGTACTAGGCTATTGGGATTGAACAGAAAAAGTAAGACAGTCTTTACTCCAAGTCTAAATGGAGACAACACACTGAGAAGCTTTCAACTGTAAATCAGACAAAAGAAAAGCTCTAGGGTTCTTAGGGTGTAGTTGGCAATGGATCTTCTTGAGTGTAATTTCCCCAGATAAAACCACAGCCATTTCTAATGTGGAACATTGTAATTTGACAATTACAAGGCCTCTGGTGGGGATAATTTTCCTTTCCAGATCTTTAGCAGGTGTGGCTACTACAGAGGTGGGGGATGTGGCACCTAAAAAACTAGCCAGATTGCATCTTCTTGAGGATTGACAGAGAGGTCCGTGGGCTTGCCTCCTCATCATTGGTAACGTGTCATATTAACATTCTGATGGAGAAGGGATACCTGCATTCCCTTACAATCACCTTCCTGGAATTATTCAACTGGAAAGTAGGGCTGGAAGAGAGAGAAATTTTCTGCAAGCTGTATATAATGGAAATTGGGAGTTTTATGTTTAAAATTCTCTTTCTGTTCTACCATTATTTTTGGAAAAGCTCATTTCTGTTGCTGTATATTAAAACCAGAATTTTTTTTAATTGGGAAGGAAAAGCACGCATTTCTTGCCACAAGATCAGATTCAGAGCTGCGAGGGACCACAGACATCATCTCTTCTAATATTAATATTGAATAGATGAAGAAACTGACACCTGGAGAGGCTAAGGGATTTGCTTCAGGTCACACAGGAAATAAGTGGCATGAGCGAGATCAAACTAACATAACTGCCTGAAAATCCAGTATAATTTTTTTACTACACAAAGATTTAGAGCAGGGGCACTTACGCATTTTTCTGCTCTGAACCCCTCTGGCAATTGGTGAAGCCTTTGAAGCTATTCTCAGAATAATGTTTCTGAATGTATTAAATAAACTATATGGGGTTACAAAGGAAACCAATTGTATTCAAATAATTATCAAAATATTTTTTAAAAATAAATTCATAACCCCCAGGTTAAGAACCCATATCTTATAGTATTTTATGGTCAGAAGGGCTCCCAAAGGAGAGTAATTCAACCTCCTTACTAACAGAAGAGGAAAGTGAGGCTCAGAGATATTAAGGGACTTTCCCCAAGGTCACATAAGCAGAGAAGGGATGCGTTCGACAATTACCAGTCTTCTGTAATGATGCCTGAGTCACAACCTTCCTTAAGACTGTCCACTAACAATGACAATAGTAAGAGCTGACCTTTGTGGCTCACAAAGCACTTGCAGACACCCAAAATCCTGAGACGGAAGCAGTGAAGGGGACGACATCATTAACACCATTTTAAGGCAACGAAGGATCCAAATGGATCAAGTTGCAAAAGGTCATACAGCTATTAAATGGAAGTGCTTGAGTTTAACTTTGGAATTCTAATTCCAACTTTAGCCCTTTTTCTGCTATATACTAAATTAAATGACTTCTGAAATGCTTGCCAACTGAGATTCTGGGCACATAATATAAAGAGGACAAGATAAGTGCACTGAGTTGTGAATGAAGTACTATGTAAGGTACTGGGACAGAGAGATCTCCTCTGATTGACAGGAAGGCTTTGTCTGAACTGTCTCTAAAGGATGGCAGCACTTTGTTAGGACAAATCCAACTGGGCTCAAGTCCACAGTGGGGTAAACATGGGAAGTCAAGTTGGTGCCAGATTGTGGAGTGTCTGCAATATTAGACTAAAAATTTTGGATTTTGCTCAATAGGCAATAATAGAACACCTTGAAAGAGTTTATGAGCAGAAGTGATTTGATGAGTTTGGTGCACAAGGAAGAGACATAGGACAATGGTGTGAAGGATACACTGGAGAGGACAGTGAGTAGCAAAAGCAATACCTGCTGGGTAGCTTTACATTATTAAGAGGGACAGGAATAAAAGCTCAAAGAAACATTTGTATTCTAGCCTATACTGATGTGAAACAATGTGCTAAGAATCAGAAGATACAGATTCCAGTCCTAAATATGCCAACAATTTTCTGTATTACCTCAGAGAAATCCTTTCCCTACTCTGGGCCTCAGCTTCCTCATCTATAAAGTGAAAAGATTGTACTAAGTGATTTTTACTGTCCTTATCAGCTAGCTGTAAATCACACCTCAGGCAGGCCTCAAACGCATTACAAGAGGAGATCAGAGGAAAACCTTAAAAAAAAAATAGAAAAACACAAGACATTCACCAGATATATATTCAAGATCTGATGATTATTAAAATAACAATATTTTCACTAGCTGCACTTATACTTTATCTAACAAGATCTCAATACAACTGATAATAACATGAGAAAAAACACATAGCTATCACATAATATTTCTGAGTAATGAACACATGGTTACCAAGTGACTCAAAGGCAATGAATGTAAAGGAACCAGAAACACCCACACCTAGAAGTTTCAATAGCCCTTGTTTTGCAAATGATTCATCAATTACACTTCTCTATTATCCATAATTAGCTCATCCATGTCATACCAATATAACCCCAAACCAAATATGAGAGTTCAAAGCAGAGATCTCTAGGATCAAGTACAGGGCAAATGAATTTTGAAGTCAAACCAAAATGATGTTTGGATGACCCACTGAATTCAGACTCTCTAGACGTTAGCTTCCATTACAATTACAGGGATAATGGAAAGCTGGACATATATTCAGAGTTATGCAAAGGAATAACAGGGCCATCTCCAGTCATCCTGATCTATATCTCACCACTGCACTCAGATGGCTCCAGAGGAGAAAGTGAGATTGGTGACCTTGCACAGCCCTCCCTCACTTAAACCCAATTCACTTGCATGTCATGGCATCACCTCCCTGATGTCATGGTCCTCTACAAGAATGAAGGACAAACAACAACAAGGTAGTAAATTTAGTACAAAAACCTAACACACTAAGATACTTCTTATTTCTTGAAATTTCTTCATATATTTCAAGAATCTCTAAATGTCAGTATGGGTACTCTTTCTACTGAGGAACATCACAACCCTTCTCTAAGCCTTTGATAGTTACTGCAGGCCAAAAAAATTTGTGGCCATCCCGCAGATGAGCCCCTGGCTTGACTGATCCTCAGACCATAGATATAGCCTATCACCAGGCCAACCTCACAGCCTTTCCAGCTTAAGGAGGATCTGCCAGGGCTTGTGTTCTGCTGGCAAAGTGTAGATATCAAGATTCAGAAGAAAGGGGGGAAAAAGAGATGTGATACTTATATATCTTTTGCATGCCTGGCTAACTAGATCAGTGTCAGTTTAATTTTTCAAGGAAATCAATATTTAATATTATATGCTATTATAGTTCCAGCAGAATTATAAACAAAAATGTTTTTACCTGGGAAAAATGCAAGTTTGGCATAAGACATCTGGGTTTTTGAGAAAAGTCAAAACATGACAAAAGCCAGTTAAATAACATGATTACAGAATTAGAGCTGGGACTCTAAGGCCATAGAGTTCAACCTTCTTATTTTACAGATGAGGAACAGAGAGAAGCTAAGTGACTTGCCAAGACCATCCAGGGAATACACAGCAGAGCCTGGATTAAGGTCCCATGAATCTGGGACATTCTCTACTGTGCCCTGCAGGGGATGTCCTGGCTCTTCCCATAGTTAAGTCTTAGGGAAATAAATTCTTTACCAATACCTAATTTGTATATAGGTATGCATTTAAATATAAGAACTTAAAGGAAAGTAGAGGTTATGTGTCCATGGTGCACAGAGCACTGGGCCTGAAGTCAAATCTGGTCTCAGATACTTCCTAGCTGGATGACCCTGGACAAGTCACTTAAACCCTGTTTGCCTCAGTTTCTGCACCTGTAAAATGAGCTGGAGAAGGAAATGACAAACCACTACTGTAGCTTTGACAAGAAAATCCCAGGTCACAAGGAGTCAAAAACAACCTAAATGACTCAACAAGAGGTTATGTAGTCCAATCTTTTAATTTTACAGTGGACAAAATAAGGTTCAGAGAGAAAAATCTGGTCCAGAGGTCTAAGTAATTTGAACACGATCAGAGAGGGAGTCTCACGTATCTTCCAATTCAAAAAAAAATTTTGCATCACACCACACTATTTCCAAATACCTTTTGTTTAAAAAGTTAAATATAATTTGGTATCAAACTGTTATATTTAAAAACAGTCAATGTTAAGAAAAAAATTGCAATTCTCTAACCTTAATTTACTCCTTAGGCCACAATGCGGCAGGATAATGACCTCACTGATCTTATTAGACCTGTTCGTTAAGCAAAGCTTTCATATTGGGCATCTTCACATAGGATGAGAGAGTTCTATTCCAAAGATTCTCTTAGAATCTTTTTTGGTAATAGATTTTGATTTATGATTTTAGAGTTTTTAGGTCCAGTCTTTTAGATAAATACCATATTGTAATGAATTTACAAAAAAATCCTCACAAGAGAGGAATCTTCTCCCTCTGCTACTACAAACTGATTTCTGTATTTTCTTCTAAAAAACAGATTCTTTTTATGAAGCTGTGTATACTTCTAGATTTACAAAAACTAAGTAAACCAAAAAAAACAGCCTTTGTTCTTCTGTGGCTCTTAAGAGAAACACTTACAGAACATTTGTAGAATTAATCAACCATTACCTAGAGATGATTTCGAAACCCTTTACTTTCTCCCCTTCTCCTGCCTGAGTTCTCAGTACAAGTTTCATCAGTGAAGATAGGATAGTAAAAATGCTAAGTCAAAGAATGCTTTTAAACATAAACCCAAACCCAAACACCTCCTGCTTCCTAAATCCTTGATCAGTGGATAAGAATATCCCATCTGCTAGGACTGTGTTGTGTTCAGTTTGAGGCACAATGTGATTTAAGCTACAGATTGTTCAATGAAAGACAACTAGGATAAAAGGCCTCGAAACTGATGTCATAGGATTACAGGCTAAGGGAACCAGAAGAGAAGCCTGGAAGAGGGGAACAAGTGATAACTATGTCTGAAGGACTATTATGCGGATGAAGGATTAGATTTATTCTTTTCAGCCTCAGAGAACAGAACCCAGAGTAGTGTAGAGAGGGACAATCAAGCTTCATGTTAGAAAAAGCCTCCTCACATTTATAGCTCTAAGAGCACACTGAACTACCTTAGGAGGGGAGTAGGCTGCCCTTTCTTGGAGGTCTTCAAGCAAAGAAGAGCTGATCACTTTGCAGTATGTTATAATGGAATTTTTCCCCTGGTATGCTTTAGTCTAGATGACCACTGATTCACCTTCCACCTCTAAAATTCTGTGATGCAGTTATTTTACATCACAGTTTATTCAGCTACTTCCTAGTGGTTGGGTACATGGCTTGTTTCTAATCTTTTGCTATTACAACTAAGGCTATGGAGAATATTTTTACTATAAAGTTTTTTTTCTTACTTTTAAAAGCCCCACAGTGAAATCATTGAATAACAAGTTATGTCTGAACAATTTAGTAACTTCTTTTCTCTCCAAAATTCCAAAGTGTTTTGTAACGTGGCTGAATCAATTTCACATCCCCAAAGCATAGTGAATGAGTTTGCCAGCTTATAAGACATGGTTTTATGCTGTTAGTAAGGAAAACATTTGTGAAAGTGGTAATGCACCCACTAAAACAGTCTGAATCTTAAGTAAAGCAGCTTCCTTACTACAAACAGTTGTTGTGTCTTTGGCCCCTTTATTTGTTTCTGAAGTCATCATCCTAGCCACTCCCTTAAAAAAAATCATAAGATGGAGACTCAAAGCAATATCATCTCCTTATTCCTACATGCTGCAATTCTTTTATAACGCAATCCAAGAGCTCATTAGCTTTTTGACAAATCACACAGCTAGCTCATATATTTATAATTAGCTATAAATCAGGTCTTTTTCTGATAAACTGAAATTTAAATATGCCTTACCCAATCCTGTACATAGCTTGTTTTTTTTAACCACATAAGAAATTCCTTAACCTAATAAGAAATTCAGTAAGGATAAATGTGAAGTCCAACACTGGATACTGTTATATTATGTATATATCATAAGGTATAGCTTCCCAAAGTGGGTGATATCGCCCTCTGGGGGACAGTGAGGTAGTAGCCTTAGGTGTAATTGAGAGGCATTGAATAATAAGGGGGTGATGAAAGCATAAAGAAAGAAGTAAATTTTGAAAAAAACATTCGTAACATGTTTCATCTTTTGTGTAACAGAGCTAAAGTTGTAGCGATTACACTGTTTTCCAAATAAACACACAAAATGCTAGTTATAACTAATCAGTGGTCAAGTCCACCAACACGTCTTAACAAGCAAGTATTGGCAGGCTAGCGTGTAACACATTGCTGTGAAGTCCAGCATGAACAGGCAGGAATATGTGAGTTCGCATAGTGTTCACAACACTATACGGTTATGTGATATAATACTGCATCATCAAAATTTCAATGCAAGGAAAATCCTGCAAATTTACAAAAAATTATTAAGTTTAGGATGCATCATTTAAAAAATATATTTTGTTTTTTTTAAATGATGCAAATTTCAAAAAAAAAAATAAAATAAAACCTGTTAAAGAGCTAAAGAAAGCAAATTTCCAGGGAAGCAGTAATTTTTTTTTTTGAAAGGGGCCAGGTAAACCAAATAAGTTTGGGAACCTCTATCTTAAGATTTCTGTATTTTTTTGGTTCCTCAGTCAGTCAGTTAACAAACATATTAAGGCACTGTGCTAAGAGCTGGGAATACAAGCAGAAAGATAGTACTTGTCCTCAGGGAGTTTATATTCTAATAAAATAAAATAATAAAAAGCTGAAAAGGAGAGAGGATAACTAAGTTGGGGGAATGGTAAATAAAGTCTGGAGTACAACCTGAAGAAGCCATGGATGGCCTAGTCATTCCTTAAATGGGGGTTCTGGAAAAAGCCATCAATAAGGAAAGGCTTCAAATACAGAGTGTATTTCCAATGTGTGAATTTCAAGGCTGGAGTAAGTTACCAGGAAGAAGTGGATTCTGGGGCATGACAGAAAGTTTCTCATTAGAAAATAAAGAACCCTGTAGAGGAATAAGCTTCCTCCCAATTCATATTCTTCAGGACTGGTTTATTCTGATCAATATAACCCTATATATTGCACCAGTGGTGTTTAACTCAAATAGAAACACAGGTGCATACTGACTTGGAAAACCACAAATTAACATTATCTATGTTAGATTGTATTTTTATCTTGTTAAACATTTCCAAATTACATTTTAATCTGGCTCCAGTCATACTCCATTAAGGTAAAAGATTTGACAGCTCTGGACTACATCCAACTTGAATCTGCTTTCCCTTACTACTCTGTACCATTCTAGTGACTGCTTAGCTGTAGCAAAGCCAGAATCATTTTATCCGTTTCAAAGATGCCATAGGAAAAATAAATGCTGTGCTTGGAGTACTCTAGGATATGGAAGGGCGTCATGCCATATGCAATGAAGGCATATAATATATGCCTGTTCAATGGGCTGGGCAGAACATCAAAGAAGTTACTCCAAAATTCCTTTGAGTTTAGACCATATGCCTATCATCTCTTCTTCCCATTCCCCAAACCATCCCCTATCCCCTACTAATCGAATATTTAAATGCTAGCTTGAGTTTTGCTACCTGCATCACCTGCCTTAGGTGGAGAGACTACTTTGTATCAATCAGAAAATTCTGTTTAACTGATGAAGAAACTGATTCCAAGAGAATGTATCACACTCGTAAGCACTTCACCTTAGTTTATCAGTAAAAATAAGTGATTGGACTTCCAGCCATTAGTACTGCATCTGCATTCTAAGGCCCTGTAGGCTTCACTATCTAACCTGCCTCTATACCCTTGTAGATTCCCACTATTATCTGACCTGCTGTTGTAAACCAAGCATCCCTGGGCCTTGCCAGCTGCCAATGGCTGTACACTTTGGATTTCAAGGTTCTTCCATCGACCCTACAGCTGAACAATCTTTTATTTGCCATTTCCCTCCAAATAGAGCAATGAAAGCTGTAACCATCTCAAGTTGAAGGCCAGAAAGAGTGGGAGGAGTGGCAATACCCATTAAAGGAGAAAAGAGTCAAGAAATTACTGCAAATATAAACATTTCAAGAAGACCAAAGAATTCAAGAGGAATTCATGGAATTCAAGAGGAAGAAAATCCAATTAAATACCCAAAGCACAAGTAAATGAATAAACAAAGATAATATTAAGACTAACTGGCAGTATTACTGGAAACCATATTCTCAAAGCAAGTACAAAGATCTCTTAAATATAAGAAAAAGGAAAATTTCAGATAAAACATATAAACTTATAGAATCCTGAGAATATGGAGCAAGAAATTCTAGAACAGTTCAGAAGATAAATTAAAACTATGAGAAAAAATTAGAAACAAACATATCAGAAAATTTAGCTCTCAAAGGGATAAAAAATTAAATACCTTCATTCTCAAAGAAGATCATGACATTAGGAAGGTGATGCCATAACATGCAAGTTAAATGAGGCTGGTTGCAGTGGCAAGGTTCTGATTTGCTTACACACACACAGACACACCCAGGTTTCATTAAAGTCTCTGAAAGCCAAGGTATTTTACTAGGAGAAAAGTTTCCCTGACTAAAATCTTCAATTCCAACAAAGTCAAGAAGTATTTATTATAGATAATGATAAATTAACTACACCACTTAAATACATTATAAAATTGAGTTCTTGCAATAAGAAATACTATCCTATGTATATAAAACGTTATGACGCATGTAGCCATATCTATGTCCCAGATATACAAAAACATTAACATACTGCCTATATGCCACCAAGAAATATCTGAGTTCATGTAACATTAAATTAGTATTATCACTAGACTTGCCCAACCAAGCATGCATTATCTATCACCTTTCATATCTCTGAATAACAGAGTTAAAGACTTTAATAGATGGTGCAATGCCAGGTCCAAAATTTTCCAGTCATCTCACTAAAATTATTCGTAACAATTGGCATAAGCTTTTCTTTCCCAAGATCCACCAGTTATTAGTTTTCTTCCTCTACTTTCTAAGCTTTATTAATAAAAAACTTCACCAAGATACTGAAATATCACTGATCATCCCCAAGTACTGACACATAATATAGATGAAAAAAAAATCTATACATGCTTGACAACAGCTGCTATTGTTATTCAGATCTTGGTGACCCCATTTGGGGTTTTCTTGGCAAAGCTACTGGAATGGTTTGCCATTTCCTTCTCCAGCTCATTTTACAGATGAGGAAACTGAGGCAAACAGGCTTAAGTGAGTTGTCCAGAATCAGAGCTAGTGTCTGAAGCTGGATTTGAACTTGAAGAAATCTGACTTCAGGTCAGCACTCTAGTCACTGTGCCACCAAAGATCCTAATGGCTATTGTAAAACAATGTAAAAATGAAATATTACAAAAATGCTAAGTCAGAAAAAATGAAAATTAGAAATGAGAATTAAAAGTAGCATATTGTCTACAACTATACTGAAAAATGACAACAGAACTCTACAAGTATAATTACAGGTGTATATTATAGAAGCATATTAAAAATGTAATTTCCCTAGCAATTTTTAAAAATAAATATTTCTCTAACCCAAAACATTTTCCAGATCTTTCACTTAGGAAAAAGAGTAGAGCAAAAGCTAAGGTTTGCCTCCTAAAGAGTGAAAAAACAAACTTGCCTCTAGGCTAGTTTCCCATCACCTGAAGCACTGACCTGGGACCCAGCAAGGAAAGCATCCTCTTTAGTTATTCAGAATGAATAGTGATATTAATCCCAAGGAAGAGAATCTTTCTGTCTTTAAAGAGAATCTTCTGAATAGGAATAAATTAATAACTACTATTCTGTTAGCCCAACATTGTATTTTAATTTATGTTCAAGATTCCTATAAAATTTTATCTCAAATAATATTAGAGATGTATCCCAGGGCATGGAAAGGAGGAGGGTGTGGTGTGGCTAAGCAAATTTGGCCATTTCTCTCTATAAGTAGAAAATGTTTGGATTTAGAATGATGTTAAAGGAATAAAAATTGTTTCTTACAGATGTCGCTAAAATACACAGTATAGTATTATTTTCTTTTCTTCTACACTTAAATGGTGCCTTTTAGACTCCAATTCTGATGCCTAAGAGAAGGTAACATAGGTCCAAGGATCCATTTTATCTCTGAAAGACCAACTAAATAAAAGTGAGACTATTTTTAAACCCTTACAAAAACTGCCCAGCCTAAGAGAAGTCAAGTCAGTCAGAGAGGTTAAACAATCAGTAATCATCATGTAAGATCTCTTTAACCTTGGCACTAAAACCTTAGTACCCTCTTCCTCTACTACTCCGTAGTGAAAAGTTACTCCCAAAATCTCCATTAAAGAAAGGACAGAAGGTTACCATCTAGTCATTTCTCACTGCTCTGCCCCGCTCCCCAACTCATCCCTTTTTGGCTTTCTTTAGCCGTGCAGCCTTCCCCTTCAATAAACAGCAAGCTCCCTGGGGGAGCAGTCTTTGGCCTTTCTTTGTATCCCTAGCACTTAGCAAAGAGTCTGGCACATAGGTGCTTAAACATCATTTGCTCTTGTTGTGGGGAGGGGTGGGTGTCTTGTGATCTCCCAAGGATGTCACAAGGTAATGTCTTGACCTACATGTGAACTGGATTTAAGTGAGGCAAAGTTTCAAAACTGTTAGCCTCACTCTCTCTTCCAGAGTCACTGAAGTCCAGTGGTAAGATAAAAGTCAAGATGATTGGGGATGGACCAGGATGCAATGGAGATTCTTGATATCTTTGACATCTTGACCAGGCTCTAAATACTTCAGCCAACTTCGGGGCCATTTGAACAAATTGTTCTCATCCACCCATTCTCCCAGGAAACGTCTTCACATGCTTCCAGTAGACATTCCCCCTAAGTCACTGATGGGTTTGAGGCCTGTCAGTCACCCTTAATCTGGTTTAGCCTGTTTGCTGAGACAGTCTACAAGGGTGTGACCCATGAGCATGCTACAGCTTCTTGGAGCCACAGATGAGAGTTGGATGAATCAGGTGGATACCAAAGATTGAATGAGTAGCCCTGAAAAGGCCGAGACCCAAATTCAAATCTGGTCACTTAGCCTGTTTCCTTCTCAGGGTTGCTATGATCAAATGAGATAGTAATTATAAAGCACATAGCACAGTTCTGGCATATCGTAAGTGCTATATAAATGTTAACTAACATATACATTCTACATAAAAAGACAGAATTTGGGCCTTTACTCATGGCTTGGCCCTTTCCTGCCTTCCTATAATCCCTACAATCCATTCATATTGGCTTCCTATTCCTCACACCCAAGACCATCTCCCAAATCAGAGCCTTTCTGTCCTATGACTGGAATGCTCTCTTTCTTCACACTTTTGACTCAGAGAAAGAACTAGATTATCTTCACTTGATCATCTTTTTAATCTCTGAGCGTTTATAATTTTAAATGCCTAATTTAATTACTTTCAAGTGGGAGGGATTTTTGCTGTACACAATTTCTCTACCTCAGCAACGGGATCTCAAAACTAATTAACCTAATCATCCCCCCACCCCTGTTCTTGAAGGGGAGGGAGGAAAGGATGTGTTATGTTAAATCACATACTTCAAACAAAACAACACAAACTCGTTTCCCATTAGCACTCAAGGCAGTTCAATATTGCACTTAAGCAACAATAAAGGAACGAAATCTCTTTATCAAAGAACTGTTTACAATTCAAATAAAGAATGCACAAGATTTTTTTTTTTAATGAAATAGGCAGAAAAGTAAGACATAGTCCCTACTCTAAAGGAACCTATAATTTAGTGGGGTTGGGATGGGAGGTGATAAAACACATATATTATACAAATTAGAATATAGTAAATGCATAAGCTTTGACTAAAACCTTGGTACAAAAGTAGGTATTTAATAAATATTAGCTTAACTGAACTGCATTTAATAAGTGCCCATATAGCATAATAGAACTCCATTAAGAAGTGCTCCTAAGCTCAAGAAGCTTACCTATTATGTGCAATCTAAACTGATTTTATCCAGAGTGAGGTTAAGCAGGAGTCAGGCTGTTTGCCTAATTTGTTTTATTTGGAGGAAATGTTCAAAATTATTTAGGATAAAGCTGAACATTGAGAAAAAAATATAAAAGTTATGACATGATTTAGAATCACAGGATCTTAAAGATAATGTAATTTAATCACCTCATTTTACCAGATTAGGGAACTGTGGCCCAAAAAGGTGACCTATCACAAAGATTGTAGTAGGCTAATCAGACCATACATAAAAGGAAAAAGTGAAGAATATCAAGGAGTACAAATTATACTTAAAATAATGAGGAAAAATAACAAGAAATTGTTGTAATCTCTTCAAAGTACAACAGTCTTAATTTCCTAGAGAAAAGCAATGCAATGAGACTTGGAAACACTAGATACACAAGAATGGGGAGAGACCTAAACAAGACAATGATGACTGACAGAAGCAAAGAAAACCAGCGGCAGGAAAGGACTCCCTACTATTCCAGGAGAAACTGCTAGGAAAACAGGGAAGCACTTTGGTCAAAGGAGGTTCCAAGCAGCACCTTGGACTGAGCCAGAAGAAGCTTTAATGGGACAAGCAGCCTACACACAAAACGGGAGAAAACGGGAGACACAGGAAGAGCTTACCTTCAGATCCATGGTTTGGAGGAAACACACAATAAAACAAGGGAAAATGGAAACAAGAAAAGACAAAACCGTAAAAATCGATTACATAAAAGCAAAAATCTCTCACATCAAATAAACCAACACAACTGGAATAAAAGGGAAAGCTGGTGTTTGGGAGGGAAACCTTTTATATTAATTTTTTGGGGTTTTAAGATTATGATATCCAAGAAACCCTCTAACCCAGTGAGGTCAAAGGCAGAAGGAAAAATGCCATAATCACCAAAATGTCCACAGTCATACTTTCTGCAGCAACGAAAAACAGAAACAGAGTAGAGGAATAGCTAAACAAGTTATAATATAGGAGCATAATGAAATCAGCAGTCATAGCATTTGAGAGGTAGAAGGGGCCTTCATGGCCATCGACTCAACACTTGGTGTAGTGGCAATGTACTTAAGAGTCAGGAAGCCTTGAGTTTGCATCCTGCATCAAACACAAGCTGTGTGACCCTGGGCAATACTTCAAGCTCTCTGTCCATCAGTTTTCTCATCTGTAACAGGAAGGGGTTGGATTTAATAGCGTTTAAGGTCCCTGCCAATTCTAAATCCATGAATTTGTGAACGCCACCACAACATCCCTGACAAGTAATCATCTAGCATAGTCTCTGCTTAAAGACCTACAATGAAGGGAGACCAGGACATTTCTGGACAGCTGTAAATGTGAAGCTTTTCCTCAAAAGCAAGTCTAAATTTGCTTCTGGTTCTCCTATCTGCAACATTTTAATGAGCCAGAAAAAAAAAAAACAAACAACTGCAAATGAAGAATTTCGGGATAACCGGAAAGACATTTATGAACTGAAGTCACAATGATCACCATAGGAAAATAACAATAAAGCATATCAGAATTCAGATCAATACAATGATCCATCTTGATCATCTTGATTCCACAGGCCTGTATTACCACCCATTTCTTGGTTGAGAGGCGGCAGACTATGAGTGGGATCCCAGTAACATTCAAGACGGTCAACGTATTTTCTTCTTTGTTACCAGGTAATGTTCTACACGTGTGGGTGTGGGAGGGTGTTATTGGAAAGTGACTACTATGTTTTTTTAAAAGCATCAATAAAATTAAAAAATGAGGAACTCTAAGAAACTTTACCCATTACAACATCTTGCACTGTCTCCTTTTACTTCCTTTATCGGGATACGATAGTAATTCCTATGTTCTTTTAAGTGGATGGGAGGAAAATTAAGTCTGAAAAAGGAGAAGCTGATAAAACAATAGTGAATGATTAAAACAGAGATGAAGACTGAAAGAAATATAAACGTCTGAACCAGTCAAAACAAGTGAGAAACTGGGAGAAAAGGAATTGTAAAAGAAAAGTAATCCAAAACTACATGATATTCACATATAGGGGAATCGACTTCTGAAGTGACACAAAAGAAAGTAAGAATACATATTCCTCAGGTAACCCTACATTAAACCAATGTTGACGCATTCTCTGAATACAGTAAAAAAAGGGGGGCGGAGCCAAAATGGTGGAGTAGAAAGATACACATTTGGTAGCTCCGAACCCACAGCCCATGGATTTCCTCTAAAAAGAACTCCCAACAAATTCTGGAACAGTGGAAGTCATGCAGCAACACAGTGAAGGAGATTTCCGTTCCAGAGAGCCCTGAAAAACCGACCCCAAAGGTCCATTGCGCCCCGGACGGGAGCGGAGCCCTCCCCTGCCCTGCCCTAGCCGTGCGGCACCCAGAGGAGCAGGCAGATCCGGACAGGCATTAGGGAAGTATCTCCAGTGGCCGCGAAGGTCCCTCCACCCACGGACTCGCAGGTCAGCGAGAGAGACATGCTGAGAGGGGAGCGGGGTGTCTCAGGGACTCAGGCCCCCTAGGGAGGCCGCGGCAGAGGCAGTGACAGCGGCAGCAGGTGGCCAGAGGCTCCCAGAGCAGGCAGGAGCTCTATTAGGAAGATCTCTGCATAAACCCCCTGAGGGAACTGGGTCTGGGAGGCGGCCCTGCCCCCACCTGAGCACCAGCAGATAAGTTCCCATTGAATAGCAGCCAGGCCTACCGCCAAAAGCCCTGAGGCTGGGGAGCAGCATTTGAATCTCAGACCCCAAGCACTAGCTGGGCAGACCTGGGCCAGGGATGGAGAGGACTCTCAGAAGTCAAGTAACTGGCTGGGAAAATGCCCAGAAAAGGGAAAAAAACTAAGACCACAGAAGGTTATTTTCTTGAAAAAATGATTCCAACCTTCGTCTCTGAAGATGAAGAAGAACAAAACTGTTTACCATCAGGTAAAGACATAGGAGTCAAGGACTCTG
>CM053771.1:54624256-54804189 GCA_028658325.1 Potorous gilbertii | reverse complement strand
ACAAATGGGGAGAAAATTTTGGAACCCAAAATCTTGTGAAAATGAATGTAAAAAGCTAAATAAATTTATTTAAATAAAAAAAATAAAATAAAATAAAAAAATAAAATAAAATGTTAAGCATCAAAAAAAATATTTTTTCCATTTACATTAGTGTAATCCTTGTATATATTATTTTTCTGATCTGCTCACTTCAGTTTGCATCAATGCATCATTTCATGTCTTCCCAGATTTTTCTGAATTTTTCATATTCTTCACTTATTTCACAATAATATTCCATTACATAAATGTGCCATAATTTATTTAGCCATTCTCCAGTTGATGGGCACGAATTTTGTTTTCAGCTCCTTGCGACTGCAAAAAGTGCTTCTATACAAGTCTGGCAGAAACCAAGTGTAGATTGACATCTCACACCATACATTAAGACAAGCTCCAAATGAGTAGGTGTTTTAGTCACCAAGGGTGACATCATAAAGAGATTAGAAGAGGAAGGAAGAAATTATCTGCCATATCTATGGATAGGGGAAGAGTTTATGACCAAACAAGGGATTACAGACTGAAAAAATGAACAATTTTGATTACATATTTATAGCAGATCCTCTTTTTCTTGCTTTTTCTGTGGCGGAGAAGGAGGTAAGAGGGACAGAATTCTGAGCCCCCGTTCCCAAATTGCTTTCCAAATTCTAAATTCTTCATTTTACAAAGGAAGAAACTGAGACCCGAAGAAAGGAGGTTGGTGGCAGGGTTGGTACACTACCTTGGATTTCCTTAACTCTACCCAGACCTTTTCTCTGCTTCCAGGAAGAAGGACAAAACAAATACAGGGCAATGGGGACACTAACAATCCAGGGGCATCAGGAAAGACCTTGGTGCTATCCTCACCTCCTTACTGCCACTTGCTTACATATCCAATTCACATCCAAATCTCGTTGTTTCTACCTTCACAGCATTGCTCATATGGGTCGCCTTTGTTCCCACTTACAGAAACATTCCCCCCTAGTTATAGTCTCTTATTACTGCTTGCCTGCAATACTCTTCCAAAGGTTTCCCTTCTTTAGCTCTCTCTCCACCCCAGTCCATCATTACTCAAGCTGCCAAAGTGATTTTCCGGGGTGTAGCTAGCTGGATAGAAAGAACACCAGCCCTGGCATCAGGAGGATTAGAATTCAAATCTATCCTCAGATACTTACTTGCTGCCCAGCCCCCCACCCCCTGAAAACAAAAAAGCAAAGTGATTTTTCTACCAGGAAGGTTGGATTATGTCACCTTTTCCCCCTACCAATCCCCAACAAATTCTAGTGGCTTCCCATTGTCTTGCATGATCAAATGTCCTCTGTTTGACATTTAATGCCATAACTTTTATAAGCTTTTTCAGTCTTTTTACACTTGACTTCTCCCCCATGTATTCTACAATTCAGCAGCAATTTGGCATTTGGCATTCCTTGAACACAACCTTTCATCTCTACTCTCTGTACCATTGAACCCTAAGCTCGGGGAGTTCTCCCTTCTATCTCTTGGCCTTCCTCCAAGATTCAGCTGAAGAGGCTTTTCCAGGGCTACCCCTTCTCCAATGCCTTCTCTTTGAGATTACTTTACATTTTCAGTCTAGATCACATATGAACGTAGTCATTTGCATGTTGTCTCCCCCACTAGAATATGGGCTTCTTGAGGGTAGGGACTGTGCTTGCCTTTTTTTGTAATGCCAGCTCTTATCACAGTGCCTGGCACATAATAGGAGCTAGATAAATGCTTGTTGATGGATTTCCTAAAGACCTCTTGTAGGAACTTTCTGACTTAGAGAATCAGAAATAGCTCAGAGCTGGGAGGGTCCTTAGAAAATGAAATGTCAGAATGCAGAGAGTTCTTAGGATACAGAATGTCAGAGCTAGGAGTTCCCTTAGAACATGAAACGTCAGAACTCAGAGAGTTCTTAGGACACATAATGTCAGATCTTAAAGTTCATCTTTTTTAGCCCCCTTATTTTACAGAGGAGGAAACAGATACAGACAGGGGAAACACCTTGCTTAAGTGACACAATATAGGAGTGATTAACCCTGGCAAATGTCTGTCTCGACACTTCTGCAAATCCTTTGCAATTAATACTTCCCATTTTATATAAGAGGAACTGGGCCACATATAGCAAGCTTTTGCTTAGGATGGTAAGAGAACCTGCCATGGGCTCCCCAAGGCCCTCCCAGGTTGGCTGAGCTTCTGAGAGCTCCACTTCCTGGCTCCAATTACCTTTTTTTAACCTGGCTCTGACAACATTCCATCATTTGTTCCCTGGGAGAGGGGAGACACACTTGGTAACCCATAGTGACCCCGTCAGCCTTCTTGACACACAAAAGAGTTGTGAAACAACCTGGGTGATGACTCAGCCCCATGGCTTATTCCTCTGGTAGGCTTGGGCTGGGACTGTTTTGCTGGGACTGAGCTCCAAAAGGACATTTTGTTTAACAAACAGAATACTTGTCAAACTTTCTGTGATGATGTCCAAAGGAGAGGGTGAACTCTGGTCCTGCAGGCGTCATGGATGGTTGGACCTGGGTGTGTGGCCTCCAGGACATTGTCTCCTGGGTCTTGCACCTGGCCTAACTTAGCCTCCCTAACTTAGCAGGAGGCTTCCTTGTCTCTTGTACTTGTTTTTAATCATGTTCTCAGGGGCCAGCCCGTAATTTCCCTCCTGCTATAGGTGAGAAAGAACATTTACTCACTCAGTGCTGGTCTGAGAGGAGAAAGATGGGCAGTCAGTCTGTATCCTAGTACTGTAGCCATGTCAAATGAATGGAAACCTCCAGCATCATCCTTTGTGCCAAATCCCAGAGGCTCAGAATTCTAGGGGGCCTGAGAGGCCATCTAGTCCTGCCTGGGCCTCACTAAGCGTTTTGTCTCTAATTTCTCAGACAACTGATCATTTACTCTTTACTTGAATATCTCCAAGGAAGGGAAAGTCACAAGCCTACCCTCTCAGGGCAGCCCCTTCCATTTCTAGATTGCTCTAATTGTTAGAAAGGTTGTCTTTCATCATATTACATCCTAGTTCTATTACCTCTGTGTCACAAAATCAAGAATTAATAGTTAGGGATAGTGGAGTAAATTATGGTAAATGAATATGATGGAATACTATTGTGCTGTAATAAATGATACAGATTATGGCTTCTGAGAAACTTGAGAAGATTTGTAGGAGCTGGTTCAGAATAAACCAGGAGAGAACAATTTGTACAGTACTGACAATGTTATAGTGACTTAAGAATTCTGATCCACACAGTGATCAGGCACAGTTCCAGAAGACTCATGTTGAAATGGGCTATACTCCTCCTGATAAAGAAGCAGTGGGCTTAGGGTGCAGATTGAGACATATCTTTTTTGAACATGGGCAATGAAGAAATTTGTTTTGGTTGACTATATATGCTTGTAAGAAGGGTTTTGCTTTTCTTTCTTTCTCAGTGGGAGGAAGTGAGAGGGAGAGAAGATAGATTTTCATTAATTAAAAAATTAAATTTAAAAAGAATTAATAGTTGGAAGAGACCTCAGTGTTCACTTAATCCAATCTAGAACCTTAAGTATCATAGGTTCATAGATCTAGAAAGAAACTTAGTGACGATCTAGTCCAACTCCATCATTTTGCAGATGAAGAAACTTGAGACTCGTTACACTGGTAGTATATGGCAGAGACAGGATTTGAACTCAGGTCCTTTGACTCAAAAGCCAGCACTCTTTCCTCTGTGCTGTGCTCTGTCTACCTCATATCTGACAACTGGTCATTCAGTTTCTTCCTGAAGACTTTCATGCCAAGGGAACTCACCTCTTCACAAGGCAGCCCATTCCATTTTTGAATAGCTCAGTTTGTCAGGAAGTTTCTCCATCTGAAATTTTCCTATCTACCATTTCAGGTTATTACCGCTATTCAGTCCTTTGTGCCCTTCTGTGGGCATACCTTCATTCAATGAGATTTTAAAAAGTTAGTCTGAAATTAAGGAAAATCACATTGACAGACTAGAGCCCATTTCTAGTATAGTTCCAAATAGTTCTGATTACAGTAATGATGACTCAGTCTATGGCAGTTCACTAGGATATGTGACCAAAAAGTCACTTTATGCTGCTGGAGGCCATCGTTCACCCTGTCTTTCTTTCTTTTCTCAACTCCAGCCTGGACTCCTTCTTCCCTAGAACTACTATATGAACCGAGAGCTTCCTCTTTCTTCCTTCACTTCCTTCCACAGAGTGTAGTCTTAAGGATCTGTCAAAGGATTGGGGGAACTTTAGACTGGAGAAGAGAAGACTTGGGAGGCAGGGCATGAGAGCTGTCTTCAACTATTGAAGGGCTGTCATGGTGGAGGGGAAATTGGTTTGTTCCATTTGGCTCCAAAGGAAAGAAGTAGGAAAAATGAGTGAAAATTGCAAGGAAGCAATTTTGGCTTTGAGGACAGGAAAAAATTTTCTAACCATTAAGAACTGTCAAAAAATGGAAAGAAACGTCATGAAGGAGGCAGTGGTTTGTCCCTTGGTGAAAGTCTTCAAGTAAAGGCTGGATCACTACTTGTCTGACATGTTGTAGAGGGGCATTGTGTTTGGGTCTGAGTTGAACTAAAGGACTTCCAAGGTCCCTTTCATTTCTGAGATTCTGTGACTCACTGGTAATGAGACTTGTCCACGTTTAACCCTAGGTTCTGGTGCTCAGAAGCAGAGAGTTGGTCTGTAGAAAGTTTGCAACCTTAGAGGGTTCTCCTTAAGCTTCTGGAAGCCGCAGTGAGGCTGGACTTGAAGCAAGAACTAACTAGGTCTGAGTTCTGATTCTACCCCTTGTAACAGTGTGACCTCGGGCCTTGCTCTCACTATACTTATTTGGATTTTTTTATATTAAAAATTATATTCAATTTTTTTAGGGGGAGAGTGGTCATCTGCACCTGTAATTTAATTGTCATTGGACTTCACTGTAGGAAATTCCTAATGGAAACTCTGTCCACTGATGCATATCAACAACTCTATGCCAAGTTATAGCCTTGGAAAGGACATTTAAGTGTCCTGCCCATTGTCCTATAACCAGGATATAGCAGAGGAGGACTTGAACCCAGGGCTTCCTGACCCCAAGACCAGTCTTCTATTCACTGGATTCCATTCAAACACTCAAATACCCAGACAAGAACAAAAGGAAAAAAATTGTAAATAATTTTAAATGATACTCTAAACTGGGATTTAAAATTCCTTTTTTAAAAAAGTATATCTTAACTTTTATCAGAAAGTCACAAAATCACCTTGCTTGTTTCCAAGTCTCCTTCTGGACATTTTTGTTTCCAGATCTGCTAACTGGAGCCATTTTGCTTTTAACGCCTCACAGAGCAGATGTGAATATCAAATGAGGTCAAGGAAGCAATCACAAGGCATTCTATAAATGAAATCTATAGATTTTCATTAATTAAAAAATTAAATTTAAAAAGAATTAATAGTTGGAAGAGACCTCAGTGTTCACTTAATCCAATCTAGAATCTTAAGTATCATAGGTTCATAGATCTAGAAAGAAACTTAGCGACGATCTAATCTAACTCCATCATTTTGCAGATGAAGAAACTTGAGACTCGTTACACTGGTAGTATATGGCAGAGACAGGATTTGTCTATAAATGTCATCTAAAATTCTGCTGTATACTTGGGGACGCTGAGTGCCCAGCCTTGGACTTGTTTGGGTATCAACTGATAGCTTTAAGGACATCAGAGATTGTCTTGGAGCTGTCATAAAATGTTTTCTTTTGCTATGGGGTCATATTCTGACCTCTGATCTCTGACTTCTCCGATGCATTTATCATATTCTATCTTGTATTATAGGTATTTGACCACAGGACCACAGGGTTTAGTGCTGCATGGGAACCTAGAATCCAATCCTTCCATTTTACAAGTGGGGAAAATTGAGGCTCTCAGAAGTTATGACTTCCCCTGGGTCACCTAGGAAGGCAGGGGTTAGCAGAGCATGTGTTTTGAACCTAAGCTCTCTTACCTTTAAACTCAGGGGTCTTTCCCCCACACTACAATGGCCTCT
The DNA here is from genome assembly GCA_028658325.1 of Potorous gilbertii. Classification (NCBI taxonomy): domain Eukaryota; kingdom Metazoa; phylum Chordata; class Mammalia; order Diprotodontia; family Potoroidae; genus Potorous; species Potorous gilbertii. The sequence goes on along the minus strand of CM053771.1, from coordinate 54,798,159 downwards.
TATTTATGTTTAGGTCTGATCATCCCTCTCCTAGATTAAATGCTTGCATGAATGGTGTCTTGTTTCATCTTCCCACTGTTAGCACCTGAAACAACAATGACAATAAATAGCTTTACAAATATTATCTCATCTGATCCTCACAACAACCTAGGGAGGTAAGTGCTATTATCTCCCCCATTTTACAAATGAAGAAACTGAGGCAAACAGAGGTCAAGTGACTAGACCAGGGTCACATAGCTAAGATTGGGTTTGAACTCAGGTCTTCCTGGCTCCAGGTCTAGTGCTCTATACATGTCTAGATGAACTTAGCCAAGAGCAAGTACATAATTGGTCTGTCTCTCTTTGTCTGTCTCTGTCTCTGTCTGTGTCATCCCTAACATCTCCTTAAGGACTAATAGTTTAGTCCTCTTGCCTATTGTTATTATGTTCATCCTTTATGTTCATGACATCAGAGAAATGATGACATGACTTGTGCTTGACTTTGTTTTGGGTGAGGGAGGACTGTGCAAGGTCACCAGCCTCACTTTCTCCTCCTGAGCCATATGGATCCAGTGACCAGATATTCATCAGGATGACTGGAGAGAGCTCAGGATCCTCTTGCCTACAAATATGCATGTCTTCCCTCTTCTTAAAAAAACCTTAACTTGACCTGCTATTTCCCTTAAACTCTTCTTATTTTTCTCAATTCCCTTACCCAGACAAACTCCTAGAAAAAATTCTCTACTTTTGTTGCCTCCTCTTCCCACCATGGTGACCCTTAGTAAAGCAGGGGTTGAGCTCCTCTGCTCAAAGGAAGGGAAGGTCAATATAGGTCCTTCCCTTTCTCCTCTTTAAATGGGAGCTTGATCAGAGACAGTCCTATTTTGGGGAAATATTTTGAACTCTGTCCATTATCCCTTGCATGACCATCTGCTCCACCATTTTACCATGTCTCCTGGTTCTCTATCCTAACCCAGGTTGTGGCATGTTTGTGTCACTTTTCCCCATTCTCAGTTCCACATGTGTTATGATAAATTTAGACATTTTTCACTCATGGATCTCAGAATTGGAAGGAACCCTAGCGACCATCCGGTCTAACCCCTACATGAACAAGAAATGCCTCTACAATATCTCTGACAGCTGGCTATCCAGACTTTACTTTTAGATTTTGAATACATCCATCCATCAGACAACAAGCATTTACATGTTATCACTGTCTTCAGTGTGTGCTATGCAGAAGTATGGTGTATTTCATGGAGAGCTAAGTTCAGTCAAGAAGACCTTGATTCCAGTCCTACCTCAGCTAGATAAAGGCTGTGAAATCCCAAGACAAGTCGTTTAACCTCTGACCCTGTAAGTTGCAGAGAAGAAACCCACCTACACTAGAGAAGGAGTTTTCTCTCAGGAGTTCTCTGTACTAATGAAACCACAGGTTCAATAAAGAAAAAAAGTGTGTTAGACATTATGCTAAGGCACCGGGAATATAAAACCAGACCAAGAAAACGGTTTTTTCTCTCAAGATGCTTACATTTACTCTCTCCAGTGATGGAGGAAGTGGCAACCCATTCCATTTTAGGATAATTCTAATAGTTGGAGAGTTTTTGCATTAATTATACCCAACTATGTATTAGCTCCTGTATTAAGCTCTGTTAGACAAGCACAATGGATAGAGATCTGAACCTGCAGCCTGGAAGACCTGAATTCATTTGTCAGCCATGTGATGCTAGGGAAGATGACCCCAACTCCCCCTTTACTAAGGAAATCAAGGTCATCCTCTGTTGTGAACTCTTCTTCTTCCCTACTCCATACTTTCTTCTGTCCCCACCAGTCAATGAAAAAGCTTTCTCCAAGGTTACCAATGGGCTCTTAGTGACTATTTCATTGGCCTTTCCTAAGTCTCCAGCTTCCTTGACCTCTCTGTAGCTTTTAGTCCTGTCAATCCATGAGAGCCTGAACTAGAGTGGTAGCCATGAGACTGGAGAGGAGGGGACAAATGTGAGAGATAATGGTGGGTACAGCATCAATTGGACTTGGCAGAATGATGCAGTAGAAGGTGTACTGGATATGGAATGGGGAGAGATCTGAATTCAAAACCCAACTCTGACATTTAAAATTATTTAACCATAATCCTATCAGTTGACCTCTTTGTGCCTCTGTTTCCTAATCTGGAAAATGAGGATAATGCCTACTGTTGAAGAATTGATTTAGTACTCTGCATTTTTCTTCTTTGGCCAAGGTATTCTTTATTTCTTGTAATTGTGGGCAAAGTATCAGCCCATGCTTAGGCTAAAGGACATTATAGCCAAGATCTTCCCCAGTTTAAAAAGAAATGCTCAATTCATAGTCTTATAAGTGGACTGAGAAAACAAAGAATAAAAGAGGTTGGTATAAAATTGAAAGATAAGTAGGGGTCACACAAAAAAATTCTAAGAACACATAATATATTGAAGATAATATATTGATTGTAGCCATTGGGTGGGGGCTTTCTATTGTTCTGCCTTGAGGCAACAAAGTTTCCCATGGGAAATTTTCCATAGTCCTTTAGGGGAAAGGAACAAGCATTTACTAAGTATCTACTATGTGTCAGGCACAATGCTAAGTGCTTTATAAATATTATCTAAGTTGATCCTCACAACTATTCTGGGTGGCAGGTGCTATTTTATCCCCATTTTGTAGTTGAGGAAACTGAGGCAGACAGAAGTTAAGTAACTTCTCCAAGGAAGTATCTGAGACTGAATGTGAACTCAGATCTTCTCAACTCTAGATCCAGTCCTCTTTCTACTGTGTCACCTAATTGCTAGCTATGATGAGTTCAGATTCGGGACTTGTTGAATTGGAGGGGCCAGCAGGCTGATTGGTTAGATGGGTTATCAGTGGCTAGAAAGAGGGATCTCATCTACTCCAGGAAAGAAGTTACATTCCTTTCCCTTTTGGTCTTCCAGTTCTTTTTGTTCTCCCTAGTTCCAAGCTCAAATCAAGCTTTCCCTACTGCAAGAATCTTTTCCTGATTCCCTCAAATTTTTATTGCCCCCACACCCCAAATTACACTGTTTTTCTTTGTTTGTTTGAAGTAGTTAGATGGTTCAACGGCCTAGAATCAGGAAGACCTGAGTTCAAATGTGACCTCAGACGCTTCCTAGCTGTGTGACCTTGGGCAAGTCACTTAATCTCTGTTTGCCTTAATCCACTGGAGAAGGAAATGACAAACCACTTCAATATCTGTATCGAGGAAACTCCATGTACCATATGGTTCACAGAGTTATGAAGACTCAGATACTACTTAAAAGTGACAACTTATTTTGTATTTTCTTATCTGAATATCTGTTTTCATTCTCCACCTCTCGCTACCACCCACTAAGTTACTTGAAGGCAAGGACTGTTTTATTTTTGTCTGTATCCTCAGTGACGGAGCAGAGGAGATGTTTGTTGATTTCACCTGGTAGACTTTTTTCAGAAGATTGCGTTCCTTTCCTAGTTCACCATGACTCTTCATTGGATCATGTAACTTTCTCAGGAGACCAGAGTTAAGCCCATCACAGCTTGACTTTCTCAAGCTGAAGGGGAGCTGGGGAAAGTCCATCAGGTGTAAAAACCTGGTGCTTGGATAGTACAAAGGTCTTCTTTTCTTCTGGGCCAAACCTTACACAGCTGAGACTTTGGCCCAGGAATGGTAAATGTGAGGGAGTGAAGAATCTGAGCCTTCCCATTCTCACACCAACTGTGGTGGGAGATATCCAGGCCTGAACCCACTCTTCTTTCTTCATTTCTGGGCTTGGTGATGGGTGGTTCCTCTTGGTCACCATGTTTAGCCTCAAGTAATCAAAAGATTCACTGAAAGCCCACTGTGTGGGTAGGTTGCTTAGTTTTCAGCCAGAGATTGAGGAGAGTGGACAGGGATGGTATTGCATCAACCATGTACCCCTAGACCCAGAAATTCTAGACACCCCCACCTGTTTTGGGTCAGGCCTGACTCAGACCACTCTGATGTATTTAGGTTTGAGACTGGAACACAATGACATCCTTGTTTAGCACCTAACAAAAGGAGGTATACCAAACAATCATGTAGAAAGGATATCCAGCAAGGATACAACATTGGTAAGTCAGGGCCAAGATTCAAACTCAAGTCCAAGTTCGTTGCTCTTTCCTCTGAACCAAGCCAGCAGAATCATAAGGCCTGACAGGTCACTTCTGAGCTGGAAGAATTTCCAGTAGAATTCAGCCACAGACTCTGTGTAGAGTTATCCATTCCTTAGGGATTAGGAATGTAGTGCTCCCAAGATCTAGATAATCCGTGTAAAAAATTTTAACTCTTTCTTCGTAACAGAGAAGTCTGAATTTTTTCTTTCTTTTATGGGGTATTGATATTATATAATAGTATACATATATATTATGTATTTCTGTATTATGTATTACTTTTTCTGTGTTGTTATGTGTTGTCTGCAGCTTCTGCAAAAACTCCTCCCAAATTCCCATTTAATTTCTTACGCTGACCCAAAACTTTGATGGGGAAAGTCACAATGTAGAAGAGATAACTGTATTGTTATTTCTAGGATTATTACCTCCAGGAAATGGATCTCTTTGACCACAGCATCTCCTGAAAAATCCGTTTAGATATAATGCAGTTTAGATATAACACAGCTGATCTGTGTTAATGCGAGGAATGACTGCAAAATTAAGGGTGGCCAAGGGTTTTTGGAAGTATTTGAAATATGAATGATGCCCAGGTGTTTGTATCACATCTCTATTGGGGCGAGCCAGAGATGGGAAATTATGGGAGGGGTAAATCTGGTTGTACCCAGACCAGGTAAAGGAATAGGGCCCAGACTGATTGCCTTCCAAGTCTTTTGATCAGGCATGACCCATAGGACTAAAGGTTACTAAGAAAGATGCTGTATTACATGGGAAAAGAGTTCTCAATGCTATCTAACCATCTTCTCACTAGTCAGCTTGCTTCCATGAGTAGACTCCATGCTCTTTCCTCCCTGTCCAGATATGGAGCCATAATCAAATCGATATGGCTCCTGGAAACAGTGTGTCCATCTACTCACTATGGCTCCAGTCATAATCTCTGTAACATTCTAAACTCAAATACAGCCCTTCCTGGGTTGTTTCCTTCTATTAGAATGGATGATTCTTGTGAGTCAGTATGGTCTTTGTTTACATATTTTGTAGCCCCACGGCTTAGCACAGTGTTTGGCAAAGAGTAAATGACTGCTTTTCATTCATTTATTCATTACTAACCTATTTTAAAATGATGCTTAGGCACTCCTTATAATAACCATCTTTCACATTTGCCTGTGCAAAGCCTTACATGCATTGTTTTGATTGGATTCTCCTAATGGCTTTGGGAATTACGTAGTGAAAATATGCCTGTACCCATTTTATAGATGAGGAAATTGAAGAGGCTCTTCCAGGACTTGTCTAAGCTCATCTATAGAGTCACAAAATAAGGCTGTGAGCAAAAGAAAAAGTAAAAAAAAGCACATTTTGTTCTCTCCTTCTCACCTCGCCTTTTTAGACCAGAGGTATCTTTAGGATTTCATCCACGTGGTATAGTGCAATGAGTGTTACATTCAGAGTCAGAGCACCAGAGTTCAAATCTTGGTTTTGTTTCCTGGGCCTCAGTTTTGTAGAATGAAGCAATTAGACAAGCTCTCTCTTTGTGTGGAAACTCTGCCTATGGAAACATTATCTCCTCTGTATAGTACAGTCTTTGAGAGGGGCCAGAGGGCACTGAACAGCAAAGGGCTTTCTTTACCTAGAGATATTTACCCAGCCAGTGTGTCAGAACCCACATTCTCCTATCCAATTTTGTGGACCAGTTGTTTGGGCTGAGTCTAACTCATTTGGAGTTTTCTTGGTAAAAACACTGCAGTGTTTGCCATTTCCTTCTCCAGCTCATTTTAGAGATGAGGAAACTGAGTTAAGTGACTTGCCCAGGGTCACACAACTAGTTAAGTGTCTGAGACTGGATTTGAACTCAGGTCTTCATGACTACAGGCTCAGTTCTCTATCCACTGCAGTGTTACCTAGCTGCCCTCTATTCAATAGAACTCTTTTTATAGATAAGATAACTAAGGTTTAGGGAGCAGATAGATGGTGCAGTGGATAGAGCATCAGTGCAGGAATCAGGAGGACCTGAGTTCAAATCTCACCTCAGACACTTGACACTCACTAGCTGTGTGACCTTGGGCAAGTCACTTAACCCCAACTGCCTCATCCTGGGTCATCTCCAGTCATCCTGATGAATATCTGGTCACTGGATTCAGATAGCTCTGGAGGAAAAGTGAGGCTGGTGACCTGCACAGCCCTCACTGAAAAAACAAAAGTCAAGTGTAAGTCATGTCTGATGTCATGGTCTTCTTCTGCAACAAAGTACAAACACACACACAAAATAACTAAGACTCAGTAACTTACCTAACGTCATACAACTAGCCAACCAATAAAGGAGTATTCAACCTAGAGTTTTTGATTCCAAAACAGAATTATCTTAATCAGGAGAAAGGCAACTTCTCCTTTGGTCTAGGGAAGGCTCCCCATCTCTGGTCTAGGGCCTACTGATGGGGACCTTCTCCCTAAGGACACAACACTATGGCAAAGCTGCTTCCTCCTTTGAAGAAGTATTCTTTGGCTTTCTGGCAACTGATAGCCTGAGCCCTTCCAAGGTCACTGGGTTCTTGGCAGGCCTGGCTATTATTCCCAACTCCTCCAGCTTTGAGGAGCTTTGACCTTCAGCCCCAGGGAGTGATTGGCTGAAAAGGGGGAGTTTTATCATTCTGACAGACTCACTAAATAAGGGCAGTCCAGTGACCTCATTTTCAGGGGTCCAGACCATCTTGTCCCTGTTTTGTCCTTGTCCCTAGCCCTCTCCTTTGTCACTTCTGTCAGGCATAAATCAGGGGTCAAGAAGGCATGCGTGTGTATCCCCCCTCTGCTATATTAGAGGGTCACCCAAAGTTAAAGAACATGTATTTTGAAGAAATATTGAGTTCATTTTAGTGCAGCAAACACTTGAAGTGGGGCAGAGAAGAGGCAGATATGGAAATTCTAGTATTATACATCTAGAGCCCAAAGAGACCTCACTAAATCCAACCCTCCTCATTTCATAGATGAGGAAACAGGTCCAGGGACTTCAAGTGAATTGTCCGAGGTCATATAAGTCTGATCATTCATATCCATGTCAGTCAGTAAACATATATTAAGCATCCACTATATTCCAGGCACTGTGTTGAAGTCAGAGAACCATAATGTTGAGGTTTGGGGTGCTTGGGACCCCAAAATACTGACACCTCAGGTCCTGTCCCAATGAATTCAACTCTAGCCTTCTTTTAGCCAAAGTGAAAACAAAGTTTATTAAAGATTCCCCACATTGGGTAGACTCTTAAGTAACCTAAGCATCTGTGATGCTTGTATTGACAAGCAAGCCAGATAGAATCTCAGCTAGATAGAATCTGAGCATTTTCATGGAGAGAAGGATCTTACATACTGAAAGACTGTGGGAAGGACCTGGTGGTCTGGTAGTCTGGGGTGATGAGAGGAGGGGTTTAGGGAGTGTCTTGAGGAGGAGTCTAAGGAGGATCTTGATGGGACTGGGGTGACTAAAGGTCAGAACTAAGAGAGTGGAATTCTGATGGGATGGGGAAGGAAAGCAGCTGGAGGCGTTCGGGAGGTAACAGACAATGGAGGGCCAGGCTAGGATAAGGGTAACAGATTTGAGCATGAAAAGCCAGATTAAATGTGTAGATTCAAGAGAAGTTCAAGGCGGTTCCCAGAGCCTGTACCCTGGATATACAAAAAGAAGTGAAAGTCAGTCCCTGCCCTCACGGAACTCTAGGTCTTATGGGAGAGATGACAAGCAAACAACTATGCAGTGAACAATCTATATTCTGGATAAACTGGTTGATAATCAATAAAAGTAAGGCATTAGAATGAAAAAAATGACACTGTGCCTGGAGTTTACAATCTAATGGGAAATATAAGATATATATGATATCGGGAACGGATGAGATGCTAAGTGGGTAAAAAGATTTCTTGCTGGGAGAGGGGAATGGTAAATCCCTCTAGTGGAAAGTAAGGTATTTTTTTGCTGGGGTGGAGTACGGTGCGGGGGAGAGAGGGTGTTTTTTGTGTCCCCAGTTTTTTATGCAAGCATGTTCGTTGTTCCAACCATAATCATGTGAACTTATCTGGCGTCTTCTTGACCAAGATACTAGAGTCATTTGCCATTTTCTTCTCCAACTAATCTGACAGATGAAGAAATTGAAGCAAACAGGGTTGAGTGACTTGCCCAGCATCACACAACTAGGAAGTGTCAGTCAGATTTGAACTCTGGAAGATGAGTGTTTCTGACACCCAGCCAGAAGAAGCTCTATGCCCTATGGCCTCCCTTAACTGTATGCGTAACACAAGCTGAATAATTAACTGACAAATTGATGGAAGTTAACATTCCCATTTTATAGTTGAGGAAATTAAGGTTTAGGAGGAAAAGGGACTTGCCCAAGGTCATGAAGGTTTAGAACCAGACCGAATCTATAGTACTTTCCACTATATTGAAATCTGGGAAAATTTCAGAAGGGAGAGCCGGCATTTAGTTTTTTGTAGGAAGGTGGGGGTAGGAATCAGAGAAACCTAGCTAGATCAGATTTATTCCTTTTGAGTTACATATAGTATTGGCATATAGTACGGACACAGCATGAAGATATGTAAATTAACCGATCTTATCTTCTCTTGTCTTATCTACAGAATCAAGGCTTGGTCAGTACAAAATTGTAACCTGCCTTGAGCTCCAACTTCCTTTTCCTTCCAGTGCCCTTCCTTCACCATTGTACCCGGCCTGAGGGTGCTCAAGCTCACCTTCTTCTGGAGGCCCTGCTTTATTCATTCTTCCTGCCTCAGCCCTTCATGATCACCATTTCTTCACTGACTTGCTCTGCTGTTTGTGCGTAATTATTCTACTCGTGCTTCCATGGCACTGCTCTTTCTAGTTGTCTTAAGTAGGTTCCATCTAGGGATGTGCTGGAGTCAGTTTGAACCAGCTCAGGGAAGCCCATTGTTAAATTTTTCAGCATTAGCATTTACAACTGGGAAATCAACCAACCTACAGATCTCACCTTGATCTATTGTTTCATTGATTGCCCAGACTTAGGAAAATGATAGAGAAAATATTAATGATGCAAAAATGAGTTTTGTGTAGATTGTTTTCCCCTGGGGAGTTGCTTGTTAAACATTTACCAGCACTGGTTCCTAGTGTTTCAAAACATTTTTCAAAATCAAGCTCCTCTTTCAGGGCTCATCTCTCTCAAGCCCCTCTTTCAGGTCAAGAACTTCTTTTGTACATTACCTGGTGCCCAGAACCTGGAGTTGTGGTTTCATATGGACAGCTTTCTCTGTCTGTGTGTGTGGCAGAGGGAGGGTAGGGAATCTCTCACAACTCATATTTGCCAGAGTTTCCTCTTAGCTGCAGTATAGAACTTACCTCAGTATAATTTCAACATGTAGTAGTTCAGCCATGTCTGCCATGACCCTATTTAGGGTTTTCTTGGCAAAGAGATTGTCATTTCCTCCAGGTCATTTTACATATGAGAAAACTGAGGCAAACAGGGTTAAGTGACTTGCCCAGGGTCACACAGCTAGGAAGTGTCTGAGGTCAGATTTGAACTCAGGAAGAAGAGTCTTCCTGACTCCAAGCCCAGTCTTCCATCCACTGTGCCACTTAGCTGCCCCAAATTTGGACATAAGATGCCTTTACTTCAAACCACAGATAGAATGCAAACATAAAGAGCAGTAGCAGGACGTGTGTGTGTGTGTGTGTGTGTGTGTGTGTGTGTGAAGTGGAGGGGGCAGCAGTGGACAGCTACAGGACACTTTCCTCCTAGGAGCCATCACAGCTTGCTTTAGAACACTATTCTCCAAACATTACACTTCACCTTTCCTCTTCCTGCCTTGCAATGGTTGTCTCCCAAGCTTGGCATGCCCCCATTTCCATCTTTTAGTTTCTCTGATTTCCTGCAAAATTCCACTCAAACCCTGCTTCCAGCAAGAGGCATTTCCTGGGCTCCTCCTTCCTTCCCTATACCTTCCAGCCCATAGTGTTCCAACTCTGAGATCGTATTCCATTTACTCTGTATCTGTCTTGTTATTTCTATGTCCCCCTTTCCCTTACCCCTCAGAGTGTGAGCTTTTGTTTTAGCCTTGGATCCCTTGTACCTAGTTCATAGTAAGTATTTAAATACTTGCTGACCTCCTGTCTGACTCCCTAAGGCCTGCAGAGTTTCCAGGGACCCCAACCCACCCTTGCTAGTAAAGCTGTTTATTTAACCTCTCAATCCTGCTTTGGCGAGGGTTAGAACACTCTACTCACTTAGGATAACTGCACTCTAGGTCTGATTGTCAATCAATCATAAACATTTATTAAGTACCTACTATTTATTAATATTATTATTTAATTACTAATTATCCAGGGGCTGCTAGTGGCACAGTGGATAGATCAGGAAGACCTGAGTTCACACATGATCTCAGAAGCTTGTGTAGAGGGAAACTTACTAGTTGTGGGCCCCAGAGCAAGTCACGGAACCTTTGTGTGCCTTAGTTTCTTCAACTGTGAAATAGGTATAATAATACCACCTACCCAGCAAAGTTGTTGTAAGATAAAATGAGATAATATTTGTAGAGCGTTTAGTATAGTGCAGGGCATGTAGCAGATGGGCAGCTGAGTGTCACAGTGTCGATGGAGGGCCAGACCTGGAGTCAGGAAAACTCACTGTCCTGAGTTCAAATTTGACCTCAGACACTTACTAGCTGGGTGACCCTGGGCAAGTCACTTAATCCTGTTTGCCCCAGTTTCCTTATCTGTAAAATAGGATGGAACAGGAAATGATAAACCACTCCCCTATCTTTGCTAAGAAAACCCCAAATGAGATCATAAAGAGTCAGATATGACCGAAACAACTGAACAACATAGAAATGCTTATTCCCTCCCTACTATGGGCTAGACACTGGTGACTTGTGGCCACCCCTCTTCCATCTCCAGTCAAAATTTGTCTCTAGGCTCCTTCTCCTCTTTGAAATGTTCTCAATTTCTCCTCATAGTGGAGCTCCCACAGACTCTTAGAATTAGAATCACTCACCTCCCACATCCAATCCAATGCCAAATCTTGTCAACATCATGTCTTATCTCTCTGCTGATCTGCTGATGGAAATAGCTATCCTCATGAATCAGTCTGGAATTGATCATTGTGACTGATCATAGTTTTTTAAGTCTTTCAAAGTTTTTTATCTTTATAATAACACAAATGTCTTTGTTATCCTATAAATTGTTCTTTCTGTGTAAATAGTGTATATAACTTGTGGCTGAAAATGTGAAATTATAGCTTCATGTGGACTGTTATTGTATAACTTGTTCTCCTGGTTCTGATCACTGCGCTCTGAAACAGTTTATAAAAATTTTCCAGGTTTCTCTGACACTATTTCCCTTATAGTATTCCTTTACATTTATATACCAAAATTTGTGGGACCATTCCCTATTTGTTGAGCCTCTTTTGAGTTTCCAGTTCTTGGTCACTATAAAAATTTGTTTATATCTCTTGACCATTTTTGTTTTACTTTGGCAATGGTGCTTATTCTTATAAATTTGAGCTCTCATAATTTCTCTTACAAATAAGTGCTTCATCAGAGAAACTTGTAAATTTTTTTCCCTTTATACCTGCTTCTGTTCTAAATTTAGTTGCATTCGTTTTATCTGTGCAAAAACTTTACAATTTTATGTAATAAAATTACCCTTTTTTGTTTCCATAATTCTCTCTATCCTTTGTTTAGTCATGTCCATGGATCTAAGGAGTAAATTCTTCCTTGTTCCTCTAATTTGTTTATGTCTTTGTGTCTAAGTCATGTGCCCATTTGGACCTTATCTTTGTGGACATTGTGAGATTTTTGTATCTTTTTTCTGAGAAATTGCTTTCCAGTTTCCACAGAAACTTCTTCTTTCTACCCAATCAAATTAGCTAATGTTTTGAGATTCAAAGAAAAAATATAGTCCCTGCTCTGGGGCTCACAGTCCAGTGAGGCAGATGGTATGCAAACAACTTATCCACATAAAAGATACCTACAGTATAAATGGGAGGTAATTGCTGATTGAATGAAAAAAGTTTGTACTTCTAGAGTATGCCATATTACCCAATACTCAGGTTTCTTAGAAAACTCCCAATTTGTTAAAATCACTTTCCCAGTCTGATTCTTAGCTGGAGAATGGGGTGGCTGAATTAACTTAATTGATTAACAAATACCTATTGTACAAAAGTGATCTAGTTATGAATGAGCCAGGTCCTAACCTAGGCACTGGGAAAACTGAGACAAATTCAAACAATCTTTATTCTCAAGAGGTTTACATTCTATCAAGGAAAACAATACCTATATATGTAGTTATACATAAGACACATTTACAAAACAAAAACAATAATTTCAAGGAAGGAGGAGGCAGTGGTGACTTGGGTTGTGTGGATGGAATCCAGGAATGCACTGAGGTAGATGACTGTGAAGTTGTTTTTGATGTTTTTTTGGAGGGTGTGTGCCTTTTTTTCCTGTCTCCACCACTTAGCATGGTTCCTGGCCCATAGTAGGGACTTAAATGCTTATTGACTGACTGAATTTCAAATAGAGCCAACACTTGGGTTGATAGAAAGCTTGAGTATCAGCATCAATGTCTTAGTTACATTTTTCATTTCTACGACCTGGACAGTGTTCTGTACACATTACAGACAGAGAAGACCGTCATTACAAAGGCATGGAGAGAGGAAAGAGAGTATTCTATATGAGAAACAGCAATTAGGTCAGTACGATTACATCGTAGAATGTGAAAAAGGGAGTAATGTATCCGAAGATTAGAAAGATAGGAAATGAAGAGATTAAATTGCCAAATAGAAGAATTTATATTGTTGGTAATATAACACATTAATACAATAGGTAATTAATACAATATAATAATAATATAATTTAATTATAGGTAATAGGGGGCCACTGGAGTTAATGGAGCAGGGGAGTGACACGATCAGACTAAATACATCTTTGTCCAATTGAATTCAATTCCTCTTACTCAAAATCTGTAACTAGTTTAAAGAGGAGTCTGTAGAGTTTACAAAAGTTGTCAATGTGATCCATAGAACTGTGGTGATTTATTCTTTACAGTTTTCACTTGGAGAAAAAAATAACATTTTTCCATTTTTACCTGGGAGCAAAAAGGCCACTACCACTGTTTATCTCCAAGTTCTCATTTAGGGCTATGGACTAGACCAGTGATGTCTGTTATTGGGAGTTCCAGATAAGAGGACTCCATTTACCACTGTATTTCAGCTCTTTCTCTGAGAGTTGCTCAGGCCATAAAAAAGTAGGAAAAGGTGACTTTCCCAGGGTCACATAACACAACCAGTACCTCCTCTCTCCTCAGGCAAAACTTGAAATGGTATGTCTGACTCTCCAAGGTCAATTCCTTACTAGTAAAAGTAGCCTTCACTTATCTCATTTAAGCCTCACAGAAACCCTGAGATCTAAGAATAGTATATATCTATGGGTCTGATGGAATTTAAATTCTTTGAGGGCAGGACTCTATTTGGGTTTTTTTTTTTGTATGTACTATTAATCCCAATCCCATTTAACACAAAATGCTTGTCAAATGAGGTAAGTGATTAGTTCTTATTTCATTCTGCATCAGTTAATATCTATCTTCCAAGATTTCTCTCTTTCATGTTCATCATTTCCTACTATGCAATAGTATTCCATTAAATTTATATTCTACAGTTTGTTTAGCCGTTCCCCAATCAATGGACACCCGGTCTGTTGGGTCTTTGCTACCACAAAAAGTGCTTCTATTTTGCAATGCATTGAATGTTTCCTGGTCTGTGACCTCCTTGGAGTTATGCTCTCAGTAATGGGATTGTTGGATCAAAGGGTATGGACAATTTAGTTACTTATCTTGATAACTCTAAATTGCTTTCCCAGAATGGCTGGGCTAATTTACAGCTCTGCCCATTGTATCTAAATATGGCTGCCTTTTTATAGTTCCTCCAACACTATTTCCTTTTCTGAGGCAGGTCTTAGAGTCAGGAAGACCAGCCTCTTACTAGTTGTGTGACTCTGGACATGTCAATCTCAGTTTCTTCATTTGTAAAATAGATCCTAATAACAGCATCAGTTTTTATTTAGGTGAAGTCTCATCCACAATATGGATACATTCAAAGATCAAAGGATCCTAGTGAACTCAACCAATCAACTGGCCTGGCTCTGGACCACACTCATACACAATCATCCAGACATAACATGAGGAGGAACAGATGACTTCATATGTGCAAAGTCCCTTGGAAATCTTAAAGAGTTATGTAAATACTAGTTATTTTTTTTAACAATATATTAGGTGTAAAGTGTTACCTCACAGCTGAAAACTCATCTCATTCTTCCAGTAATGCTGTTATAGGGATGGGGATAGTAAAAATGTTAATGTACAAAGGCCTTTCTTGGGGAAACAACCAATAATATGTCGACACAGAGTTATTCAACAAATGGCTGAGTCCTATGGACTTGTTTGTACAAATGGAGGAGTTTATGGGGATAATTCAGGGACAGGTCATTGCCACCAGAAATTACAGAAAGGTTATTCTTAAGGAGTCTGGACTTAGAACTAGTGTAGATCATGCAAGGTAGAGACTGTTCTGTGCAACAGATCATTGCAGGGTGTAAATATCTGGCACCTACTATGTACCTAGCCACACATAGTGACCTGGTTTTATGCATGTGAAGCTCACTACCTCTCATGGACTGAGAGGCCCTCTACATATGAATACAGACCTTAAAAAATTCTGGTGAATTCAACCAATCAACTAGACTGAACCTGGAGCATGATGATCACACACTAAATTATTGCCTGTAATTGTCCAGAGAGAACGCTGATTTACGTAATTCAAGTACAATTTAAAAAATAAATTTTCATTATTCTCCTTTTTTGTTGCCAGAATTTCTTTCAGTATTTTCCCCCTCCCCACTCCAGTGGAGCTATCCTAATAAAGTACATTTTTAAAGAGAAAGGAAAACGAGGAAGACAGAAATAATCAGCATAATTAAACAAAACATTGAAAAAGTCTGAAAATATATGTAATCTTGGTACACATTACACCCACAGCCCTCCCACCTCTGTAAAGGAGGGGTATCTCCATCAGTGGTTATAAAAACATTCCTAATGGTGATTAGCATGCAAGAAATGATGCAGAACATACTATTCAGGGGAATGGGTGATGACAAGTGGGCATGTGAGAATGAGCAATGACAGATGGGCAGTCTGTTACACAATAACTCAAAGAAGGTCAAAAGACTTCCCAAAAGGCCACCTATGGAGGGTGTAGGGCATGAAGGATGGAGTGCTTGTCATCTGCATTACTTTCCTACTCCCTCCTGAGCTGCAGGCTTGTCTCACCTACTCCACAATGGATATCATCCTTTCAGTCTCTTTTTTTTTCAGACTCTTCATGACTCCATTTGAGATTTTCCTGGCAGAGATACTGGAGTAGTTTGCCATTTCCATCTCCAGCTCATTTTGTAGATGAGGAACTGAGTTCCAAACAAGGTTAAGTGACTTGCTCAGGGTCACACAGCTCCTAAGTGTCTGAGGCTGGATTCAAACTCAGGAAGATGAGTCTTTCTGGTTTCAGGCCTAGTGCTCTATCCACTGTGATACCTGGCTGCCACTAAAGGACAAGCATTTGTGAAGCACCTACTATGCGCCAAGAGCTTGGATTATCATTACTGTTCAGTTGTCTAAATGTTGATTAGATGGATTTCTATAAGGTTTTTTGAACATTTCATTTGATATTCCTAATAACCCTACAAGGAGGAAGCTATTACAGCTACCTCATTTTACCAGGGAGGCTCAGGGATAAGTGTGAGTATATGTGGGAGGTCATATCCCACACCAGATCTCTCCTGTTCCTTAGAGGGGGTGGAGGAGGGAAGCTCTGACAGGTGAGTAAGGATTTCAAGTGGCATCCATCCTGGCACAAAGAGTGAGCAAAAGATGTGGGGAGAACTATGGAAACCAAGGCAGAAGAGACTCTCTGAAATTGGAAGAGAAGCAGCCAGGGAAGTCACATGGCTAATTGTCTGCCACCTGGCCCAGCCAATCCCTCCATGACTCCTCTTAGCTGCAGCCTGAAGCAGGACTTTATGTGACCCTTTCAATGATGCCAGGCCTATCACCAAAAGGAGTTTGGCAAGGGGCCTGGTTACTACCCATGTGTCAGCTCTCAGGAATGGAGCAGAGATGGGAGTCTTGCAGTTGGCACCTGACACAGTATCCCCCAAAACTGAATCCACTGGGAATAATCCCTCGTCTTAGTGCAACAACACCCCCCTCCAAAAGAAAACATGATTTAAATAAAAGCCAAACCAAAGCAAAAGAAAAACAACCCCAGTGAATCTTTTATTTGTCAATATGGAGTATGTAGCAAAGTAACAAACATTTCTGCATTGAAACACTGTTTTCCTACCTAGCTTTTTCCCTTTGTGAAATTCATAGGGACAGTACGCATCTTTGGGGTCCTGGCTTGGGGCCAGGCAGTCTGCAGCCCAGCCCAGCCTCAACATACCAGCCATTTAGTTCACCATGACCTGCATGATGAGAGTGGTGGCACATCTGGCCCACATCTCCCCACTGTCCCCAGTTCATCTCCTTCCCCTAGCCAGATCCTCAGCATGGATGAGGGTCCTGCAGATGGGTTGGGGGGAGGGACACTGAGGGAGTAGAGCAGGAATAGCAGCTTTAATTATGAAGGATGGCAACTGATGACACCTCCCAAATATTCAGGACTAAGAGATGCAACACAAGGGCTGGGAAGAGATGGCAAACAGAATTCACAGTTTTCATATCAGAGAAAGTGCAATGTAGAATGGCTCTGGCCCTTCTGGGGGGTTCCTGGACCCCAGGGCACAGGGGTATAGGGTAGGGGCAAGGGGAGACAGTTTCTCTTCCTCCTTGGTTAAGGAAGGGAGAATTTAGGGTCCTAAGGACCTCTGGGTTTGATCCTATTTGGAAGCTATATAGGTTAATTATAAATTCTGGAACTAGAAGGATTCTCATTTTGTAGATGAGGAAACTGATTATCAAGGAGGGTCATGGCCTAAGTTTAAAGTTACACAGCCAGTCAGTGGCAAAATGGCCAGGGAACTCAGATTTCATGACACCTCCCCAACCCACCACATTTTCTGTGCTGTAAACTTTATTCCCCAAACTCATCCTTTTAAGTAAACACAACCAGGGCAGGGAAGGAAGGGGGAGGCAGGAGGTCAAGGTGCTAGTTTTGGCAGAGCCTGGCTGCTCTGGGAAGAATGTGTCCTACTAAGTCCAGTTTCCTTAGGCAGTTCAAATAGGGAAGAATGAAGCCAATCCTAAAGCAGACTTTCTTCACACCCCTCTCAATTCAGGTCTTAGGGAAAGACCCCCCCCCTTCCCTCCTTTTAGAAAAGCAAATTTCCCTATCAGTCTTTTTCCTATCCCTCCTCCTGCCTTGATCTCTTCTGGAGATCCCCACTGCCAGCAGTGGGGGAAGGGAAACAAGGTTAAGGGAAGAGAATAATGAAAACAGATCCAGGGAGGAACAGATAATCCCTCTGACTGCCCAGGCACCTGAGGGTAACAGGGCTAGTAGAATAGGCATAGAGGGCAGGGGCCTTGGGGCCCCCAACCCCACGGAGTGTCAGCCCAGTCTAGTGCAGGTGTTACCCCAGGCTGTGGTGTTTCCTCTTCATCCAGGAGCTCTAGTCCACTGAACCCAGTACACACTTTCCTGGCCAGGTAAGAGAGGCAGGGCCAAGGTGGGGGTGATCTTTCTCTTAGGAAGTTGGGGCTTAGAACAGTCATACTTCAAATGACTTCTTCCCCCTCACCTTGGTGATGGAGGAGGTTGTGTGTTTCCAAGGTAGGGGAAGGGAAACAAGGATGAGAGCATGGCCCAGATGCTCCTTGCCTCCTTCTTCAGCTTCCAGCAGCAGGGCTGGGGGCCCAGAGCTGACAGAGAGGTCCTTTTAGTTCCACCGGGATAGGGGAAAGGGATGGAGAAGAGTGGGTGGCCCAGAGGCACTTGATTTCCAAGGTTTCACAGACAAGATCAGACTGTAGCCAGTGGGACCAAGAGGGAATGTGATATGGGCAGAGACCAAAATAGTCTGTAGTTTAGAAAGGATTACCGGAAAGGAAGGTGACCCCCCAGCAAAAGTAGTGTCCAGTTTGGAACTGGGAAGGCCATGGAGTTTACCATCAGGTCATGTAACGAGTAATGGCTCGGAGGGCGTAGAGGAGGGCTGCTTGCATCCGGGCCTCTAGCAGCAGAAGATTCACATGGACCTGGAGGAGGGAGGGAGGGGTGCAAAGAGGACTCTGTTGGTAGAGTCGAGATACTTTCACCTTCCCATTCTGTCACTGATCTTACCTTCCCACAACTCATCCCTGAAGTCAACAAGCATGACCAGCAAAGTCCTAGAAACTCCATGTCTCAAATGCTTAGCCCAGATGCCTGGCCTCAATACATAGAGCTGCCCCCATAAGCAGAGCTGTCTCAGCCTCATTTCCTGCCTTTGTTTCTGAGATGCCTCATCCTTCCCACCTCCACATCTGCAGGATATTCAAACTGGACGGACTCCCTGCTCTCCCTCAAGTGCCGGTAGCTGAGCCCACCTGCCCTGCTCCCAGCTGGTACTGCCTCCAGCAGAAGGCCCCTCACCTTCTCAGAATGCCGGAAGTGCCTCCAAAAATGATTGTACATCCTTTTGGTTGTCTTTTCTGGATAACAGGCCACAGTCTTGATATAGACCTTGAGGCTCCTCTCCAAGAGCTGGTTCACCTCCCCATAATCATAGTCATCATATCTGAAGAGGATGCCCCCAAATGGTTTCAGTCATCTGCCCCCAGAGCAGCCTCTCCCCAGTGAGCGCCTCCTCCCCAAGTCTGCTCACTCTTAAAATATCCACCATAGGAAAGTACCTAGGAAGCCAGGTTCAGGAGCCTGCCTGCCTGCCTCCTCACCCTGAGGAAGGTGAGTAAGGTGAGGAGACTTCACAGGCCAGTCAAACCCATTCCTCCAACCTTCCTAAGCATTCACCAGGAGGAGGGCTCCCAGACCACTGGGTATAGCCTGAACCCACTAGAGCTGAGGTGTCAAACTCCATTTCTATTAAGTTTCACTGTATTAGAGGACCCTCCAAGGAGCTGGAATAAATGACTGCAGAAATGAAGAGTGGGAATAGGAGTGGAGGGAGGGCAGAAGATCCCTTCCAAGAAAGTAAAGTACATGCTAGAATAGATGGAATAGGACCCTCCAAGATCAGGAAAGGAAAGGTGGGAAATAGAACCAGAGGGTTCTAGCATTCTTTCTCTCTCTTTTCCTCCCTCCCCTTCTTCTCTATCAGCTGAAAGGGGACAAAAAAGGTCCCAGGTAAATAATTTAGGAGCTTTAGGGGATTGTTCACTGCCTCCTGGTGGGCAGGGTACATGCTATCCCTTTTTTTGGAGTAAACCTTCCCTCCCCCCTGAAGACACTACTTAAGTAGTGAACGATCAACAAAGCCTCGTTGACTGTCCTTGGATGAATGGGTGGTGGCTAGTTCTCACCTAATGCCAAAAACACAATGGATGTAGTTCCAGATGGCCCTTCTAAGCATAGAGGTATCCACACCGCTGTGCATGGCGATGGTATTGTAGGTCAGGGTGTACACCACCTGGAACTTCTCATCCAGCAGCTGCCCACCCTCTGGGTAGAGTCGCTGGATCAGGGAGTAGCCATGGTCTTCCCAGGTATAGTCCTAAGGAGCAGAAGGGAAGGGGACGGAGGCAGGCAAGGTGAGCACTGAGGTAACCCAGCCATAATTCTTTTGGACTCCCAACGTCCACCTAAAAGGAATTTTGGCTCTAAGACAGCCCCTATGCTAGATTTGAGCCTCCTCCATTACTATCAACCTTGTTGGGGCTTCCTCATCAACCTCTTGTGACCATTGTCTCTTGGGCTAGGTCTCTGCACTGGAGACAATTTTCACAGTTCTAATTATTCCCTCCCTGCCCAACACAACCCCAGAGGAGTTGGGAGGGATAAGGGAGGGAGGGCTACCTGGGCTCGGAAGGTTGGAGGGGCCTGAGTCCCTCGCCGAGTGAAGTCCTCATACCCAAAAGTAGGATCTTCCACAAAGCACAGGACATCAGGGCATGGAGTAAGTTCTAGGATGTCACCTGTGGACCAAGACAGAAGAAGGTTAAGGGCAGAGGCAGGGTAGGGGCACCTGATCCCTAGACCTCCTGCTAGGAGAGGAAGATTGGGAGTCATGATGAAAAGCAACTACAGGTTCTAATATCAACACCCCCACCTACCTCAGATCCAGCACAAAATGTCAAACCTTTCCGCCAAGGGGTTTTTCCTTAATCTCATAGATGACGAAAGATCTCTCTCTCTCCAATGATTTCCACACTTTAATTTCATTTTTCTCAGCTACGTCCTCTACCAATTTGAAAAGGGTCAAGTGATTGTGTGTGCACCTTCAGAATGCCTGCTGAGCTAATCTTGAAGAAACTCCCCAGGGGAGCAACCTGGGATGATGAAATGGTTTTCACCACAGCTGCAAATCCATGAGACTTCCTATGGCATGGAGTGGGAGGTGGGATGTGTAATTGGCATGAGTGAAGGGCACATCCTCACAGAGGAGAGGCACTAATCTTTGCTATACTGACATATGTTAAGATAACTTTGTTCTAATTTGAATTGATGTTGGTGTATATATATCTGATCTCACTCTGCCCCCTCTCTCCCTTGTGACCTATCTCATCTTCCATCTCCACTAAACTGTAGAATCCAAAGGCAAAGTCTAGGAGCTGAAACCTTCCCAGCACCAGAAGCCTTTCGTTTGGGCCCTCCCACCATACTTGTCCCCTTCCTCTAACCAGAATTAGCTCCCCTAGCTCTAACTAGGATGCTAGGATTCCTTCAGAGATGTTGGAAAAGAGGCTACTTGCCCAGTGTGGGAAAGATGGCCATGTTCTTCTACCCAGTTTGACCAAGAAGATCCCAGTAGATGGGTGCTATACCCTCCATGGACAAAACCAATGAATACTGTTTCCAGCTGTAAAGGCCTGAGAAATGTGTGTTTTAATGTACATATTAATATCTGGCGATCTGTACTCTGAAGGTGAATTATTCTCTGGTCCTCAGGCAGACCTGCTCCCTCCCAGGCCCCAGAAGGCTTACTTGCAGGAGCCACTAGCAGGCTCTCAGACTTCTCCAGCTCAAAGCGGTTCTCCATCTCCTCTTGGGACGCTGCCTCTTCTTGGAGCTGACATTCCTGCAGGATCTTCATCCGTTCCATCAAAGCCTCCACTTCCCGAACGGCATCAAAGCCCTTGGTGGAGAGGAGAGAATAGTGGTTAACTCCTGTCAGTTACCCAAAAAGGAGTCCCAAGCAAGACTGAGCTCACCAACCGTGCCTCCCCTACCTCCCAAAGTCCAGGCTTACCCCAAATCCCCGACCTTGCTACTTACCCCAGAACTACTAAGGGGGTCTCCATTGGGAGGACTGCTCTGCCCACTGGATGGTGAGGGCACCTGGAGAACAGGGTTGCCCTCTGGATCTCCCTCAGGGAGGATGCCACAGCCAAAAACAAAAGATGCCAGGGAGTGATAATGGGTGAGCAACACTACTGCCTGGATGAGCTCTGCCAGGGACCAGCTGTGCTCACCAGTAGTCAGAAGAGCCTGGAAGAGAATCCCCAATTGCCTGCTTATTACTCCTGGTGTGGGTTGAGTCCCTCCACAAATTTACAAGCTGATATGTCCCCTTGGCTCAGCCCTTGAATATTACCCACTGGACAAAGCTGTCTGATGTCAAGGACCAGGCAAGGCTAGTTACAGTCTTGGGGAAAGACAGAAGAGAAAGCTGACCCCCAACACAGGGGACCTTTTGTACAAATTAACGGAAAGGCAACAGTGACATTCCCTCTAGCTGGAGTCCCAAACTACCTGTGTTCCTCCTCTTCCTCCAGTTTGACATAGAGTTCCCTCCCACCTAATCTACACCAAGTTCTGTCAATTCATCCTGCACAGAATAAGTCTATTAGGGACCTTAGAACAGGGACTATTAGAACTTGAAGAGATCTCAGAACGCAGAATGTTAGAACTGATATAAGACATAAGAATTGTTGGACCAACTCTCATTTTACATGGAGGGAAACAAGCCTTAAAACAAAGAGTGGATTGTATGTGGCAGCCAAGCACAAAGAATGCTGGACGTGGACCAGAGTTCAAATCCTGCCTCAGATACTCCCTAAGCTGGGTGAATCTAGGAAAGTCACTTAGCCTCCTAGCCTCAGTTTCCTCATCTGTAAAAAGGGCATAATAGTAGCACCTCCCTCACAAGGTTGAGAGGCTCAAATGAGATAATATATATAAAATGCTTAACCTACCTTAAAACCCTGTATAAATGCTAGCTATTATAATTTTTATGAGGTTTCCCCCTTACCTCAATGTGCTCCTTGGTGACAAGCCAGGGCCGATGGGCCAGCAGTTTGTTGATCTCGTTTAGGTTGCGAAGTTTCTGAGGGACCCGGTGGATACCAAGGAGCCACTCAGGGTCTCCGCCCACCTGCAGGAACTCAGCCATGTGGAAGCTGATCAGGTAGGAACACTGATGTCGAGCGGAGGCCTGAAGGAGGGCAGTGAGGAGACACAGCTGAGGGGCTAGGGAGACGCTGGGGCCTCCCAGGCTCTGCCCTCTTGGTCATTCTGGTGGTTTTGTAATCAGGGTAGGCTGAATGAAAAGGCTGATGCAGGGTACTGGATGGATAGACATGAGCCCAAATCAGTAGAACCAGACTAGAACAGCCCAAAGGGGTTGGCAGTAGGAGATCCAAGGTCAGATTGTTTGTCTGTTTCCAGAGCCTTCACTTTGACACTTCACTTTTCCCTTCCAGAGGCTGCCTCTGGGCCTCACCTCATTCTACCTTCCCTCTGAAACCACCCCCAATTTATCCTGTTTGTACCTAAGTGCTGGCATATTGTCTCCCTCTTAGATTGTGAACTCCCAGAGAGAAGACATTCTGCTTGTTTTTTGTCTGTCTGTATCCCTAGAACTTGGCACAGTAGCTAGCACGCAGTAGGTGCTTAATACATATCTCCTAGTTGTCTTTTTGCCATCTGCCCTGTTGTGTGTGCCCATGTGTATCACGTGCCCCTGCATCAGGGACATTAACGAATTCTACATTATGTGCCATCAATTCTGGCAAGGGTATTGTAATCAACACCTTTAAGCTCCTTTCACAATCCCGTGGATTGCCTACATGAAAGTACTTTCTCTGGCTACCACTTCTCTAAACAGATTGCCTCTTCCATTAGAATGTAGGCAGCTATATATGGTGCCCTGGACAGAATGCCAGGCCTGGAGTCAGGACTGAGTTCACATACAACCTCTGATACTTCCAGTATCAGGCCATTGGGTGACCCTGGGCAAGTCACTTCACCCTGTTTGCCTCAGTTTCCTCATCTGAAAAATGAGCTGGAGAAGGAAATGGGAAACTACTCCAGTAACTTTGCCAAGAAAACTCCAAATGGGATCATGAAGAACTCGACACACCTGAACAACAACAAACTAGAACGTGAATTCTCAGAAGGCAGAGACTGTCTCACTTTTATATTTCTGCAGACAACTTACTTTTCATGAATTCCCCTCTACCACTCACCATCTGCCCAGAGAAAACCCTTCCCCTACTTCCTCCCAATGTCCCTTGTTCTTTCCTCACCTGGGTTGGATGTCATCCTCCTCCCACCCCCATCTCTACCCTCACAGGAGAACACCCTGACTTCCAGGTCCACTCAAACCCTCAGGCTGTTTCCCAGAGCACTGTAGCCTCTCGAGGTCATTCTTTGCTGTGTCCCCTCCAATTTCCACAGCAGATTATTCACACCACACCAATTGCCAATGATTACAATCCTACTTGGACCCTCAGTTCTTTTTGACTTTGCCCTGCCAATGTCCCCCAAGGCCCTCTGGTTCTTGCCTTCGCCTACCACCATACCCATGGGACTTGTGGGCTTTTCCATTTATGTTTCTTTAATCATCTGTTCATTTACTCAATGGCCTCTTACCTGATGTACCAGAAAATAGAGAACAATCACTGCCACCCCCGTAAATTAGGAAGTAAAAGCATTACACACATATTATAGTTGAGAAAACAGTTTTAGGGAAGCCCAAGTTTAGCAGTTGGGACTAGAACCCAGTCCTCCAGACTGCTTCTCATCACCTCTTTTGAACCCCACAGGCCTCATAGGGGCTCACCATGATGGCAATGTAGTGCCTCCAGGGGCAGGGCAGGGGTCCGTCCACTCGCAACAGCAGGCCCTGCATCTTCCAGAAGCTGCTGAGGTAGTCGGGATGCAGGCCCATCACCAGCATGATATTGTCTGGCCGTCCAGAGGTCATAACCTCCAGACCCAGCTGATGCTCAATGGTCTCTGGCCCCTGCTGCAGGATCTGCCAAGAATAGGGAGGGGTTATCCTCTGAGTCCTCTCTAGACCCCCAACCCCTCCAAACCAGAGCTAGGCCTAGGGCTAGGGTTGACCTAAGAAAATTCCACATTAACAACTCCAATGCAACACTGGTCAATTAGGAGATGGTTATTCATATTCCTCAAGAATGTTTCACTTGATAAAATGAGGTGAATTTATGCATTCACCTACGGATCATTAATAAGTTGACAGAATTGGACTCCCCTCCCCCCCAAAAAAAGATAGGAAACAAGGCAAAAATATTAAGAACTGTTGATCTAACAAAACTAGGGTTTCATTAATAGCGACACAGTAATGGGGCTTAGGGAGAAAGAGATTGAAATGGTAGGATTCAATCTGAGTTGCTTTCCAAGATGGCCTGTCAAGTAATATGAGGAGTGAATGTCTGCTGCCTTCTGTCTTTCTCTATTCAATTTAACTTCTACATTGTCAATGCTGAACAACTCTCTCAGGCATCATAACTGGCCTGCATCTGACACACCCTCTAAACCTCCTCAGTTCCTGGTCTCTAATTCTTTCCAGCCTATAAGGACCCTTTGGGATCTGGCCTAGACAAGATGAGGAAGGAAATATATTAGAACTGTCCAGAGTCCCCTAGAAGAACAGGGTACCCGGGCTGCTCACTGAACCAAGAACCCATCCAAGTACTTGGTAATGGAAAGCTATTGCAAGTCACCAACCCCTGAACTGAATTCCTGGGCCCCTTCAGACAGAGAATCAAAATAAACAGTAGGACTTCCCAGCACAGGGGTTCCCCAAGCCCTTTAATTCCCTACCCCAAATCAGGGCCAGGGCTGATCCAGGGAAACCTAATATTTAAAAATCCAGACTCCTAACACAAGCAAGCTAGGGCAGTGATTCATATTACAGAGAAATGTTTTACTCACCCAGTCTACCTTGTTAAGTATATTTATAGACCCTTAATTATTTAAAAGCTCTTCTCCTAAATCCCTTTCTCAAAAGTTTCCCCAACATTCCCTCTTCTTCTTCTTAGGTACTTGGATTGGGATGTCCCTCTCCACCCTTGTCCCCCAACCCCAGTCGGCCAAATACCCCCTTGCTCACCTCTTCCACTGGGATGAAGGCACTAGGACCCCGGTGAAGCCTCCGAGTAGGGACTACCTTCTGCTCCTAAGGGAAAAAATATTCCCATCAAAGGGGGTCGGTGGGAATGTCTGACTCCCTCCTCTGGCCTAGGACACAGGCCTGCATTTGGAAGAAATCCTTGGAAACCAGAGCTGGCAGGGACCTTAGGTTATTGATACCAGGTGTCCAAACACATGGTTTACACCTTGGGGTTCAAAGCAGATTAAAATATAATTGGGAAATATTTAACCAAATAAATATATAACAATGTCAGCATGGGGATTTCTAAGCTACTCTGCAGGGATTATTGCATCCCATTTTGACAAGATTCTCCAATGCTAACTCTCATTTTAGAGAGGAGGAAGGTCCAAGGAGGTAAATGGACTGGACCAAATTTAAATCAAGAGAAAAAATAGCCATGAAGCAACCCAGAGAATACAAAGACAAGAGTGAAGCAGAAACAGCCCTCAAGGACTTTACAGTCAAGCAGGTAGAGACAACAGGAAAATACTATATATAAAAGAAAGGAAGGGGAGAGTAGGGAGAAGGGATATTCATTCTGCAATATCTTCTACCAAAAACTCCCCTCATTTTTAGAAAAATGGAAGAATAAAGGCTTCCCCCCCCTTTCATTCACCACTCACAGCTAAGAAGTCCTTTGGGATTTAGAGAGTGGCTCCCCAGCCCCCAGCCCCTCACAGAACACTGGACCACTAGTTAGCTGTTCAATTTGTAGGGTGTGGACTTGGACTGATCACTTCCCCTTTGAGGTAACAGTTTTCTCAACCACAAAAAAGATAGACTTTGAGCAGGGGACCTTTCAGAGCCCAGTATCTCCCATTTGGGGACTCCCCGGCAGGTGCCAGCTTTAGCTTCAGCCTCCCTCCCCTCCTCAGGTCTCAGAGGCCGGCCTAATCTCCCTCTCTTCCCCTCCTCCAAAATAAACAACTCAAGTCTGTAAGATAAGGAGCTGCTGACTAGGCAAATCCCCTTCCTCATCCCTCCCAAGCTGAGGACAGATGGAAACAGCTCTCAAGGGGGTGGAACCTGCCCTGGCCAGCTGGGGAACTGAGCCAGGAAGGTTTCCAGGAGAAGGATGGGGAGACAGGTCAAACTGGCCTCAGGAATCTCTCAACCCGTGGAGAAGGTGGGAGGGCTGGGAGGACAAGCTCACCTGGCAAGTGTCTCTAATTCTTCCCCACCCCGCTTTGCTGTAGCCTGCAGGGTCAGCTTGCCACTGAGATCACTCAGCTGCAAGATCCCAGGATAGGACATAAGCAATTTAAAGACCTGAATTTCTTCAAAACCTTCTTGTGGCTTCCTTGGGAAGGCAGAGACCCCAGCTCCCCCCAGGAACTACAAAGAGCTTTCTTTACAACAGCCTGTTGGGGTGGACAGTACAAATAGGAGGATGTAGTATTTACAGATGAAGAAACTAAGGTTCTGAGAAGTCTGTCAGTGAACAAGCATTTATCAAGTGCCTAATATGTGCTAGGGGATTAAGTGCTGGGGTTACAAAGAGAGGAAAAAGACATCCCTGGTTCTGGAGAAGCCCACAGTCTTTATGGGGGAAAACAACATGAAAACAATGATGTACAGACAAAACACATAAAGGATAAATTGGAGGTAAACAGAGGGAAGACGCTGGCATTACAGGGGTCTTGTAGAAGGAAGCCAGGAAGGCCAGCATGGAGGACAGTCACTGAACATGCTGGGAGTCTAGAGATGAGTGCCTTGTGCCAGGGGACACAGATGATAAATTCCAGAGTGACCTACTTAGGATCTGAAGGCAGGATTTCTTGTCTAGTTCCCTTTGGGATCATATACAGGAGGCACTTAATGAATGCTTGGTCCTTTCTCTGCCCCATCTCTCCCATTGGGCAATCTCCTCCCTCTCCCCCAATTTTGCAATCCCAGGTTACTTCCCCTAGGGCTGCTTCTTCGATAAAATAAGATTTGGAACTGGAAAGTATTTAATCTAACCTCCTGATTTTACAGAGGAGGAAAGTGCCCCAGGTTTCTGTAACAGTTAGTATTTGAACTCAGGTCCACTATCCCAAATTCTGAGCTCTTATGGTCAATCTGGGGCAGACTGAAGGAAGAGTGGAGAAGAGGGACATAGGATGGGCCTTCCAGAGACAGGTTTTCTACTGCTAGTCATGTTATGTAAAGAGTTAGTTTTTCCTTTTTACCCCTGACCTCTGCTCCACTGACCTCTGTCCATGACTCTTCCACCTCTTCTTGGGCCCTTGCTTCCCACCTCCCAGTCAAGCAAAGGTCTTTCTACAACACCAAAGTACTCCTTGTCTGCCCTTCCCCAATGAAGGTATCCCTAGGGGCTCGGCGCTAAATTTTCATAAGGTACTTCAAAACCCAGATGCCTAGGAGAATAAAGGATGTGGAAGAGAATGACAACTGCCCCTCAAATCTCTCCTTTGTTTCTGCAATGCTTTCCAAGTCCAGCTGCTCCGTAACAGTCCTGACACCCCACCCCTGACTCTGGAACCCGTGCTTTGGTGGCCAAAATTTAACTCATCTAAAAGGGAACTCTGGTCTTCAGTTCTTTCTCCCTTTCTTCACTTCTCTATTTTTGTTAAAAGTACCACCACCTCCAATCTTTTTCCTTTCCTTTCCTTCTCTATTTCTATTAAAAATAGCACCACTATCACCAGTCTCCCAGGCTGAAAACATTCTCTAGTACCATACCTCCATCTTTCTGAGCCAGCCTAGGAAATGGATTTGCCAACAGATTTTCTTTGCCCCTTCCAATCCACCCTGGTAATTTTGCTAAAGAACAGGTTCTATCGTTTCATTTTTCAGTAAAGAGACCCTTAGTTGTTCCCCATTACCAACTACAGAATAAAGTTCAAACCTCTCAGTGCCAGGGACCTGAAGCCTTTCACAGCTCCATCCCATTCCATCTCATGCCTCTATACTCCAATGCTAGGGCCAAAGTGGATGATTGCCTTATGGCTAACACTTTTTTAATGCAGTTTTCCATGCCTAGATCCTTAATCTCATCTATAAGACCCCTGAAAGTGGTCATCCAGTCTCCACCTGAACTCTTCCTTGTGATGGGGAATTCACTATCCCAAGGGACAACCTATTAATTTTTAGGGAACTTTTAATTGTTAGAATCATTCCCCATGTTGAGTCAAAAATCTGCCTTCCTGTAACTTCCACCCATGGGATATTGTTCTGCTTTTGGGGTTAAGCAGAACGAGTTTAGTCAGTCTTCTACATGAGAACCTTTCAAAGACTTGAAGTCAGCTATCATGCACCCAGCTAGGTGGCACAGAGCCCCAGCTCTGGAATCAGGAAGACCCGAGTTCAAATCTAACCTCAGACACTTATTAGCTGAGTGACCTTGGAGAAGGCAATGTCAAACCATTCCAATATCTCTGCCAAGAAACCCCAAATGGGGTCTCGGGAAGAGTTGAATACAACTGAAACAAACCATTCCCCTCTTAAACCTTCTCTTTGTCAGGCTTAATACCCTTAGTTTCCTCAACCTATCTTCAGATAGTATGGCTTTCGGCTCCCCTCTTCTGCATGCTCTTTCCTTGGTTTACAATCTAGCTTGTCAATGTTCTTCCCAAAACATCCCAACCAGAACTCAAGATGAAAATCTACTCAAATGCCACTTCCAAAACCTTCTGTGATCTGCTCCACATTCAGATTTCCCTCTTTCTGTTCCTCTAAAGGGTAGATTTCTTTTTGTGACTCCATTCAGAGCTCAGCTCAAGCAGAGACTTCCAGGGATCACTTCCCCTGTGATTCCCCAGGGATCACAATTTCTTCCCTTCAACAATTTGCCTTTTCTCTATGAGAGAATGTTGTCCACCTCATACATGGTAAATACTTGAAGGCAGTATACTTCTATCTACGTATTTCTAGTGCTTAGTACATGGTAAATGCTTAAAAATAAATGCTTGTTGGAACTTTGAGATTTCACCTTACTCCCTGCAAAACAGCAAAAATGAGAAAAGATGGGACTAGTGCACGTTGGATAGGTTGTATATGAAAAGACAGACACACTAATGCACAGTTGGGAAACTGGCCCAACCATTCTGGAAAGCAATCGGGAATGACTCCAAGAAAGTTGACTAAGATATCTTTATATTCTGATCCAGAGAGCATCCTGCTAAAGCATAAACCCTAAGAAGATCAACGATAAAAGTAAAGACTCCCCCTATGGCAATATTAATTACAGAAAGTTTTGTAATAGCACAGAGCTGGAAACACAGTGGATGCCCATCCATTTGGGAACAGCTAACAAAGCTGTGGGTAGCTAGGTGGTACAGTGGGTTAGGGAGCCAGAACTAGAGTCAGGAAGATCTGAATTCAAATCTGGTGTCAGGAACTAGTGGTATGACCCTGGGCAAGTCACTTCACCCTGTTTGCCATAGTTTTCTCCTCTGTAAAATGAGCTGGAGAAGCAAATAGCAAAATGCTCCTGTAACTTTACTAAGGAAACCCCAAATGGGGTAATGAAGAAACAAAGTTATGGTGCCTGAATGAGTAATCGCTAGGCTGTATGAAAGGATAAATATAAGAAAGAGAAGCATGGAAAAACATCTGAATGGCTGCAAAGTGTGTGTGTGTGTGTGTGTATGTGTGTGTGTGTGTGTGTGTGTGTGTGTGTGTGTGTTCATCCCTCGTTGCTGAAGAAGACCACGCCATCAGAGAAACGATGACACAATTTGTACTTGACTTTTGTTTTTGAGTGAGGGAGGGCTGTGCAGGTCCCCAGCCTCACTTCTCCTCCAGAGCCATCTGAATTTAGTGACCAGATAATCATCAGATGACTGGAGATGACCCAGGAAGAGGCAATTGAGGTTAAGTGACTTGCCCAAGGTCACACAGCTAGTGTGTGCCAAGTGTCTGAAGTGAGATTTGAACTCAGGTCCTCCTGACTCCTGCACTGGTGCTCTATCCACTGCACCACCTCACTGCTCCTGGCTGCAAAGTAAGGAGACACAGGAAAACAAGAGACACGATTCCAACAATCTAAGTGAAAAGAACATGGAAGGCCTTGATAATATGATGACCAAGCTTGATCTCAATTAAGAGATATTAGTATTAGAAGGCTCTTCCCTCTATTCTTTGAAGAATGGATTATGGGGGGCAACTAGGTGATGCAGTAGATAGAGCACTGGCCCTGGAGTCAGAAGGACCTAAGTTCAAATCTGGCTTTAGATACTTACTAGCTGTGTGACTCTGGCCAAGTCACTTAACCCTGATGGTCTCACGCTTCCCCTCCCAAAAAAGGATTATGGGTAGAGCATTGTAGATAATGTCACCCTTTCATGATGTATTATTTAGATTTGCTGAATTGTTAAAAAGAGATGAATGCCATTATTTTTTGTCTTAATTATTATTCTGATTGGAGTTACCAGGTCTCCATTCAGGTGATAACTTCATTCCCTGATGTCTGTCTGTCTAGTGCACCCCTGCTGAGCTCAGGAGAAATTCACAGAGTAATAGAGGGTTGTGCTGTTCATGTTTAACACTCCGTGAGCGTGCGTGTTTGTATCTGTGTAAATTACACACTTATGCTTCCAAATTACACGGCATTATTAACACTTTTTAAAGTCGAGACTATCAACAAAATGATCCATCAAGACCTGATTTGTTAAAGCCCTGATATGTAATGATTCAAGCTAATGCTGATGCCAGCACATCCCTGACTACAGATCACCTGGACAGAAAGAGGTAATAGATGAGTCTGAGAAACAAATCCCAAGCCTCGCACAGAGGCTTCATGATATAGGAGTGATAAGGTACTTTCCAGACATGGGCTGGAGCTTGCCGTCTCTGCCTCCTCCCTGCTCTCTCTCTGTCCCTGTCTCTGATCTGTATTCCTCTGTCTCTTCCTCCTTCTCTTTCTCTCTGCAAAAAGTAGAGTAGCTAATAATTTCTTGCCTTGCCTTAGTGTTAATCTCATCTTTTAAAAGATGGAGGATCCCAACAAGGGGAAGTTTTATTCTGGATCTGATTCCTACAAACTAGTTGCTGGTATGGCGATGGTAACCCTTGAGATAGGAGAAAGTCAGTGATCCCTCCATAATTGTCTGACACTCATCTTTGACTTGGGAGAAAACAGATTTAAAGGTTCAAACAAGATAGGAAAGATCCCACAGAGCTGCAGGGGGAGTTATTCCTTAGGAAGAATATGGGATACTAACAAATGAAATTCTAAAGATGAAAAAGGGAATGGTTCTAATGAAGTGAATGGTGAGATTTGTCAGAACAAACCTGTGTGGTTGAACAAGTACCAACTTTCTTAGATTTAAAAAAAAAAAATGTACAGAAAATAGATGAAATTGAGGCCAGGAAACAGAATACTTTAAAAAAAATCTGAAGTTCAGAATTTCTTGTTTTAGAAAACAAGAAAAAGGTACTTTTTTAAAAGCTACATTAGGAGAAGAAAGATCAAAGAAGGGATAGAGGAGACAAAGGGATAAAAGAGGGAAGGTAGAATTGCTTAATTCTTTTTTTTCCTGTTCTCTGCAAAAAGGGGAATGACCTTTACATTGGAAAAGAAAGAACAGGGAATTTGATAATCAGATAAGGAGATAATAAGGGAGGGAGGACTTGGCCCGTGACAAAGTCAAGTCTCCTGGCCCAGATGAACTACAGCCTTGGATTCAAAAAGAATTGACTGACTGATGGGATTGCTGAGTCAGTAATACTTGAAAGATCACACAAAACAGAAGTGTCACAAATGGAGAAAAGCAATTGTTGTACCCACTTCCAAATTATAGTCTGCAAATTCTGGGCCAGGAAGCTTTACTTGTATTCCTGGAAGACTGAGGATAGATTAAAAAGATGGTGGTTAAACATCTGCAAAAGGGAAACTTTGATGACCAAGTACCAACACAGCTTCATCAAGAGTAGATCATACCAGAGTAACCTCAAGATCTTTTCTTAGCATACCTGCTAAATTAGCAGATGAAGGGAAAACTACGGACATAGTTGATTTTAGTAGAGTCGCTGATAATGTGTCTTTTACTGTTCAGGACCTGACAATAATGCAATCAGATGGATGGACTGAAAAAGCAAACCAATTCATGGTTCAATGTCAATGAGGGGTGGGGGGAGAAACTGTGTTTGCCTGTGTGGGTAAGGTCATCAAATCTGTAACTGACACAAAGCCCAGAAGAAATGCCAAGAGGGTCAGGGTCAAGATCCAAAAGGATTTGCACAGGTTGGATCTATTAAGACCAAATTCAGAAGGGATGAATGTAAAGCCTTGAACTTGAGTAAAAAGCCAAAAACAATAAACCAAACAACTTTTAATTTGTTTCTGAGGTCACATTTGAACTCAGGTCATCCTGACTCCAGGACTGGTGCTCTATCCACTGCACCATTGGGTCGTGCTAAAAAAGGAATGTGTGTTCGCCCTTCATTGCCGATGAAGACCATGCCATCAGAGAAATAATGACATGACTTGCACTTGACTTTGTTTTGAATGAGGGAGGGCTGTGCAGGTCACCAGCCTCACTTTTCCTCCAGACCCATCTGAATCCAGTGACCAGATATTCATCAGGATGACTGGAGATGACCCAGGATGAGGCAGTTGGGGTTAAGTGACTTGCCCAAGGTCACACAGTTAGTGAGTGTCAAGTGTCTGAGGTGAGATTTGAATTCAGGTCCTCCTGACTCCTGCACTGGTGCTTTATTCACTGCACCATCTAGCTGCCCCAAATGAAAAAAAGAATAGCTTACAAGACTATATAGAAGTAATAGTCTCACTGTATTCTGACCTCATCAGAAGTACTGGGTGCAAGGAGCAGCTAGGTAGTATAGGGGACAGAGCACTGGCCCTGGAGTCAGGAGTACCTGAGTTCAAATCTGACCTCAGAAACTTGCTAGTTGTGTGTCCCTGGACAAGTTACTTAACCATGATTGTCTTTTTTAAAAATTAATTTGTTTTCATGATTGTCTTAAAAAAAACGTACTGTGTTTAGTTCTGAGCATCGAGCTTGAAGAATGACGCGGATAATCTGGAAAACAACCCTAGGATGGCAAGCAGCGTGGTGAAGGGCAGTGTTATGATGGTAAATGTTTAACAATCTGCTCTCCCAAAAAACCCTGGAGGACATTCTTTTAGATTGTTTTTTTCTCCAACACTTTCTAAACAATCAACATAACAACAAATGCACTTTGCTTTGTGGTGCCTGCTGATTCAAGGTGTAAATGCTCACACAGAAAGTTCAATGAGCTAGGAGCTGGCTGTTATACCTCTTGGAGGGGTCTTCAGCCTATGTCCTATGAGGATTAGCTGAAGTAACTGAGCTTACTTAGACTGGAGAAGAAAAGATTTAGGCAGGACATGATAATTGCCTTCAATTGTCTGAGGAGAAGTGACTCAGAGGAGAGATGAGATTGTTGTTCAACTTTAAAGAAGCAGAAGCAATGAGAGGAAGTTAGAGAGATACCAATTTAGGCTTGATATGGAGAAAAAATTCTACCAATTTTTACCAATTATAGCTGCTCAAAAGTGGATAGAATACCTGCCCTGGAGTCAAAAGGACCCAAGTTCAAATATGACCTCAGACACTTAGATGTATGACCCTGGACAAGTCACTTAACCTGGTTTGCCTCAGATTTCCTCATTTGTAAAATGAAGTGGAGAAGGAAATGCCAAACCACTCCAATATTATTGCTAAGAAAACTCCAAATGGGATCACAGAGACTCAATGACAACAAAAAGTGCTACCTAGGGATGTGGCAGGCTGCCCCCTTGGAGGTCTTCAACCAGAGGCTGGACACAGTTGGGTATCTACTTGTTGGGGAGTCTCTGAGGGTCCTTCCAACTCTCAAATTCTGTGATTCACATTTATTAAGCATCTACCAGACACTGTGCTGGGGATAAAAAGATAAAACATTCCAGTCCCTAACCCTTACATATCCCATTCTTTTCCCAGACTCTATAGTCTAAGAGGGCAGATTGACATTTCTTGATTCTATTTCACCAGGCCTGTGATTACATCACTAGAGGAAACTCCCAGTATTACAGGGAAGCTTCCTTCAGGGATACTGATGGGTATCCACTGGTCTGTAATTTCAGGAGGTTTGCTAGGGGTACTGGGAGAGTTAAGTGTCTTGATTAACTAAAACCTCCCAAACCTTCCTGGACCTGCTCGTTAAATCTATGAATGGCCCAAACCACATCTGATCTCAGCTGGGTGGCACAATGGATAGAGTGCTAGGCCTGAAGTCAGGAAGCCCAGAGTTCAAATCTGGCCTCAGACACTTACTAGTTAGGTGACCCTGGGCAAGTCACTTAACTCTGCTTGCCTCAGTTTTCTCATCTGTAAACTGAGTGAAGGAAATAGCAAACCACTCCAGAATCTTTGCCAACAAAAATCCCAAATGGGATCACAAAAAAAATCAGCCATGACTGAACATCAATAACTCCAAACTCCAAATCTAAAATTTCTTCCTTCCCTGGAATATAGGTACTTACTAAATACTTTTCCATTCATTCTTCCCACTGTATTTTCTAAAGGAGTACACAGAGAGAGCTATCTCTCTCTCCTATCACCCTAACCCCAGCATGATGCCCTAGTCCTTGACGTTTGATAAGTATTTCAGGAAAGAGAAATACAACACAGCTGTGATTCAGTGGTAAAATACAGGATTTGGCTCCTAAGGACCTGGGTTTGAATTCCAGCCCTACTACTTCTAGCTTGAATGAATTTAGCCAAGTGGCAACTTCTCTAAGCCACAATTTTCTGCCTGATGGGATTGGATCAGAAGATCTCAGATCTCTTACAGGTGTCACAGACTACAGTCAATTCAGGTAGCCACTTGTAGGCTCTGATCCCAGGCAGAATCCCAGAGAAGTAACAGTAGGAGACTTGGAGGTAGGTCCATTGTCTGTTAGGCAGGGATATAGTAGGAGACTTGCAAAGCTCTCTAAAGTCTCCAGGAAACCTTTCTATTTATTACAAGCCCTTCAGTTCAACCCTCTAAATTTAAATCAAGTTATTCATTGAAGAGCAATCATTCAGAAAAGGATTTTAGAAGGCATATTTTAAACCTCCTTCCCCCTCCACTCCTTTACTGATAAGAAAACTGAGCTCAGAAAAGGGAAATGACTTGATCAAAATTATAAGGTACATTAGTATCAAGCCAAGGCTGTAACTCAGGTTTCATGCTGAGTTCTACTCAGCAGGTTCTGGGTCTGCCTGGAAAAAAAAGAAAAAACAGGCAAATGCAACTGAGAAGAGAAAATGAGAAATCCATATCTTCTGTTTCTGTCTTTTTTTTCCCCAAAGAGGAAATTACAGCTACTGCTGAACATCACCTACTGTTTGGCAATTTATAAGCACTCTACTACAATAAGCACATGACAATTCATCTCCCATCTCAGAGCCTTTGCTCTGGCTGTCCCTCTTGCCTCAAATGCCCTCCCACCTTACCTATGCATCTTTAGTTTCCCTGGATTCCTTTCAGATATAACTTTAGATTTCATTTTCTACAGGAGGCCTTCTTCAGTGCCCCCAGTGGCTCGTATCTTCTCTAAGAGATTACCCCTCACCTATTCCAAATATGTGTCTTCATTATTCTTTCAGTTGCTTCCCTCTTTAGAAGGGGAGTGGCATGAAGGCAGGAGGGTTTTTGCATTTTCTTTGTTACTGAGCACTGGCCAAGCACAGAATAAAGCTTATGAGATAATGCTCATGGACTGACTAGCTTCTACTTTTAGAGTTACCTGGGGAACAGAGAGGTTAAGTGATCTGCAAAGTATAAGTCAGAGACTTCCTCCCTCCCTGCCCCTCTAGCCAGCATGGAGGTTCATTTCTCTCTAATGGTTATAAATACCACTTAGTCAGCACTTAGTAGTGAAGGAGCCTGCACACTCTCGTTAGCTGATAACCAAAGGGTCAGGGGCCTGGGTTAAAACCCTTAATGGTTTCCTATGGTCTATGAAGTAACGTTCCAGAGGCTTGGCCAGGCATTCCAGCTTTGCTACTGTTCAGTGCCAACCTACCTTTCTACTCTTAGTTCTAATTATTCCTAATCATGTATTCCAACCAAATTAGCCTACCCATTATATGGTTTTGGGCCCCCAGTCCCAGTATCTGGAATACCCTGGCCTCACCTCTATCTCCACCTCCGATGCTACCTACTGCCTCCCTAGGGTCTTCTTTGATTGCTCTAACCAAAAATACTCTTTCCTCCTCCAAGCCCAAATTAATGCTTTGTTCACACTCTTTTGTAAGAGGTAGTTGAGTATGTCTCCTTTATGTCTCCCTATACAGGCTTCGCTGAGTTCCTAGAGGGTGGTGATTTGATTATCTAAATCAGTGGTGTAGACCTCAAATTGAAACGCAGCCCACTAATTGGTACATAAGGATGCCTGCAGGCCACATACCGACTCAGTTTTAAACGTAATATTACTTATGTTTTGTTAAATATTTCCCAATTACATTTTAATCTGGTTTGAGATGCACTGGAGAGCGTTGCACATGAACGTTTGACACCTGCGATCTGAATCATTTGTCTGTCCCTGTCCTTTAGCCCTGCACATAATAGGCCCCGAAATGACTAGCTGGGGGATTTGGGGCTCAGGGTCTCTAGGAGTGTTGCCTTGGAAGGACTTCAGAGATGCTGTTCTCTTGAAAAAGTCTGATCTCCAAAGGAGAACGGACTTCTCGGTCCTTTCAGCTTTCTCAAGACAGTAGGAATACTCATTAACTTCTCGGTCACCACAGACATCTTCCGCGGCTGACCCCGAGATTCCAAAGTTTTCCACTGGGGAGTAACTCCATCAGGTGAGGGGGCATGGCCTCCGGAGAGCTCGGCCTTCCTCCTTCCCCGGCAGAGCCCTCTCCTTCCACCACCAGACACACCTGGAAGTGTTGTGTGTGGGGAGGGGAGTGCTATCTGGGACGGAGAGAAGGCTGAAGCTTTCTTTTTTTCACCTCCGGAAGGGCAGTCTCTATTACATTAGCCCTTGGAGGTCGGTGAGGTCATTCTGGGTCCTTCCTTATTAGGGAAGTTAAGATGGTACAGGGGAAAACAGGAAGGTCTCTGAGGTGCGGGGTTCAAAGCTAGTCTCCACTACTACTGTGGACCTTTTATTATATTGTGACCTTATGAAGTCACTTAATCTTCTACAGTTTCAGTTTTTCCCTCAGTAAAATCCAGGAGCTTAACCCGGAGGCCCCTTCCAGGACCCTGCAGCCAGTTCTGGTCTTGATATAAAGAAGTCGGACCCTACCTGAGGAATGCCCAGCTTAACGGATCTGAGGCACCTTTCTCCCATCCCCTTCCCCATCCCCATCCCCATCCCCATCCCCATCCCCACCCCCACAGGCCTTCAGACAGTCAGCACTGAAACTTCGGGCCAAGTTTCTGGGCAACTTTTCCGAAATGCAAACAACATTCTAAGTCCTGGAAGGAGATTCGGTCAGGAGATGGTGTGATCTGAATCAGGTGAGGTTAGTCAGGGAAGGCTTCCCGGAGGAGGGGATGCCCGTGTAACTCACACTTCAACAACGTTTTCCAGCTTACAAAGCTCTTTCCTCATGACAATGAGATGAGTAAGGTAGGTCGGAGAAGCACTCAGTTCCAAGTCACCGAAGGTCCCTGAATCACACAGCTAACAGGTGGCCGGGCTTATCGAACGACCACTAGTTTGGGGCTGCAAGGTTCTCTTCCTCAGCCCCCTCTTGCCCGTAAGGACATAGGTCTCTACGAAGACCCTGAAGCCTGGCCGACGCCGCGTGCCCACCCCCGTCCAGGCAGCCTCTCGCTCTGCGGGTGGTCGGGGTTCCCATTCACCCTCTTCCGTTCATCCCTCCCAGATCCGAGGTCTTCCCTCCCGGGGAGGGAAAGGAGGGAGGACCGTGGGCAGTGCAGAGCGACAGGACCTGGGAGCATCGCCAACTGCCCCGAAAGTTTCCTCCGCCGCCGCCCAGAGAGCGAAGGATTCCGCCGCCGCCTCCCTAAAGGCAAGCTTCCAAGACCCCCTGGGGTTCCCCAGTGGAACATCGGCAAGGAAGCGGACAAGGTCTACTCCGACGGGCCCAGGCATGCCCGGGCTGGAAGACGGCGCCTACCGGGCAAGCCGGGCCCAACGGGAAGCCCCTCCCTCCCCAGCCCCCACTCCGTCCTAGGTAGCTGTCCAGGGCTCTTCCCCCGGGAACGCAGTCAGAGGAAGAAGAGTGGGGGGGCAGCGGCGGCCGCTTGATGCAATCCCAGCGCCAGGTTACAGCTGCCCCCAATTCCCAGCCTCCGATCCCCATCCCAGAGCTGAGCCGGCCGTCGAGCCCGTCCCGTGGCCAGAAGGGCCGGACCCGGGGCTGGGGAGAGGAAGGCTCGGGGAGGGGTCCGGGCCACTCACCTCCGCGGTCCCTGCGCCGCCGCACTGGGTGTAGGGGATGTAGCCCTGGATTCCGGCGCAGTTCTCCGCGTCCGCCACGATCATGGTGCCAGCCAGCGCGCACCTTCCTTGCGGGGCCCGCGGGCACGGCCGCGGGGGCACAGCGCGCAAGCGGGTCCTGGGGTCGCAGGCGCTCCCGGCGAGGTGGGGCTCCGCACCTGTCCGCGGACCCACGGTCCCGCACCGGAAGGGTCCGTGGCTACCCGAGGGGCGCCCCAGTTTCTACCGTGGCCCCGGGGGGTCTTAGAATTCTCGAGTGAAGAACGTCTCGGCTGCCGCAGCTCACAGACATCCCCGAGCCCGACTGCCTTTAGCTTCTCTGGATCCGACCTCGGCAACTGGGACCTACCCGACGCAGGTCGGAGGGGTGGGGAGTGAGAGGGAGGGGGGGACACAAGCCTCAGGCTTCGGCCAATCGCCTACGCGTTGGTCCGGCAGGAGGCGGAGACGCCTGCCCTCCTCGAACAGCTTCTTTCCACTATCTTCCAATGGGCTCGGGGAGGCGCTGGGGGAGCTGGGAGATGTAGTTTTACCCTGGAGAATGTTGCAAACTTTTGCAAGAGGGTTACTCATAAACAAGTAAATGAGAAACGAGAGACCGAGAGTGACAGTCCCAGATAGTCATGATTGCATGATGAAATGCAACTTTTTAGGGACTAGTCAGGGCATCTGGGTTTATAATTTCAAGCCATTTCATGCTACAGATTTAAAAACTCTGGTGAGGTTATTTAGGGTCCCTGGATGGCTTTTCGAGGTGACTGTTTATATTGAGCACTGCTGGAGCTAATTATAGGTCTGAACCCGAGGAAGTATTAAAAGGTCTTTCAGTATATTCACTTTGCCCTCAAGCAGGCCCGCACCTTCAAACATACCAGACAAAAGAGGACCCAGCCTATATCTGAAGTTCTGCATAAAGGATTTCATAACTTCCTTAAGAAATTCATTCTGGTGCCTAATTTCAGCCTCTCTTGCTGGAGTTTCAGTCTTTCCCCACTCCTTTACCAGTCTGCACTATCTGACACTATATTTAACAGGATTTAATCACCCGTTGCTCCTTTAATCACTCAATCAACAAATATTTGCTGAATTCCTCTAAGGACCAGGGCACCAAGTTTGAAACTCTCCCCCCTTGTTCAAGACATGGAACTATCTTGGTTTTCCAATCTACCAGTTGATGACCCTTTTTCCTCTCCTATATAGATTCCCCTCTTTGATTTGCTCCTTATCCAGGAAAAGGGGCATTTCTCCTAAACTTCTGGCCATGACCTTCTCTCTCTAAGAAAGGGAGGATAGAGATGGCAGAGGGCAACGATGCAATACCATTCCTGAGTTACATTTTCCCCAATTCTCACAGGCACCCACCACCCCAGCCCAGCAGCTGAGATATGAAATGGCAGCTAGCCCTTTAAACTTAGCACAGATGGAGGTAGAAGAAGTCTAGGCAGGAATGCTATCTTCAGGACGTGGATGACATTGGGGGAGTAGGGAAAGCAACTGGGTCCCTGACACCTCCCATTTCAGTTTGGGGTTCTCAAACTGCTCCTAGCACCTCCATGCTGTAGACTTCTCTCAAATTTGTCTTTTAATCTCTGATTTCTGCTTTCACTTCCAGCTCAGATTTTTCAACTACTTGCTGGACATTTCCATGAAAATGTATCCCTGGAAATTAAAAAAGTTGAAAGCTGAACTCATTTTCCTAAAGGTACTTTCCCTTGATTTACTCATTTCTGTTAATGGCCCCCAATAATTCATTAACCTGATTGAGCTCTGACTCTTCTCTCTCCATACACGCTATCAGGCGCCAAACTTTGTTCATTCTTCCTTCCTATTTCCAGAATCCCTGCCCTAATGTAGGTAATAGTGATCACCTCTTACTTGGACTATAATACTAGCCTCCTCCTAACTCTTCTCCTGACTCCCTCAACCCATGCTCCACACCTGCCAGAAGAATCTTCTTTTCCTTTTTTTTTCAGGGTGGGGTGTAAGGGGGGGAGACAGTAGGGGTAAAGTGACTTGCCCAGGGTCACACTGCTAGTAAGCATCTGAGGCCAAATTTGAATTCCTGTTATCCTGATTCCTGGGGACGTGCACTATTCACTGCGCCACCTAGCGGCCTCCCAGAAGAATCTTCTTAAAGCCAAGGTTTTACCCTGCTACTCAAATGTTGGAAGGTCTTTAATGGTTCCCCATGGTTTAAAAGTGATAAATCTAATCTCCAAATCCTGGCATTTAATACCCTCCACAAATGGCTCCAAACTCTTTTTCCAATCTTATACAATGAACTGAGAGGTCCAAGAGACCTTGGTAGTCATTTAATCTCATTTTCAGATAAGGGAACTGAGAATGAGGGAGATTAAGTGATTTGTCTAAGTCACCCAAGGAGAGCAGCAGTTAGAATTTGAACCCAGGTTCTCTGAGTACAGATGTATTGATATTTCTGCTACAACATTATATATGATATTGGTGTTTCAAGGCATATACAGCTTCCCTTTGTACTCTGTGCTTCAGCCAAACTGCACTAGTGAATATTTCCAAACACACTTTCCCATTTCCCTGCAATAATAGCTAGTAACCTCTCCTCCCCCCTCCCCCCTCCATTCCTTAGAGCTGTCTGTTGAAATCTCACTATCCTTTAAGGGTCAGCTTCAAGGACACCTCACCCCCCAGGCAAGTAATCTCTCTTTCTCTCTATCTCTGCCTCCCTGTCTCTGTCTCTCCCCCTCCCTACTCCCACAGCACTATCTACTGTTACCATGGTACTTATTGCCTACTGCCTTATATTTGCACTTAGTGTCAACATCTTTCCCCCCTGAGACTCCATGGCAGGGATCGTGTCTCATTGATCTCCAATATATAACAGCAACAAATAACATTCATATAGCACTTAATATATAACTAAAGTGCTTTGTAATAACAAATCTCATTTTTTTCCCCCACACAAAAGCCTTAGGTTGGTGGTGCAAGTATTATACCCCTTTTATAGGTCAGTATACTAAGGTTCAGAGATAAAGTGGTTGGCCCAAGGTCACATAGGAAACACTAGAGCTGGGATAAGAATGTAGACTGCTTCTCAAATACAATGCTTTTTCTGATTTCACTACATGCTGTCACTACTGTGTCTCCCTCTGCACGGGAACTCAATAAATAATCTTTGAATTTAATGGACATTTTGATTTGAAACAAGCTCACATAAAGAAATCTAGGTGTGCTTCTTCAAGCCTGTTTGAAGCAATCAGTTCATCTGACTTTCGGCTTCACTCCCTCCCTTTTCTGAGCAATAACAGAGCAGTCTCAATCACTCGTTCTCCAGGAATTCTCAAGTCAGTGGTCCGAGGTATGATTCCCATGGCAGGGGGACTCCAGTTTGAGAAATATACTAGACCCAGAAATCTAAAAACAAGCCCCAGCACAAGGACTGTGCATAGCTGTCTATGCTAAGGGGATGCGTTTCCTTCCATACCGTGAGGCCGGGTAAGACTGCAAAGGCTTGAAGTGGCTGAAGCCACTCCAATGAGTCTAAAACGGACCCCAGCAATTGGAAGGGAAAAGACCTGTTTGAATCTGCGTTAGCTGACAGTGCCCTCAGCTGGGCACACGCTGCTACAGCTCAAAGTAGTACCAGAGAAAAAAGGTATCTTTGAGTTTCCCTTGTGCACCCTCAAGTTATAGGGCATGAAAGTGGAGCCCTCAAAGGGGCTGCAATGTGCACAAGATCACAGAGCTAGAAATGGTACAACCAGAATTTGAACCCAGCTTCTCCGGTCAGAGACCAGGAATTCTGGCCACAGTGCCTCTCTTCCCAAACATCCTGATACGCAGTTTGGATCAACCTGTCAGTAGTGACCAGCTGTGAAGTCCAACCATTAGCTCTGAGGATGACTCTGCTTCTGGGCAAAATATGACCACCCGGGATGGTCATTTCGGGCAACTTCCTAGAGTAACTGAGGAACAGAGAAGGGACTGGCACGGGGACAGACTTTTCCCAAGTCATACAAAGCATTATTGGTAAGCAATGTCTAGACTCCTGATTCAGGGTTGTGCCCCCTTGTAACATAATGCCCTGACAACCTGACATCTCTCCCTAAGGTCAGTGACCTTTATCTCTTTGGGTTCCTCCCCATCAACATTTTCTAATTCCCAAGACATGCCTACATATTCCCTTAATTTTTAAAAAAAATCTTCCCTGCATTCTTTCTGCTTCCCAAGACAATACCCCCTCCTCCTGTTATTCCCATGAGGAGTCCTACTCACCAGCAGGATCCCCTTCTCCCAGGTTGGATCCTCCCAAGGCAACAGCATTCCCTGAACATCCTCAGATACCGATGCCTCCCCTCTCTGCACTTTGCTGAATTCCCTTGGCTTTCTCTGTTCATGCTAGATGACTGTACTAGTGCTGCTCTGATTCCCCCTTGGGGTCATCTAGTCCATACCCCTCGTTTGACAGATAAGAAAAACTGAGACTCACGATGTGAACAACTGTCTTTCTAATTAAATCCAGTAATAGGGAACTTTTCAAGGTGGGGAAACCCTAAGGGAGGCTCAATACCTTTGCAAGCATCTCCAGAAATCTTCAAAACAGGTCCATCACACCTTCTTCTCAGCCTTGGCAGACAGCGTCAGGTGGACCCGAACTGATCAAGAATACTACCTTAAACCATTCCTTTTGCCAGCTTTTTTTCTCTTTTTGCTCAGCAACAGGCTCCCTTTTATATGTTGACTAGTGACCAATTAAAAGGGAGATGGGCGGGATTTGTCTGGCAACCAATAGCTAACCTCTGGGAATAGCTCC
This sequence comes from Potorous gilbertii, assembly GCA_028658325.1. Lineage (NCBI taxonomy): Eukaryota > Metazoa > Chordata > Mammalia > Diprotodontia > Potoroidae > Potorous > Potorous gilbertii. The sequence continues at coordinate 54,754,333 of CM053771.1, read as the reverse complement.
AAGAAGCTGATAGGCCTAGACCAATTTCTGACTTGGTTACAGGGGCTAAACCAAGGGCTTCTTACAAGGGTGGGGAAAGGATGATCTTTATGTCCTTGGGGTTCTGCCTTTTAATGTTTTCTGATAGGTATGGGCTTCAGTAGCCTACCTATACCAGACAAGACAATGAGCAGCTCTTTCTCTCTTTTCATAGAAGTGGGGTGAGGAGACAGCTGAGGAAAATTAAAGAGGCTAGGCTGTTAACTGATGCTCCATCCATCAGTCAATGCCATGCCAAACTAGACTGGTTTTTGTCATCAAGTGGGAAATTGTCTAATGTGGCCAACCAACCCCTAGCTGACAATGAGATTATGTTAACAGAGATCTCAGTTTTAATAGCTATTTGATGTTATTCAGTTGTTTTTAAGTTGTGTCCAACTCTTTGTGACCCCATTTGGGGTTTTCTTGGCAGAGATACTGGAGTAATTTGCCATTTACTTCTCCAGCTCATTTTACAGATGAGGAAACTGAGGCAAATAGAGTGAAGTGAATTGCCCAGGGACACACAGCTAGTATTTGAGGCCAGATTTGAACCTAGGTCTTCTTGACTTCAGGCCTGGCAATCTATCCACTGTACCACCTAACTTCCCTAGAATCAATGGGGCTGAAGACTTGAGAAACCATTTTAATCATCCTGGCATTGAAAGAAAGAAAACTAGATTTGAAGAAGACCTAGAAAGTCTTTGCTCTGCTACTTATGAACTGTGTGAAGAGAGGAAAGTCATTTATTTATTCTGGACGTGTTTCCTTCTGTGTAAAATTGAGATAAAAGTTGCATTAACTCATAGAATGTTCTGAGAAACAAATGAAATCATTCGAAACATCTTATAACCGATAAGTTAACTCTGATCGTATCTTTCCAACATCAAGAGAAATGAATGAAGTCATTGGACACGTTGGGTGGACTTTCTGTGGCTCACTCTATGGGAGGATCTGGACAGAAGACAGACAGGCATGGATGGGATGGGTAAGCTGTAACAGCACAGGGAAAAACCGTTCTCCAAATCAATGAAATTAGCTCAACTTCAGTATTTTCAAATGTAGGCTACTATCTAGTCCACTCATTTTGCAAGTGAAGACACTGAAGTCTTTTCCAAAGTATCACAGCCGGTTAAGGGTGGGGCTGGATCCGAGGACAGGTTTCTAGGGTGCTTCCCATAGCCTCATGGCTTTTCATTTATTAAGACACAGCCAGAGGTGGTCAATCTACGTGACAACGAACAATAGTAGAGTCTTGAGAACATAGTAACTTGTGACAAAGTCAATGGAATTAAGTACCCATAGACCAGGACCTGAAGACCTCCAGGCTGCTCCTCAGCAGGCCATTTTAAAATGATTTGGGGTTGACCCATTAAAAACATACATGTTGATGGTGGTAACCCTGTGGTACCAGACCCCAGAGCTATTAGTGGGAGCTAAGAAATAATTTCACTGCAATAGATGTGTGGTCAGTGGACTGTATATTTGCAAAGCAGTTAACGTAGAAGCCACTATAACCAGGGAAATCAGAGATTGACCAGGTCAACAAAATTTTTAAGAATGTAGGAACTCCAAGTGAGAAAATTTAGTCTGGCCACAATATCACTTCAGCAATGACAAAAGTGAGTTTCAAGGCCCATCCCCATGATAACTTGCAGAAAAGATTTGGTGCCCTCTTCTCAGACCAGGACTTCAAGCTGAAAATCAAGTTCTTGACTTACTTTCTGGCTGGAAAAGCAATGCAGATGGCCTGAAGTACAAGTACTTCTGAGAAACCCCTCTTCTCATCGACCCTTCTGTGTTTCCATGTGGTCAGCCAAGAGTGAGAAGCAGCAGGTGAAGAGCAGCATTGGCACCAGCTCTCCCTCCAGCCTCACTCCCCACATGCCATTAAGTGTACTGTAGGTAGCTAGGTGTGGGTGGACAGAGTGCTGGGCTTGGAGTAAGAAAGTTTAAATCCAGCCTCAGACACTTAGTAACTGTGTGACCCTGGGCAAGTCACTTCACCCTGTTTGCCTCAGTTTCCTCATCTGTGAAATGAGCTGCAGAAGGAAATGGCAAATCACTCAAATATTTTTGCCAAGAAAACCCCAAATTGGGTCTCGAAGCATCAGATACAACTGAAAACAATTAGCATTTTAACATGGTGGGAGGTGGTTGGATGACTGTGCACTGGGCTCTTTTCTTGTTGGCACTGTGCTAAGGGACAAATTTCTGGTACCTGTCTGTGACACTTTCTTGGGTACCAATTGCTTCCTCTATCTTTCCATCCCCTTCTCTTTTCCTTCTAACCTGCCCCTCCAGCTTGTTGCCTTCAGGTCCTAGACTTTGCAAGATTCCTCTCCTGGAGATCACTTGCTCCTGTGCTTCCACGTATAGTAAGTTCTGAGCTTGAGGCTGGGACTGATTTTGATGAGATGGAAAAACGGCAAAAGAAATTAAATAGAGGAAAGGGAGAAAAGGAAGAGATGAATTGGACAGAACAAAATGAGAGAGTCTTTCTATCCATCTTGCCAGTATACACCTCATCAAGCACACTACTCATCTTTCCTAAAGTCAATCAGCCCACTAGCATTTACCAAGTGCCTACTATGTGCCTAAGTACTGGGGAAGCAAAGAATGGTAAACTAACAAAATACCTGTTCTAAAGGAGTTCAGTCAAATGGCAGAAGACAGCCTGTAAACAATTATGTACAAAGTAGATAAAAGATAAATTAGGAGTAGTCTCAGAAGGAACTGAGATTAAGGAGGACTGGGAAGGTCTTCTGGAAGAAGGGGAAACTTTAACTGAGTCTTGAACAACGTTAGGGATGAAGGTGAAGAGAGTTCCAGGCATGGGAGACAGTCAGTGAAAATCTTTAGGGTCGGCAGATGGAGTGGCTTGTTTAAGAAACAAGTGGCCAGTGTCACTGGCTTGTAAGGTATGAGGGTGGTGATGATTATAGTGGTGTGAGAAGGTAGGAAGAAGCCAGGTTATGAAGGGATTTAAAAACCAAACCAAAAAATTTAGATTTGATCCTATATGTAATAGGGTTATATTGAGTAAGAGGGTGACAATCAGACCTGCACTTTGGAAAGAGCAGTTTCTTTCTGTTGAATGGAAGATGGTTTGGAGTGGGAAGAGACTTTCCAGAGAGAAACCAACCAGTAATGATGAGAGCCTGCACTAGAGTGGTGACCATGTCAGAGGAGAAAAGGGGGCATATGTCACAGATTTTAACAACTGATTGGACAAGGCGTGTGTGTGTGTGTGTGTGTGTGTGTATGAAAATGGAAAGTCCATTAGCCAGGGAGACATTGAAGATGACAGAAATAGGGATTAGAGAGGGGGTGATCTGCTACAGAAGACTGGATGGAATGGGATTACTTGGGTACGTAGTTTTCCTGGGGACTACCTCTTCACATGAATCAGGGATGGAGGAGATAGTGGCAGAAGCCATCTGTATGAGACGAGGAAAAGGGGAGGTGTGCTCTATAAATGTCTTCAGTCTTTTCAGTGAAATGAGGGAAGGTTCTCAGTTCAGAAGGTGAAGAGGAAGCCATGGGAAATTTGAGAAATCAAGGTTTGGAAAGCCATTGTGGTGGATTAATTAGGGAGGTATAACAGGAATGCCTTGCCCCTGTGAAGGCCCAGTCCAGATTACATAATTTGTAATAAAACCAGTCAGCAGCAGTTTGATGATTTTCTCCAGCTCTATTCAATGAGTAGGTGTAAAGTCAGCACACAACTGAAGTAATTCAAGGTAGGGGTTTGGCAGGGCAAGACCTCTGGCAGGATAAAGCGGCAAGGGATTTGAGAGGGCAATGTAGCATTAAACTTCTTCACTGAGGGACCAGAAGAGCAAAGAGAGAGTAACCAGTGCAAGGTCAATGGTGTGGGAATGAACTGAGGAGGTAGATTATTTGGGAATCAGTGAGGATGAAAAACAGGGTTTGGGGTTGCAAGGTGGAGGGAGAGGTAGAATGACAGCACTGTGACCAGTTATGAGAATTTCAGAATTCATAAACATGCATGTAGAACACTTGAGGATGATAAGGTCCAAGGTATGACCATCTTTGTGGGGAGCAGAGTAGGTCATGGGAAATGAGTTAAGGCTTTTTTATGGGAGTAGCAATTTGTATGGAGAGGTCCTTAGAGTAAAGGTAAGAGTTGGGGAGGAGAATGAGGCAGGAACTGAATTCATTGAAGGAGAAAAGGAGTGTCTTGAAAGTCTGGAGACAATAATCACAGGAGTCTCGATTGGGTAATAAACAAGAATTGAATGAATTCAAAGGAGAGGAAAGGGATTCTGTACCTTTGTGCCTATCCTCCAACCCTTCTTGGTCTGGACCACTGGAGATGGCCCAGGATGCAGTGGGGGACATTGGCCTAGGACAAACAGCAACTTTCCTTGATATTTTACCCATTCTTCATGGCTATGATTAAATACTACCTTCTCTGATCACCTCAAGCACAAATAACATCCATGTACTTTGTGCTTCAACATACATGTGTGTGTAATGGGAAAAGCACTGGCCTGAAGAGCCCAGGACCCTTATTTTGAGCCTTGGCTCTGCCAATTGCCAGTCACAAACTCAGGTCTTTCCTAACTTCGAGTACACTGCTCTTGACGTGATGTTAGTACCCTTTGAGACTAGTTTCCCTGAGGCCCAACTTCACCATTTACCAGAGGTCTGAGCTTGGTAAAATCACTATCTCCCAGAGGTCCTCATCTCTACTACAGGGATAAGATTTGTGCAACCTACAAGTACAACGTCATTGGGAGGATCAAATGAGAATGCATTTGACAAAGACTTCTGTACATTTTAAAAGGGCTAATACAGATGTATGCCTGAGTTCCAAGAATAAAAACCTTCTTCCTTACAGGTACTGACATGATGTTCTTTTCCTGGTCCTCATTCATCTGTCTCTGCTGACTCCTGGATCCTCTCTCCTCTTTTTGTTCCCTTAGCTCTTCTCCTACACATCTGTTCTCTTAGTCCCCTTTGTTAGCTCATTACCAAGTCACATGCACTAACTATGGATGTACCTTAAGGTTCTCCACTGGGCCTTCCCTCTTTTGGTGACCTCATGTGCTCCTAGGAGTTCCTCTATTTGGATTATACCTAGATTGATTTACTTGGCCCTAGTCAGTTTGCTAAGCATCCTCAGGTATCTTAAACCGAATGTTCCCCAGGCTTCTCAAATCCACTTCCCTCTTTGAAATTTCCTTATTGCCATCATCCTACTGGTCACCTAGGTTTTTGATCTTGGTATCACCCTTGATTGCTTATTCTCACCCCACACTTCCCATCTTGTAATTTCTACTCCACAACATCTCAGGTATCAGTCTCCTTTAACTACTTTCCAGTTAACAGTGTACATCCAAGAGGGACATCTCAAACTCAACATGTCTAAGGTAAGTCATCAACTTTTCCCTAACCCTCTCCTCTTCTAAATTACCTGAGGGTACCAGTCTTCACAATTATCTTAGTGGCATCCTTACTCCTAACTCCTCCTCACACACCCAATACTTCATCTCCTGCCTGGACAACTTTCAGCAGTCTTCTGATTGGTCGGTCTGTCTTGCCTCTACACACTCCAAGTTAACCTCCACATAGGAATTGATTTTCCTAAAGCACAGGTCTGACAACAACCCTCTGTGCCTATTACTGGGATCAAACGTAAGCTCCTCCGGCATTTAAAGCTCTTTATAACCTGTCCCCGTCACATCTACAGTCTAGCTTTTCGCTTTCGGCCCAGCTATCCTGGCCCACCTGCTGCTCCTTACACAACCATCCACCTTATTTCCATGCTTTCCCAATCACAGCCCCCTAGATCCGACCTCCTCTTTTTATCTCTGCCTCGGAATTCCTACTGTCCCTTTCAAACCCAGCTCAGGAACTACCTCCCTAATCCCCCAGATGTTGGTGGTTCCTCCCCCAAACTGTCTTGTATTCATCTTGTGCATATATTCTGTATATCCTTCAATTTATGCGTACACGTCTCCCTGGACAAACCCACTCAACAAGCATACATTAAGTGCCAACTGTGCTAGGCACCAAAAAAAGGGGCAAAACTCAGTCCCTAGTCACAAGGAGCTCACAGTTTAGCATGAAGACATGATATAAATGAAAATAAATTGGAGCTAATCTGTCAGAATGTAAGCTTGAGTGCAGTGACTATTAACACTTGTATCCTCAGCACTTAGCAGAATGCCTGACCCATAGTAGGTGCTCAATAATTGCTCTTCGCTTGAGTTAGCACATTTACTTTAATGGTCAATTTAGAAAGGAATCATGGATTAGAAAAATCAGGCATTGATTATCAGCACTACAGAGCACTAATTCTCATCCCAACCACCTAAAAACACTTATGACCACGTCTCCAGGGTAATCGCTCTTCATAGCATAAGAAGGAACTTCGAAGAAATCAGTGATCACAGTTTATTACCATTTGGTTGCAATACACAGCAAAAAGTACATTAAGCTAGAGAGTATGTCACATCGGGCACACAAGTAGTGGACAATCATTCCATAGAGAGATTAGGGCTGATCACTGAAGAAGAAAATCAGCTTAATCATGATCATTTTTCAGGTTTTTAATCTTGTTCTTATGACGCTCAATTTCTTTCTGCAGGCGTTGTATCTCCTTCTCATGGTGCGTAATTTCTTCCTGATGGTGTTTCCTCAGGGAAGCCAGCTGCTGTAGGCTCTTCTCTCTACAATGATACACCAGCTCTACGTTGGACCCACAATCCTCACCTCAGGGTACCACATCCTGTACGTAGCCTCAAGTACTTACACAGCAGGTTTGTCCCTTTCTTGTATCCTCCTGTTGACTATTCTTTCTCTATTAGAAGAAAGGTCTCTCCAAACTCTAAAATCCTATGGCCATCCAGTGCATGCATGATAAAGGTGGGCTTTGCTTTACCCTGTGATTTGAAGGGCTCCAGAGCGGTCTCAAGCATTTTCCTTACCTTGGGGTCACTTAAGGATCTTTGATTGCATTGGTGTGGGTAATCCCTCCACCCATCTAAGTCAGAGTCTCTCTGGGTCTCAACAAATGATCTTCATGATTTATAGTAGCCTACAAAGTTTACCACCTGATGTCCAATCTTCCAGTAATGAACTCAAGTTTCTGGTCTTTGGGCAGACAGTCTGTCATGAAGTACAGCCTTTAAACACTTCTCTAGCTTGGTAAGACCTACCCGGAATTAAGCACTATTGGAAAAGCCTTCAAGAACTCAGTGTCATTTCCTTACCAGGATGGAGAAGAAGATTCTATTAACACATACATGGGACATCCTTTTATATTCTACCATTAAGGTTTCATTCCTCTTAGTGGTCTCTATTAAAATATCACTAGTCCTGAGAAGAGTGACAAATCACTAAAACTGAGTGTAAATTAGCTTTGATGTAAAGATAGCCTTTGAGAAGAGTAGAAGGGGAGGAACTGGAAGGTGACTAAAATAGTATCAAAAAAAAAAAAAAGTGAGATTGAGGGGACTAGACTCAAGAAGACCAAACTCAGGAGATGTTGTAGCCAGAGCTTGTGCTTATCACAGCCTTAGAATCACTCCAGCACCCTGATGAACAGCTATCAGAGGACTTCAGTGGGAATTATGGACAAATAAAAGATGTACTGTACAATCTTCACAGGCTTATGAGAAAAGGGCTCTCTAAACCTTTTTGCTCAGTTGTTTCCATCATGTCCAACTGTCTGTGACCCCACTGGGTTTGCCATTTCCTTCTCCAGCCCATTTTACAGATGCCCATGGTCCCACAGCTAGTTAAGTGCCTGAGTACTTGAACTCAGATGAGTCTTCTGATTCCAGGCCCATCGCTTTATCCATGGTGCCACCTAGCTGCCCCTTCTAAACCTTAGGATATGGCAGAATGGAAATGTCAGTCCTGCTTGACAAGCTCTACTTGTCTTATTCCTAAGACAGAACAGGAAATATCTGTGTGCCTCAGGTTTTGGGTATTTTTTTCTAAGGAGGTGGGATGTAGGTTCTGAAAATGAGTTCACTATCCTAGGAACTCCAGGTAAGGACATTGGCAACTGTTCTGCAATTTATAATATTGGAGCAGGGATACTTAACCTTTTTTTGTCAGGAACCCCTCTAGCAATCTGGTGAAGCTTATGGATCCCCTTCTCAGGATACTTTTAAGTGTATAAAATATACAGGCTTCAAAACGAAACCAATTTAGTCATAAAATATTTAAGACTTAATAAATTTGTCCAAGAAATTTAGTTCATCACAAAATACATGCCTGCATGCCATGTGCAATGGACTTTTATAAAAATAGAACAGTAATTATTCTTAATTGTAGGCTTAATCAGCCTAGGTGGATGCCTACTTGATTCTGGCTCAGTATCTGTTCTAGTTAAAGAACACAGGCCTAACTCAACAGTAAGGAAGAACTGTGGACACAGCCAGGAGTAAACCCAGGAAAAGAATATCAATTCCTTTCTTTTGGGGAGAAAGGATGCATGCATGCATGTAACCTCAGTTAGCATTCATCTTTATGGGCCTGTTTGTCTGTAAAATAAAATGACTGGTCCTGTCCAGTTCTCCATTTCTGTGGTCCTTGCTTGAGAAGATGTTGCTGAATACTGTTTGCCTGTCTGCAGTGTTATCATTTTGTACCTTATGGGGCAGCAGCTGACTAAGCTTGTAAGATATTTGCCAAAAGGGCTAGACTGTGGCATGGATGAGAATAACAAAACTGAAAACTGAGAAGGGACCTTGAAATCCTTCGTTCAACCCTCTCATCTTTACAGTTAAGAAAAACCTAGAGAGAAGGTAATTTGCTCAAGGTCACACACATAGGAAACAGCAGGGCCAAGATTTAAAAGCTAATCCTTTGACTCTAACTCCACTGCCCTTTCAACGTCACCAAACCACCTCCCAAACTGAACCTAGGGGCTTTCCTTGCTGGGTGGAGATGCTAGAGACCTAAAAGCTGTGCCCACCAAGACTTCGAGGCCTGTAAGAAGGGTGGCCTGCGATCTGGACAGACCCGCCCACCGGAATCGGGGAGCCTTAACCTCTGGATGGGCGGGGCTGAGGAACCTGGAGGCCAAAAGTCAGATTCCTAGAAAAGTCAAAGGGGAAAGGCTGGGGCGGCTGAGTCCCCACGTGCTGCCCCCTCCCTCCCCCTCCAATATTAGTCTGCGTGGCGGTTACTTCGTATCCACTGTTCCCACCCAGGGCGGCTCGGGCTTCAGCATAGGATCTCTTCCTATGGGGGTCCCACGGGAAGTGGCGAATAAAAAGATAAGGGGGGACAGGAGGAGCTCTCGGGGATTTGGCTGGATCTGGCGGCCTAGGGTCTAAAGGAGACAGGGGGAATTCGGCGGGGGGGGGTTCCAGGATGGGCTGGCCCCTGGGGGAGGGGAGAGAATGGGTTCGGTCCTCACCGGAAGTACCGGTCCTCCTCGGCCTTCTCCCTCTGGCCGAAAGCCCCACCAGCCTCCCGGATGGCACCGGAACTGCCGCTGGATTCGTCGGCAGGGTTGCTGCTGAACTGCGGAGACAAGAGGCGGGGAAAGGGGAGTGAGCGAGGCCGGGCTGGGCCGGTCAGGCCGGGCCGAGCGGCTGGGGAAGGCTCGCAGTACCTGGCGGGGGTAGTCCAAATTGTAGCCCCGGGCCTGCATGGTTCTGGCGCCCCACAGGCCGAGTCCAAGTCGGGTCGCGGCCACAGCCGTACACGCCATGCTCGCCAGCTACTGCAACCCCCACCCTTCGGCAGCCTCGAGACCTTCAGCGACGTCGGGCCTACGCGTTGACGTCACCCGCCCGGCGCAACAGGCGTAGCCAATCCCTTGCGCGGGGGCCGAAGTGCGCAGGAGAGCGGCGAATCCGAATCGGGAAGGGGCGGGGTTTTGGTCGGCAACGGCGACTCCAGGATGAGGGGCGGAGCCAAACTGCAGCCAATCAAGAACAAGGGCCCTGCGGACGCGCTCTGGGGTTGTTGATGAGAGGGGGAAGGGCGAGGAGGGGCGAGGCAGGGAGAGGGTGGGCGTTTGCACCAATCAGAACTCGGTGGGAACCTGGCAGGTGGAACGAGTTGGGGGCGAGTGGGAAGCTGAGCATTCTTTTAATTAAAAAAATTATTGATCACTTTTATTTTAATCTCCTCCTTATTCCCAAAATTCCTTTCCCTCCCACCTTCCCAGAGACCCATCCGTTGTCCCAAGGGAGAAAGGCTGCCCTGCTTCTTGCCTTCGTTCCTACAGGTGGTTTAGTGGACAGCGCCCTATACCTGCAGTCAGCCGTACCAGGAGTTCGGATCCAACCTCAGACACTGACTAGCTGTGTGACCTTGGACAAGTCACTCAACCCCTTGTTTGCCTTAATCCTCTAGAGAAGGGAATGGCCAACCACTCTAATACCTTTGCTAAGAGAACACTATGGACAACATTGACTTGCTATGATAGTCCAGAGGTCACCAAGACTTGGACCACGATGAATAACCCTCCCCTCTTTCCCCTCCTTCCATTCTTCCCTCCTTTTTCTTCTCTCCCTCCCTCCTCATATATGCATAATAGTGGGACCTCAGGATCAAAGACTTGGAAAACTCCAAATTGCTTTCCAAAATGGTTTTTCCAATTCAAATATTGATCAGCAGGGTAGTGCTTTTCTCCAAACCCTCCAAACACTGTTTCCATCTTTGAGATGGTTGTTTTCACTAGAGTCTAACTCTTCATGATCCCATTTTGAGGTTTTATTGGCAAAGATACTGGAGTGGTTTTACACTTCTTTCTCCAGCTCATTTAACTGATAAGGAAACTGAGGTAAGCTGGGTTAAGTGACTTGCCCAGGGTCACATGGCTAGTAAAGGTCTGAAGTCAGATTTAATCTCAGGAAGATGAGTCTTCTTGACTCCAGGCCTGGCACTTTTATCCACTGTGTCACCTAGCTGCCCCACTTCCATCCTTGGTCATTGTCAATTTGTTGATTGTGAGGTTAAACTTCAGAAGAGTTTGTTTGCATTTCCCTTATTAGAGATTTTTAAAGAATCTTTCATATGTTTATTAACAGTTTGGAATCACTTTTTGTAAAACTTGGATTATACCCTTTAACCAAATATTTACCCATTGGGAAATTATTTTTGGCCATAAATGTATTTTGTTAGCTTGCTATCCACTTGTAGTAGATTGGATAGGAAATCAGAATAGACCTGGTTTTAATGTCTTCCTTTAGATACTGTGTGACCCTTCGAAAGTCACTTAACTGATCTGTGCCTCAGTTCCTGATTTTTATAAAATGAAGGGTTGGATTAGATGGTCTCTGATATCAGTTTGAGCTGTAACTCTATGATTTCCAGTGCAAAGGTTTTGATACAAATTGGTAGGGATACTGGAAATTCTTAATTGAATCAAATTGCACATACTGTACTTGGTAGTAGGGATAAAAAGATGAAAAATAAGCCATTCAGCCTCCAAGGGGCTTACATCCTTCTCAGGAGAGAAATACACATAGATAACATATCCAAAATAAAAAATTATTGGGGGAGGGCAGAATCAGGAAAAATTTCATATAGGAAGTAGTGCCTGAGCTAAGTCTTAGAGGAAACAAGGTAATGTCAGTCAATAAACATTGATTAAGCAACTGCTGTGTACCAGGCATTGTACTAATCACTGGAGATACAAAGAATAGTAAAAGACAATCTCTGTTCTCAAGGAGAGCAGTAGAAAGGGCTAGACAACATGCAAATGACTATGGAAGAAGATTATATATGGAATAAATTGGAAATAATAGAGGTAAGGCACTAGCATTATAGGGATTAGGAAAGGTTTCCCATAGAAGGTAGAATTTTTTTAAATTCAGTTTTATTTTATTTTCAGTTCTGATTTCTCTCCCTCCGCCCAACTGAGAAGATGAAAAACAACCCAGAAAACCTCATAAATATGTAGTCAAGCAAAACAATTTCTGTTTTAGCTATGCTCAAAAAAAAGAAAGAAAAGAACATAGGCACTCTGAGTTCATCAGCGCTCTTTCTGGGGGTGAGCACTATGTTTTATCATGAGTCTTCCGGAATCCCAGTAGGTTGTTGCCTTGATTAGAGTTCCTGAGTCTTTGAAAGTTCTTTATCTTTACAATATCGTTGTTATTGTATAAATTGATCTCTTGGTCTGTATAGTTAAAGGTATGGTTTTTCCAGTAGTGATGTGTCGCTGTGAGGGATGAATTATAAGGTGAGCCCTGCAGAATCAGTGCTTTTGAAGTGTGATGCTAGAGAAGACTTTTGAGAGTCCTTGGACAGCAAGGAGATCACATCAGTCAATACTTAATGAAATTAATTCAGATTATTCACAGGAAAGTAAAACACTGAAACTGAAGCCTAAATACTTAAGCAACATATGAGAACAGATGAGAAAAATTGTTGTTGTGTTCATTTTTCATTTTTGATATCAGAGAAATGATGACATGACTTGCACTTGACTTTGCTTTGAGTGAGGGAGGGCTGTGCAGGTCACCAGCCTCACTTCTCCTCCAGAGCCATCTGAATCCAGTGACCAAGATAATCATCAGATGACTGGAGATGACCCAGGAAGAGGCAATTGGGGTTAAGTGATTTGCCCAAGGTCACACAGCCAGTGAGTGTCAAGTATCTGAGGTGAGATTTGAACTCAGGTCCTCCTGACTCCTGCACTGATGCTCTATCCACTGCACCACCTAGTTGCCCCATGAGAAGAACAGGGCTTACTGGAAAAGACCCTTATGTTGGGAAAGACTGAAGGCAAAAGGAGAAGAGAACACCAGAGGATAAGTTGAATAGATAGTGTCATGTAAGCAACGAACATGAGCTCATACAGACTTTGGGAGATGGTGGAGGATATCATCCCCTTCATCATTTCTTACAGTACACTAGTAATCCATCACATTCATATATCACAACTTGTTCAGTCATTTCCCAATTGATGGGCATCCCCCTAATTTCCAATTCTTTGCTACCATTTGTACATATGGAACTTTTCTTCTGTGTTTGATATCTTTGGGGTATAGAACTAGTAGCGGTATTGATAGGTCAATGGCTATGCATAACTTACTGACTTTTTGGACATGATACTAAATTACTTTTTAGAATGGCTGAATCAGTTTCACAGCTCTGACAGTACATTAATGTACCTATTTACTCAAAGCCCCTCCAGTATTTGTCATTTTCGTTTTTGTCAACTTTGCCAACTTGATGTGTGAGCGGTAGTATTTTAACTGGCACTTCAGGTGGAAGTGAGAAGCTAGAGTGTTTTAGATATGGATGACAACCAGTGAAAATGCCCAAAGTAGGTTGATGCGATGCAATGTCTTGTTTGAAAAAATACAAGGCCAGTGGTCCTGGATCAAAGAATATGTGGGAGAGAAGGGTATAAGGTACAAGAAGTGTGGAAAGTTGTGTGTGAGCAAAATCAAGCAAAGGAATCCCCACCATTACAAAGGCAGGGACAATAATTTTTCATATTTTTATTCCAAGTGCCTCTGATGGGACCATCTTGAGCACTTTTTTGGGATGATTTTTTGGTTTCAAACCTATAACTTTATCCATATAGCAAACTTCTGGTGAGAAAGCCACATCACACAAATTTGCAACTGTTCTCAATTTTTAGTCTTCTAGAGTTGCCTAGGGACAGTGAAAGGCAAGTCATTTGTCCAGAGCCAAGCCAGTGCCAGAGATGGGTCTCTGCCCAGGTCTCCTGGACTCTTACACTAGCTTTCTAACCACTATGTCAACCTTTACCATGTGTAAGACTTCACAGTTTCCTTTCCCCACTTAACAGTATTTTATTTTTTCCAATTACATGTGTGAGAGACAGCAAAAATTAAGTTTCCACAGTAAGTTATTGTTAATTGATGAAGTCACTGAGAATAAGTTAGATTAATAAGGCCAGCAGACTGCAGGTGCACTCAACCAATCAAAAGACAGACAGTGGCCTTCAGAAAAATTACAAAGTTTTTGATAAAGGAACTAAATCTACAGCTAGCTGGAACTAGTCAAGAAAAGCAACCTAAAGTTACCTGGAGAAGGTTTTTCTTCACTGCACTTGCTTAATGAATCTCATGCATATAAACAGACACACCCTGCATAAAATTATCCTTTCATTTTCTGATCATGGATCCTATGTTAAAGCATGTTTGGGAGGGCAATCACACTAAGGGGGGGTTAAGTAACAGGCATGTAGAGAAAATGATGACCTAATGGAGAATAGACCAATCCATCTCCTAGTGGGAGGATCTGTCTTGAACTAACAGTATATAGCTCATTTGGCTTCTATATTCAGTGCTCCCTCCTCTTGAAAAGAGGGTGGGGGCCTGCTTTGGCCAAAGTGTTCAATTCCTCTGAACTCTGCTATAATAAATGTTTCTTGTAACATCTAACACATGTAAAGATAGTTTTCAACATTCATTTTTGTAAGATTTTGAGTTCCAAATTTTTCTCCTTCCCTTCCCTCCCCCTCCTCAAGGCAGCAAGCAATCTGATATAGGTTATACAAGATACAATCATTAAGCATATTTTCACATTAGTTATGTTGTGAAAGAATCAGAACCACAGGAAAAAACCATGAGAAGGGGGTGGGAATGTGAAAATAGTATGCTTTGATCACCATTTAGACTCCATAGTTCTTTCTCTGGATGTGGATAGCATTTTCCATCACTAGTATTTTAAAATTAAGACTTTACTATGTCAGTAACAATCAATATTTATAAAATAAAATACTTACTGTGTGCACAGAGCACTAAGCCAGAGGAAATGGAGATAAAAAGTTTAGGTAAGACATAGTCTCTCAAGGAATTTACAGTATAATGGTCAAATCAAGCTCTTACTATGTGCCAGGTACTTTATCCCCACCAAGTGTTGGAGATAAAGGTAAAAGACAAATCTTGCTCTCTAGAAGCTCCCTGTTTAATGGAGGAGACTAATTGCACAGGTCTATTTATAAACAAGGGGTAGACGGGATAAATTGGAGGTGATCTCAGAGGGAAGGGATTAACTTTAAGGAGGATTAGAACAACATTCTTGCAAAAGGTGAGGTTTTAGCTAGGGCTTGAAGGAAGCCAGGAGGCAGACAGGAGAAGGGAGAGCATGCCAGGCATGTGGGACAGTCAGAGAAAATGCTTGGGGTGGATGGATCTTTTTTTTTTGGTTTGGTTTTGTTTTTGTTTTTTGTCTAGCAAGGAGGCCAGTATGTGAAGGGGAGAAAGGTGTAAGAGGCCTGGAAAAGCAGGAAGGCATTAGGCTACAAACTTTACAAGCCAAACAGGTGATTTTATATTTGAAGCTGGAGATACTAGGGAGCTACTGGAATTGACTGAATGTGTGAGGGTGGAAGAGAGAAGTGGTCAGACCTGTCACTGAGCACTGACAGCTGAGGGGAAGATGGAATGCAGAGAGATTTGAGGCAGGGAGATCAATTAAATTAGTAAGATATGGAACCTCATAATAAGTACAGTAAGACAGAAAACATTAACATAGATAGTTATGATGAA
This sequence comes from Potorous gilbertii, assembly GCA_028658325.1. Taxonomy (NCBI): domain Eukaryota; kingdom Metazoa; phylum Chordata; class Mammalia; order Diprotodontia; family Potoroidae; genus Potorous; species Potorous gilbertii. The sequence goes on along the minus strand of CM053771.1, from coordinate 54,738,839 downwards.
TGATATTACTTAAGAGACATAGTCCTTACAGCTGTAGAAAACAATACTTCTTCACCACAGTATTTTTAAATTTAAAATTTTTTAAATTTAAATGTAAAATTTAAAATTTTTTCCCCAATTACATGTAACAACAAACATTTTTTTCAAATTTTGAGTTCTGAATCCTCTCCCTCCCTCATTGTGATGGCAAGCAATTTGACTTAGGTTATACATTTGCAGTTATGTAAAACATATTTCCATGTAAGTCACACTGAAAGAAAACAGACAAAAAGGAAAATTAAGAAAAAGTATGCTTCCATCTGCATTCAGACTCCATCAGTTCTTTCTCTGGATATGGATTGCGCACAATAGTACTTTTAAAAAATACTGTATGAGATCAGTGGAAAGGGTGGGGGGAGTGCCTTAACAACAGGGAAGACTTTAGAAACCTTCATATTCCTCTTAGTATCTCTAGAACCTAGCCTAGGGTCTTGAACATGGTAGGCACTTAATAAACGTGAATTAGGTAATTATAGTAATATCTAATATTTAGAAAGCAATTAACATTTTGCAAGCACATTATATCCCTTATCTCATTTGAGCCTCTCAATAATTCTATGAGCTGTTACTGTTTAGTTGTGCCTCACTCTTTATGATCCCATTTGGGACTTTATTGGCAAATCCTGAAGTGTTTTGTCATTTCCTTCTCCAGTTCATTTTGCAGATGAGCAACTAAGGAAAACAGGGTTATGTGATTTGCTTAGAGTCACACATCTGAGGCCAAATTTGAACTCAGGAAGATGTGTTCCCTGACTTCAGATCCAGTACTATCTCCTTTATGCTACCTAGCTGCCCACGCATTAAGTATGACAAGTGTCTCTTTTTAAAGATGGGCTAAGTGACTTAACCGGGGTCGCTTTGCTACTAAGTATCTCAAATGGGGATTCCCGGTAGTAACATTTCCCCTCTGTAATAGTTACCGCTAGTGCTTATATACTTATATATTTAAGATTGCAAAGCACTTAAAACTTAATCAATACTATTAGTTAGGTAATACACATAGTTGACCTTTATGTAGCCATTAGTGATTGGCACAGCTCTTTACAAATATGTTCTCCTCTGATGCTCACGCTTGGAGGTTGGTATTCTTATTTTCCCCTGTTTTACACTTGAGCAAACGAAAGTCAAGTCCAGTATCTTTCTCAGCGTCACTCACTACCAAGTAGCTACAGTAGAACTTGAACTCAAGCCTCCCTGACTGCAGGTCAGGGGGACTAGGAAGCCAGAGGCTAGCTAGATTACGCAATGTTTTCTGAGTGTCACTGACATATTTGGAAGCTCTGTCTCCCCTGGCCATGGCATTACAGAGCTGTGTATACATACGTACACCTCTCTGGGGGCTAAGGTGTGCGCACAGCGAAGCACACAAATAAAAGACGGACAGGGAAGCTTTTGTCCTTCTTGGGCTGTTCAGCTCCTAAGTCGGCCGCCCCCCACGAGAGCTGCCCGTCCCACACCCAGGCGGGCAGGCGCGCTCTCGAGCCCTGCGTACTAGCCCTTTAAGAGGACGCCCCGGAGCGCTGGGGGCGGAGCCTGAGTCGACGCTGGGCCGCTGTCACGTGTGTCGGCGTCAGAGCCCTCGGGGGTCACGTGGTGGCTGGCTTGGGGAAAATGGCGGCTTCGGGGGAAAGTGGGGCCTCGGGCGGCGGCGGCGGCAGCACCGAAGAGGCGTTTATGACCTTCTACAGCGAGGTGAGTCAGACACCGGCCCCGGCAGCGGCGATGGTTGCGCCCGGAGCTGGACCCGTGGCGGCGGTGACGGCCCTGGCCGCTCCGCGAGGGCCCGAGGCCCGCTCGGGGACCGCTGGCGGTGCCGGGCCTGGCGTAGCCGCCTCCTTCCCTGGCCTGGGGCCCGCCCTCCTCGGGTACCCCTTTCTCCCGGCCCCTACCCTGGCTTCTCCCCGTTCTTCTCGGCTCCGACCCCTCCTCTCCCAGTCTCCCTTTCTGCTCCCCTCGGGTTGTTTCCCCGACTCTTGTGTCTCTGGGGCCCTGCTCCCTCCCTCCCGGCCTCCGCTCCCTCCCTCCTGGCCTCCGCTCCCTCCCTCCTGTTGCTCGCCTTCTGTCCTCCTGCTACACCCTTCTCTTGCCCCCCCTTTCCCTCTCCTGCTGCCCTTCTCTTGCTGTGGGGAGCAGCTCTTAGGTAGTCTTAGTCCCTCCCCTTCCCCTGGATCTCGGGGAGCCCCTGGAGCCCTTTCCCCCAAAGCAGGGGTGCTGGATGGAGCTTGGGGAGCCTGCCCCTCAGCGAGGCCCTTGGGTTGGCCCCGGGCCTTGTGTGGCATCCACATTCACCACGTTTTGGCCGAGGAAGGACTTTCCTGGGGGACTTGACGGCCGGCTTGCGCTTGGAGCAGAATGTCAATTTCTTGAGGGCGGGAGCGAGTGTCTCAAGCCTGTCTTTATATCCCCAGCGTTAGCTCTGTGCCTGGCACGTGGTGAGGCCACCTCAGTTGATTGGTTGATCTCATTTGACCCTCTCGGGTGCTCTGACTTTTACAGATGAGGAAACTGAAGCTGAAGAGGTAAAGTGACTTGCCCTCAGTTGAACTTCTCATAAATGTCTAGGGTTCTTCTTAACTATAGATTCAGAGCTTTGTCTCCCCTCCAGGGGTTCTTAGAAACCTAGTGCCCATGAACTTTTTCTTTTTTTTTTTTTTTTAACATTTTGGTAACCATTTCAACAAAATTGGCTTCCTTTGTAATCTTACTAATTGTATTTTATGCGTTTACTTTATTCTGAGAAGACCGGCCACAGGCTCCACCAGTCGGCTCCAAGGGGCCAGACCTAAAGAAAGTTAAGAGTCACCTTGTTACACCAGGTTTGCAGAGGTTGTTGTGGCATTTTTTGGGAGGGAGAGGGAGGAATTTGACCTCCACTACTTTGCCTTCACTGCATATCACAGATTATAACTCCCTTCATGTGCAGTTTACTGACACATTTTTAAATCTTTTAAATTTTTACATCACAGTTTCAGATCCGAAAGATACTATTTGGCTCAATCCCCTCATTTCACTTTGGAGGGAACTTAATACCAAAACGTTGTAAGTTTAAAACAATTTTTTTTTCTGCCGTAAAAGAAGAAAAGTTCAGGGTCCCTTAAAGCCTCAGTCTTTTCAGAATTGAATTTAACACTTTTTAGTACTAGTTATCCTACAAAGGTTAAGGATTCTCCTAGAAATGCAGTTCCATGTTTCAGAGAAGAGAATTCTCAACACTGTGTTAACTTGTACACTTCTATTTTCAAATGAATATTGTCAACATTTCTTTGAGATTGGCTGTGTTATAGTACTGCCCCCATTTTACAGAAAAAGAAACAGGCTAAACAAGTGCAGGTGATTTTTTTCATAGCCCCATAGGAGTGGGTGTTTTTATAATTCATTTCAGTTATTTCCCATGTCCTGTGCTTACTACCCAGCACTCTTTTCACAGCCCTTTTTGCCTCCCCAGCTCTGATATCATAGAGGCTTGCTTCCTCAATTACAAACACTGGCTCCTGGTGTAAGGAACTTTTGTAAGGGAGGAGGGGAAGAAGAGGGGAGCAGGAACATTCCTGAAGCAAGAGAGAAGGAAAGGTAGAGGTTTGGAGGCCACAGTGGAACCCTTCAGTAGAGATTAAACCCATTAAAATTACTTGGGAGAAATTGTTTCCATGACAGTTGACATTGGTGTGGTAGCATTGGATTCCAAAGGAACAGTTGAAGAGAAAGTATACAGAGATGGAAAGGCCTTGGACTCAAATCCTAGTGCTTTTTCTCCTTCCTACTTGTGTGACCTTTTTAACTTCTCTGGTCATAGATTTCTTTTCCATAAAATGATGGGATTGGACTAGATCAGGGGCTCTTGATAGATAAATTTCAAGGGGTTTGTGAACTTAGATAGGGAAAATAGCTTCATCTTTATTTTCACTAACCTCTAGCCAAAATTTACTATTTCCTTCAGTAATTTTAAAAACTTTATGGTGAGGAGGGGCCCAAAGATTCCTGTTAGAAAAAACATTAGGAACCCTTGGTCTAGATGCTCTCTATTATACCTTCTAGTTTAAAATTCTGTGAAGTGTCTTAGCCTGATCCTGAATGAGTGGTGGCAGGATAGTGTAAAGAGTGCTGGTCTAGGAGTGAGCTGAACTAAGTTCAGATCTCATCACCATGATGGCTATAACTCAAATTACTTAACCAGCCTCTGCTTCCTCACCTTTAAAAATGAAGGAGTTTAACCAAACGATCTTTGAAATTGATTCCAGCTCTCAATTCTGTTCCTTTAAGAGTGACTGATTTGAGGAGCAGAGTTACTCTGGAGACACTGAGCATGGTTTTCCTTCACTTTCTCAAGTGTTCTTTTAACCTAAAAGGGTACTCTTGCCTTGGGTGCCAAGTTTTATTCTGCCTCCTTACTGGGACTTGATTATCTAATCATTGATTGGAAAAATAGCACTCCATGCTTTTATGAACTGGATTAGGAAAGATCCTCCATGTTCCCCAGGATTTTGTGTTCCTAAGGTCCTTTTTGTCTAAGTTTTGCAAAGGGTTGAGATGATAAATAGCATCTGGGTTTTGAACAGTTCTCTAGGTGGACTGCTGAGTTCTGTCTCTGAGGACATGTTTCATGGGAGGGATGTTTCACAGGATAACTTGGCAGTTGCTTTCCAATACTTACCTTCAAGTTAGGCGTAATAACATTAATTATGAAAGTTGGCATTTATATGTTATTGCATACTTTATGTCATTTGATCCCCATAACAACCCAGTGAGGTAGGAATTACAAGTATTATCTCCCATTTAGAAATGAAGTCCCCCATCATGGTAAGTAACTTATAGAATGTTACACAATGAATAAATGTCATTGGGTCTTTGGACACAGATCTTTCTTAACTTTCTTGACTTAAAGTCTAGTGCAGTATGTCTACCTCTGTCCTCTTTTTCTCTGTCTCCCTCTGTCTTTTTTTTCTCTTTAAAATTCTGAATTTAAATGCTAGAAAACTAGCATTTCCATTTACAAAGTAGAACAGAAGAGAATTGAATGTGAAACCAAGAATTTATGTGCATTTTACTTCTAAAATAATAGTTAATGGTAAAGTCAGTGTATTCATTTCAAAGTTGTCCTGCTTGTCTGTTTCTTTCTAAATTTGCTCCTCTTCTGTGCATTTTAAATGCTTCAATGAACCTCTGTTCTTTTTTCTTTTTTTGCCTCACCATTGCTTGTTCCCTCTTCTCCCAAGCCAATCCTCTGTCCACTGAGGGGAAAAAGAACCAATCCTTGTAACAGATAAGCATAGTTAAAGAAATAATCGTGCATATATATCATATCCAGAATCTGTGTGTCTTGTGTCCATTACCCCCTCTCAGGAACTGCTTCTCTATAGTAGCATGCTTCTTCACATATCTTCTGGACTTGTGGTTGGTCATTGCATTGAACAATTTTTGCCTTTCAAAGTTGTTCTTCTTTACAGTATAATTACTATGTAAATTGTTCTGGTTCTGCTTACTTCACTGTTCGGTATTTTGCACATCTTACCAGTTTTCTCTGAAACTGTGTCATAATTTTCTTATTTCTTAATAATATACCATAACATTTGTATACTATAACTTACTTGGTAGTTCTTCAGTTAATGGTCACCTCCCTCTGTTTTTCATTTCTTTGCTCCAACAAGAAGAGCAGCTAATAACTGTTTCTCTGCAGAGGGTACTTTCCTCCTTTTTTATTGGGGTATAGGCTTAGTAGTGGTATCACTGTGCCTCCGGTACAAATTGTATTATACCACACTGTCTTTCCACTGATACACTGGTCACATCACTAACTTTATTTTAGTTGACCTTACTCTGACTTAGCCCTATAGGGATGTCACTTTCACTCTTTGACTTTCATCTATAAAGTGTAAATAATTATATTTAAACTATTATGTTGTGAGGGAAGGGCTTTTTATAAACATTGATTTGCAATCTAGGTATTGTAAAGAATTAAAATATATGTTACACCTATTGAATTTAGCTAATGAAAATTTTTTCTGTTATTCCAGGTGAAACAAATAGAAAAAAGAGATTCTGTTTTAACGTCAAAAAATCAGATTGAAAGACTGACTCGGCCTGGATCATCTTATTTTAACTTGAACCCATTTGAGGTGAGTTTGTCTTATAATTGTTGGGGTAGTCCTGTCCTGTTTTTTCACCACCATCTCATATCAGTCACTTTCACAGGAGTGCACACAGATGATTTATTTTGTAAGTGGAGTTTTGAAAACCTAATTGAACTTGCTTCAAGAGGGAATGATATTAGATCAGGAGATGCTCATCATTTAACTTAGGTGGTGTGGTTGAACTCCATACTCTGAAATCTCAGGTTCCTTTCTTTTTGTATTTACCACTATGTTTCATCAGCCAGAACTTTCAGTGTATAGTTATTCCTTCTGCATAGAGACTTTCCATATTGTGGTTTCAATATATCATGAGTTGACATAAGAAATTAATTATGGGAATTTTTTTAGAGTTTTGCAGAAATTGCAGATGACATAAAAAATTTAGAAACTTAGAAATTTATAAAATATTTGTATGATATTGTATAATATCAACATATTTTATCCTTTAATACCAAAATACTTCAGTCTTCTTTTTTGGCACAAAGCGAGGGCCAAAAAATTTTATGTGGATTTTGCAGATCTCAGGAGCAATGTGGAAGAGATAACTGTAGTCATCTTGCAGTTGAGATGGTTCCCTCATGTCTTCATTGTTCTGTTCATTCAAAAAAATTTAATGTCAGTTTATAAACTGGTTTTAGATTTAAAAAAAATACTTTAGGTGAACTAATTCTGGGGTTCTCATGTTATTTTTTTATTGTGGAGAGGTAGAGTTATGAGTGGTACTGTTGATAAAGATTAATGTTTTGTTCTGCAATTACTTACATGGAGATGATGATTGAAATCATGGGAGAAGATGATATCCTCAAGGGTATTGTCATACAGTTTTTATGCTATCTATAAATTTAATGAAAATAATTATAGCTGATATTTATATACAAGGAGAGATCATAGGGAAGAAAATACCTAGAAGAGAACCTTGAGGAGCATCCATGTTTAAGGTTTAGGAGAAAGGTGAAGATCCAGGAATGGATAAAGGGAAATAGGTTTAAGTCACTTGATAAGAAAGGTGCCAAGAATGGGTAGGGGGACAGGGTAGAAATTCATTGTGTCATTCACTGAGGAGAATGGGGGCAGGGATGAAATTATTTGATTGTAGTGGTCATTAGTGACTTTGGAGAGAGTTGTTTCTGTCCAATGGTGGAGAGGGAAGCTGAATTACAAGGGGTTGACATCTTAGGCTGCCTGAAATAAGATTATCCCAGCGAGGTCAGTCTTTCAGTCTAATTTTTCAGTGTTAAAATAGAATCTCTTTTTTCTCTTTGCTTCACTTGAAGTAAGGGAATTGGCTAAATTCATAGATGAAACATATCTTTTACCATAATGATATCAAGACTGCAAATTAGTGTTTATAGAAAGCCCTTTCCTCACAACATAGTTTAAATATGATTTTTTAAAAAAATACTTTATAGATGAGGATCTTGAAGGTCAGAGAGCTACAGTGACTTCTTCATTGCCACAGGGCTACTAAGTATTAGAGTCGTCAGCTATGGTAAAGTTAGTGATGTGCCCCATATATCCTTGGAGATACAGTGAGGTCTATTAGACTGTGTAAGTAAAAGGAGACTCTAGATGAGGGTTGCAGGTATGACTGGGTCACTGCTGGCATCATGGGAAGGAGTACCCACATCGGCAAAGTTAAAGATTTGTTGAACACTTGGACCTTGTCTGAGTGAGAGCAGTGACAAGTAGCCACTTGTCTGTACCAGGACTGGAGCATTGCTTTCCATTCTGGGTGCCACATTTAGGGATGGTGGTAAGCTGGATAGCATTGAACATAGTGGAGATGTCTTGAGGTCATTCCATAGGAGGTTCGGTTAAAGGAACTTAGAGAAAAGAAGACTTTGGGTGAGGGGAGAAAACTGTAGCTGTCTTCAATATTTGAAGGGTACTTAGGTGGGAGAAGTATAGGACTTGTTCTGCTTGCCCCTAGAGGACAGTGAGAACCAGTGGATAGAAGGCTGCAAAGAAGCAGATCCAGGAGTTTCCAGGAAAAGAGAATGAATGAAGGTAACAGAGAAGTCAAGAAAGATGAAAATGAGAAGAGATTATTAGATTTGGCAAGGAAGGTTTCAGTGGTAACCATGCGGTTAATAGTTGTATTGATTTGTATGGCCTATACGTATAGGTGTGCATTAAAAATTTGCTACTGTCACTGATCTATAGAAGCCTATTACTCCCTGCTGTTCAGAAAATTTAGAACATGCAGCCTAGATGTGGTTGGGCAATAGTTTTCTTTTTGTATACAAGCACAGGATTCCTCTGATCCTTGTACAGTGCTTACTGGGGTGTGCCACACATCAGAGGGACTCAGACATTTGACTTGAGATATCCCTGACCTAAACAGCACAACACATTAAGACATCCTATAAAACTGACTTCTCATTAGTATTCTACACTTCATAGAATTATGGAAATGTTAGGGGACCGAGTGGGTCGGGTGTTGAAGGGGAGTTATGGTCTATGGTGTGACAGATGAAGTAACCGAGCTTATGAGGAAGGAAGGGATTTATTCAGGGTTAGAAACAATTTCTACTTACATCTCTGATGCTGAGTCCTCTGACTTTCAGTCCAGCACTTTATTCCTTACCCTGGGCTTCTTTCCTAATTGAATGTTTCCTGAAACTGTAGCTCTTCTGATGAAGTCTTTAAAAAAAAAAGTTTTGATACCTTTTGTTTTTACACTAGTCATTTCCAAATAAACCTTCCCTTATGATGGTGAAAAACAGTGAAGCAAAACTGACCATGTGTACAGTGTTCCACATCCATATTCTCTTCCCCACTTCCTGTCCCACTTCTCTACCAGAAGGAATGAAGTGTACTAAATCTTTTTGGGTTTAAGAATGGTTGTGACAGTTATTTAAAGTTTGGTTTCTCTTTACATTATTATAGAACTGATATAGTCTTGTAATTTTAAAAATATTTCTTTTTAAAAATAAATTTTTTTAATATAGTTAATCTTTATATCACCTAGCTTCTTTCTGTATTCCCCCCTCTCCTGGACAGCCTTCCCTTATAACAGAATTTTTTAAAAGAAAAAAAAGCAAGAGGAAGAAGAGAAAAAAATTCAATTAAATCACTCAGTACATTGAAAAACATTTGACATTTTCTGTGTATCCTGCCCTTTGCAGATGGGGTGTGGTGGAAGGAGTCTTGGATCTCTTCCTTGGGGGCCAGACTTGTCCTTTATGATTTTACAACCTTCTGTTTTATTGTTCTGTTCTTTCCATTTATGTTGCAGTAGTCATTGTGTGTGTTGTTTTCCTGGCTCCGCTTGCTTTACTTTTCATCAGTTCATAGAAGATTTTTTATGCTTCTCTGTATTTATGTTTGTCCTTCCTTACAGTAGAGTAATACTCCATTACATTCATGTACTACAGTTTGTTTAGCCAGTCTCCAGACAATTGTTTCTAATTCTTTGCTACCACAAAAAGTTTGGCATAAATGTTTTGGTATGTATAGAGCTTGCTTTTTTTTTTTTTTTTTAAATCAAAGACCTCCATTCCTGGTACTGTATTCCCAGAGTCAAAGGATGTGAGCATTTTAGTTATTTCATTTACATTTACATTACTTTATTTGCTTTTCAGAATGGATTTACCACTTCACCAAAAATGCATTTGTGTACTTAGCTTTCTACAAGTGCTCCATCATTGACTATTCTGTCTTTTGCCATCTTTCCCAGTTTTCTGTCACCAGTATAATCTTAATGGTTGACTTTTTCGTGGTTGAGATCATAGGTGCTCTATAAATGTTCATTGGCTTGAATTGAATTATTGTACATTTACATAGCTTAGATTCCATCCTATTCATCTTTAAACATGAGCCCCCAAGTTTCAGAATCTTACAGAATGACATAATTAGAATTGGAAGGGACCCAAGAAGTGATCTGATCCAACTTAGACCTCCCTGGGGCTCTTTGTGTTTCACTATCAACAGTCATCCAGACATTAATGTTTGCAGAGTGGAGAGGCAGAGCCAAGGTGGTGGTGGTGGTATGTACTCATTTCAGTAGTGTTTGATTCTTTGGGACTCCTCTGGGGCAAAGATACTGGGGTGGTTTTCCATTTCCTTCTCCAGTTCCTTTTACTGACGAGGAAACTGAGGCAACTGGGGTAAAGTGACTTGCCCAGGGTCACACAGTTGGTGTCTGAGGCCAGATTTGAACTCAGGAAGATGAGTCTTCCAGATTCCAGGCCTATCCACTGCATTACCCAACTGCCTGAAGATGGTGGAATATCAGGAAAAAGGACAGTGAGCTTGCTCATATCATCCCGAGCTTTTCCAGGTACATTTACAAAATGCACTAGATTGAATCCTGATTGGGAAAATCTAGGGAGGAAAAAAGTCACAGTGAAACATTTTTCCAGCCTAAGTCAGCATAGAGGGATTGACTGACAAATCGCTGGAGTTCAGTGACACAGTTCAGCCAGGAACATTTCATGCAGAACATCCACCAGTGAGAACCAGGGCATTCAGTGAGAACCAGGGCAAGATGAGGTCCCAGATTGAGTATAAAGGACCCTTCCCTGGTGTAGGGTGCAGGAACAGGTGCCAACTGGTGGCTTTACTGTTCACTTCCCAGTTCCAGGTCACAGATCCAGGGTGGATTGAGGAGAGGACCTTCCTGCCAGGGTGGCATTCCAGGGTTGCAGGCCCTAGGCTGTATCATGAGCAAGGAGCAAGTTCAGAAGCAGTCAGCAGCTGTGTGACTCAGATCCCAGGAATAGAACGGGGTCTAAATTCCAGTGCCCAGCCCTGTCTGAAGCCTTCGGAGGAATAACCAGGGCAGGAATCTCACACCAAAGGGAATCCTACAGTTCCATCACTCTGAACCAACAGTGCTTTCTAGATGTCTGATACTGGCTGAATCCAGCAGCAGTCTACTGGAACTCCAAATGAGGTAAGCTCACAGGCGTGTTGCTCAGACCCAAACCCAGGTTAGGAGATTGCAGAGCTCAGATCTAGGGGGAAGTGATTAGACTTGTTCTGGATCAGACCACTTTGGGAGCACTGAAACCTTTCATGACCCCAGCTTGAGCTGTCCCTGAGATTCTGGAATAACACAATACTTAATACCCAAAGGAAGTAACTGAGAGACCAGCCTAGCATCCCTTCCAGAAGTGCGAGCCTTAATATTGAGTCCAAAGTTAAGAAGTAAGCTGGGAGAATGGGCAAACAAACAAAGGATTCTACAATAAAAAGCTGTAATGCTGATAAGCATGCTTAAAGACTTAAACCCAGAAGAAGAGAATGGCTCCTAAACATTTACAAGCAAAATCTTCATGAAAAACACAGCTGGGGCACAAATTCAATGAACATTCGTGGAAGAGATGAAACAAGAGTTTTAAAAAGTTTAAAATGTTTTCATAAATGAAACAGAGTTCTTGAGGAAAAAACTGGAGAAGAAATTTGAGTTACAGAAGAAAAATTTGGAAAGGGAGTCAGCAGCTTAGTACAAGAGGTAAGTTAAAAGTATGAAGAAATGGAAGAGACTGTAAGGTGATTCATACATAGCAAAAACAACTGATCTGGAAAATAGACCAAGGAGAGGAAATTTAAGAATCACTGGACTACGTGAATGCATGACTCTCTTCCCCAATATCCCCTTCCCCCAAAAGGTTAGACATCATATTTCAAGAAATCATAAAAGAAAACTGACCAGATCTTTTAGAACCAAAGGGCAAAGTAGCATAGGAAAAAAATCCACTTATCACTTCCTGAAAGAAATCTTGAAATGAAAACTGCCAGGAACATCATAGCGAAATCCAGAGCTTTCAGGTCAAAGAAAAAACTTCAGGCATTCAGAAAGAAAAGATTCAAGTGCTGAGGAGCCACAGTCAGGATCACACATGATTTAGCAGACACCGCTGTGAAGGAGCAAAGAGCACGGAGTATGATATTCCAAAAGGCAAAGGAATTAAACTTATAACCAAGATTAACTTACTCAGCCAAACTGATTGTAATCCTGCAAGGGAAAAAATAGACATTTCATGAAATAGAGGATTTCTCTGCATTTATGAAGAAAAGACCAGAGCTGTATAGGAACTTTGAAGTGTAAACACAGGAGTTAAGAGGAACATAAAAAACTCAATGTGAGTGAACCATCATAAAGAATTAAAACAAGGATGAACTTTGCATTCTAATATGGGGAAATGATACTTGTGTCCCCTCTGAATCCTCTTATCATTAGAACGTATAGAGAGAGCCTAGGAGTGATTCTGTTACTTTTGATAATCTTAAAAGAATAGAAGAGAGGAGAAGGTGAGGGAAAATTATTTCTCTTAATTGGGGTGCACAAATAGAAGTTTGTACAAACAAGGAGGAAAGGGTAGAGGAGTGACTAACATTTGAGCCTCACTCAACTGGTCAGAGGAAGGAAGAATATACACAATCAGGGGCATAGGTACATTTCATTAAACAGATATGGGAGGGAGAGAGGGGAACAAGGAGAGTAGATTAAGGGCAGGAATAATCCTAAGTAAAACATTCTTAAGGATGTACGAACATAGATCTCTTTGGTGTTTCAAAGAGTTGAAAATTAAGGGGATGCCATCAGTTAGAGAATGGCTGAAGAAGTTCTTGTTTGTAAATGTGATGGAATACTGTTGTACTCTAAGAAATGAGGGATATGATTTTGGAGAAACCTGGGGAGAACTTTTAAGAATTTCTGTAGCAAGAAGTGAGCTGGTTGAAGCAGAACAGTTTATATATACAATGACAGCAGTATTGAAAGACAGCTTTGGAAGATTGGAAAATCTGATCAGTAAAATGACTAACCATGAATCTAGAGGACTAGTGATGAACCATGCTTCCTCCTGATGGAGAGGTGAGCCATATAGATCAGAGGGAGGATATTCTAGAAAATGTGACTAATGTGGAAATTGGCTTGACTGTACTTGTTTGTAATAGGAGTTGTGTTTTTTCTTTCTCAGTAGGGGACTGAGTAAAGAAGGCAGATTTTTGCAGATTGAAAAAAAATTTTAATTTAACACAACAAAACCAGTAGTTGTCAATCTGGTCTTGGAGACTGTCAGGGGAAACCCATTGCTTATTCCCTTAGATCATCTTTCTGATTGTCAAAGTGTCTTCTCTGTGGCCATAAATTTTCATATCATTAAAGAGTAATTTTTTTCTTGGGAGTTCCTTTTTCGTGATTAGATGGATTCTAATTTGCCAGTGTTAAATTTAATTCATTTATATTGCACTTTGTGGTTTACAAAGTACTTTCTTTGCAACAGCTGTGGTAGGTAGATACTAAAAGTATTATTCCTGTTTTACATATCAGAAAACTGAATCTCAGAAATGTCCAGAGGCATTGTTTGTAGTCACACAACTAATGTCAGAGCTGAGACATGAATCCAGGTCTTCAAGACTCAAAACCCTTTCCATTATACCCCACTGCCTCTGGAGACTGTTGCTGTAATCATTAATTCTTTATGAAAATTTTTAAGAAGTGTTTTATTGATGTTATTACAACACAGTCATTTCTCAAAATCTAACACATAACTCCAAACTGAATTCTCCCTTGTAACAAGGAAAACAGTTCAGTAAAAACACTGGAGAGAGTGACCACATCAAGTAATGGCCACAAGATTCTGCCTTATCAGTGTCACGCCTTTCTGTTGATGGGTTGGAGTTCTGTGCCAGTTCTGTTGAAGTGTTAGCTCTTCGAAGCTTGTCTCTTGTCAGTCATTTCCCACGGCATCACGGCCTCTGAGTTTTCCAGCTTGTTGGTTGAGTACGATTGTGCTGAGATCCCCAGACTGCTAATTTTGTTGCCCATCCTTTTGTAGTCGTACCAGAACGTCATTCTTCACTCAGCTCTTGGCTCAGGAGATTCTGTTCTGTGATCTGGCATAGCCATACGTTTTGAACTCATGTATTTGTCTCTCCCTTCCTCTGTCAGGGGTCCTTACCTTTTTCAAACAGGTTGTGCTTTGAAGTGCTTTGTTAGGACATGGACCCATCATAGCCATCTAGTTGCTCTTGACTGCTCCCTCCTTTCTATGCTCCCTGGCTTGCAGTGGCCACTCCTTGTGAAGGGAGACTTGTTAGGAGCAGCAGCGTAGGCACATGCCAGTGCTTTGTTGGTGGTAATGTCTCTGTTGGAACCTGAGAAAGTTTTGCAGAATCTTCATTTTTATCCCTTTCCTTTCCTCATTTCATAACCATTATTTCCTGTCCTTCTCAGACCCATTCCTCATATGATTTCCTTTGCTCCCATGAAAAAAATGATCCTCTCTCATAGACCTAAAGTATCCTGGTACAATGGAGAGAGCAGATCATCTGGATGCAAACCTCAGGTCTGTATCTTATGACCTGTTTGGCCTAGGGTCTGTCCTTTATCTTGTGTTGGCCTCAGTTTTTTCATCTGTAAAGATTGGGGCTTGGGCTGCCATCTGATTGCACCTGGGGTCTTGTGACCCTTCACATGGAGTCTCCTCCACCCAAGTACCACCTTTCCTTCTAATCCTTTGTCATCCAGTGCTGTTTCCTGGTGTGGAGGATGAGGTAACCACCAGGGTTCTGCTGAAGATGCTGGGCTGCACAACAGAAATCTTCCTTATTTTAGTCTTGACCTCTTAGAAAACACCATCATTTTGGTGATGTTGGTCATCATCCTCCTTGGTGGACATTTTCTTATCCTCATAAAATTATTGGTCTGAGGGAAGCTAAGGAAACTAAAATTCATGAAATCAAGATTTACATTGTGTGGACCTTTGGTTTTGGATAGCCAGACCAGTGTGCTGATTAGACACTGGACCACAACTGCTACTGTCTTCACTGCTGAAGTGAAGCCTTGAGGTCTAGTCCTAGCTCTTGGCCTGGTTGGTGTTGGCAGGCTGGGGTGGGCGTTGGGGTCTTAATTTATGCCTAAGAACACATCTTTCCATTTGCATGGGTGCTTAAACGTCTGTGGGGCAGAAGAATTTTTCTTCATTGATGGAAGAAGGGAAAAAAAGTAACATCAAGGGGGTTGGAAACCAGGCTTCCAACAGGGTGAGTACCTTCTCCTGGTAAAAGAAGCCACTGAAGGACCATAGAAATGACCTAGGCATAAGGGCAGCTGCGACCTGGTTGTGTGCTCCCACTGATCAATTTGCTCAGAGAAACCACATGGTAATGGACTTCTTACTCTCAGAAATCCTTTTTTGTTGCTTTAACCTGATCATTGTTGGTGCTTATAGGTTCTCCAGATAGACCCTGAAGTGACAGATGAAGAGATCAAGAAGCGGTTCAGGCAGGTAAGCTGCCATTTACTTGCTGTCAATGGCACATGAGGTCTGGATGAGATTCCAGTTGTGGGCTTAAGGACACATGAGCCCTTGTAAAGCCAAGATGTGGCCATCTGAAAGCCTCATCAGTGTTTCACCTTAAGCACAGTGATGTTCATAACCCTCCATAAGCTCTGCTTTACCTCTTCAGCTGGAAGGTTTACGTTGAAGTTATCAGAGCCACAGAGGACTCAAGGTTTCCTTGTGGGAATGTGTCTGTTGGAAAAAAAAAAACTATTTACTGTACCATGTGTTTTAGATTCACGTCTTCCAGAAACAATTTTATTTCATTTATGATTAATCTGAAATCTAAGCATTTCTGACTTTGAGAGAGATGCTTAAATTGGCCTGGTTCCCGGTGCCTCAGATGTGACCACCCTAAGATGATTTCGGGTAACAGGAAACCTGGAGAAGAATCCCAACATGTAAAAGATGCCGGTTGGGCTAGGGTTCCAGAATACTTAGGCAGTCGAGCCACCATTCCATTCCCTCCTGGACTTTCTCCTCAAGAGACTAATGGGAGATCAGTCTTGGGGAACTTTACTGAGTAGCAGGCAGGGCGCTTCCCTTTGGTGGGCCTAGTGCCAAACACTTGTGGACTGGCAAGGTGAAGACCCTCTCTAGGGGTGTCACCTCTCATCCAGTTTTCTGAGGAAAGCTATTTCCTAAAGGGAGAAGGCAGGGAAGAGTTTTTTAAGTCCCGAGAAAAATTACTTCTTAATCCAGTATTACTAAGAAGGTTTTTAAAAATATGCTTTCATACATGTAATGTGATGTTTTTCCCCCTCCAGGTTCTCTACCTTTCTTAAGCTTCCCTCTTACTTGTATCCTTTACCAGTGTCAGTGAAAGGAGTAGGTTGCTTTCTTTCAAGTGCTTTGGGGAAGGCCTCCAGGAAAGGATATGGACATTGTACATATCTACATATATGTTAGTGTCTTATAGGAAATATGTATTGATGCGTATATATTATAGATGTAGGAAGTGTGGTGCATGCGTGTGTATGTGTGTATGTGTAATGTCTATATCCTTCCCTGGAAGTCGTTCCCCAATGCACCTTTTGGAAAGCTATCTAGTCCTCCTTTCATGTAAACATATCTTTTTGCTCTCTCATTCTCATGCACAATTGCCCTCACAGTTATGGCTTTTCAGATCATTTTACAGAAATCCTGCACCTACTGATGGGTGTAATTTTGCCTCATCATTGTCTTCTTTAGACTGAATAATCTCATTCCATCTAATCTCTTTTTCTTATAAATCCATTTTTCAATATATTTAATACATCTTTTCTTCTGGACACTTTCCAACTTCTTCCAAAATGCATCCAGTACTTTCAGTAAGGCCTGAGCAACACACCTCATTTCCCATCTCTTAGATTTCGTATTCCAGGCTTCGTTCTTGCTTTTATAATACATTGCTGACTCACTCATTTTATGATTAAGCTAAACTTTTTCCTTGTAGCCTACTCTGTTATTTTTGTGTGTCTGTGTGTTTTCCTTCTTAAGTGGTCCATTCCCTCCTTGTTTTCAAACCTAGCACTTTATTAAACTTGGAATTCTTTTTCCCCCCATAATGAACATTTTTATTTGGCACAAAAGCAGTATAACCTGAAATGTAGACCCCCAAGGAGGTCAGTACATAGGAAGGAGTCAGATGATTAAATCCTAGGTCAAAAAGACTAAAAGATCGGAAAGATGGGGGGAGAGGTGCGTTGTCAAAACCAGTACTGGTTTTGATTAAGTATTAGTTAAGATTAATGGTCATGTCATTAGGACTAGCTTGTTGGCTACCCCATGGCAAGCTTAGGTCTAGGAAAATGAAAACCTTGAAATGAGGGAAACATCAATCATGTCACAATAGATCTATAGTAGCTATTGGTTGTAAACATAATTCCTACTGTCTTAGACTTCAGTGAGGAAGATGTCACATTAGTATTATTTTTTTCCTGATTTTTATTATATCTGATGTTTGTGGTTGAACTCCTAGCCCAATCACTAAACAAGCATAATAGTTACTAGACATGATTGTCTTCAGGTGTTTTTTACCTTTGGCTAATAAAGCTATGCAACTGTAGTTAAGCAAGTTCCTATATTTATAAAGTTAAAATTGTGACAAATTAATAGTAATAGTAGTATTCGTGGAAAACTAATTTGGAATAGTAAATGCAAGAAGCAGATGAAATTACTATAGAGATCATATTTTTCTTATTTCTAGAATATTTCAGCTGGGCCTTTGCCAACTTCACTGTTTTAGAATAAACAAATTGTATCTGTGAACAAAATGAACAACATACTCTATAGAACTTGTGATAATAGGTTTGTTTGCACTCTACCATCACCGTAAAGTAAGACACGTTTGAAAACATTGGGTTCTGGTTTCCCTGCAAGGCTGGACAATATTGCCTTTAATTCCAGATAGGGTCTTTTTATTTGTCCTGTGAACTTTTAGAAGACTCTCTCTCAGAAAGGGTAATAGTGGAAAGGACTTACGTAAGTGAGAATGACCAAGGAAACTCAGCCATTCAATAATGGCCTCAGTTGTCTTGGCACAAATAGATAAACTATGGGTAACAAGGGCAAGTAGAGGTCCAAAATTCGGATTTTCATTGTAATTTCATTGACATGGGTGTTGTCTCCAGTGATATAAATCGCAGGCAGTTCCATCTACATCTGTTCCTGCTTAGGCTGGCCCTGTTTCAGGGTACATCGTCAAACCGGCACATACAGAGGACCTTAGGGAATTGACCATGGACTCCGGGCTACATTTGCTCATTGACAGTGACCGACCCCTTTGGCAAGCATCCATATCTGTGTTTTATGCCTCACCCATAGCTGTCAGCTAAGCTTCTCTTAGTGTCTGTTTCAGGGAATCTTGAGAGCCTTGAAAGTGGTGAATCAGAAAGCACCCAAGTAGCATCTTCTCTTCTTATCTTTTAGTCAGCCCTTTTTATGCTTCTCTTGAGTCTTATATTTGAAAGTCAGATTTTCTGTTCAGCTTTGGTCTTTTTATCAAGAATGCTTGAAAGTGCTCTGTTTCATTGAATGCTTGTTTTTGTTTTTGTTTTTTTTCCTGAAGGATTATTTACTCAGTTTTGCTGGGAAGGTGATTCTTGGTTGTAATTCCAGCTCCTTTGCCTTCTGGAATATTGTATTACAAGCCTTCTGATCCTTTAATGTAGAAGCTGTTAAATATTGTGTTATCCTGATCGTGGCTCTATAATACTTGAATTGTTTCTGGCAGCTTGTAATATTTTTCGCCTTGACCTGGCTCAGGAATTTGTCTATAATACTTCTGGGAGTTTTCATTTTGGAATCTCTTTCAAGAAGTGAGTCAGTTCTTTCAATTTCTATTTTACCCTCTGGTTCTAGAATATCAGGGCAGTTTTCCTTGAAAAAATGATATCTATGCAGTTTTTTTGATCCCGGCTTTCAGGTAGTCCAATAATTTCAGAATTCTTTTTACTGAATCTATTTTTCAGGTCACATGTTTTTCCAGTGAGATATTTTACATTGTCTTAGACTTTTTAATTATTTTGGTTTTGTTTTACTGTTTCTTGATTTCTCATAAAGTCATTAGCTTCCATTTGCTTAATTCTGACTTTTAAGGAAATTTTTTTCTTCAGTGAGCTTTTGTACCTCCTTTTCCTTTTGGTCAATTCTATTTTTTAAGGAGTTTTTTTTTCTTCAGTGAATTTTTGTGCCTCTTTTTTTCTGTTTGGCCAGTTTTGCTTTTTAAGACATTCTTCTCATTGTTTTCTTAGAACTCGTTTACTATCTGACCTCGTCTGATTTTTAAGGTATTAATTTCTTCAGTATTTTTTGTGTCTCCTTTACCAAACTGTTGACTCATTTTTATTGATTTTCTTTTCTCTTCCCAGTTTTTCCTCTAACTTTCTTACTTGATTTTCAGAATCCTTTTTGAGCTCTTCTATGGCCTGAGACCAGTTCATGTATTTTTGAAAGCTTTGGATGTAGGAGCTTTGACTCTCTTGTCTTTTTCTGAGTGTGCGTTTTGAACTTCCTTATCAGTAACTTTCTCTGGTCAGAATTATTTCCTGTTGTTTGCTCATTTTCCCAGCTTAGTTCTTGACTCTAAACTCTTTTTTTTAAAGTAGATCTTTGCTTCCCAAGTTGAGGGTGCACTGTCCTAAGCTTCAGGGGTTTTGCACAGCTATTTTTCAGAGATAACTTCTGGAGAGCTGCAAGTTTTCAGTTCTTCCAAGGAGGGATGATCAAAGGAGTGTTGTGTTGAGTACTTTCCTGGCCTGTGCTGTGGTCTGTGAGCCGCCACAGGCACTCCTTTGTGCCCTCACCTTGTGAGGAGGGTCCCTGCTCCATTGAGGCTGCAAGCTCTGGTGTACTAGTATTCCTCCTAGCCCTAGGACTGCCACCCAGGGCTGTGACTTGGATCAGAGTATGGGCAAAGCAACAGACTCTTGCCTTGGAGCTAGCAGAGAGATCCCTGTAATCTCCTTCTGACCAGTTGTTTGACCCTGTTACTGTCTGTGGGCCAAGAGCTCCGGAAACAGCTGCTGCCCCTGCTGCTTCAGTGACTCCCAAGGCCTGCTCCTGGTTTTCTGAGGCTGAACTGTGCTCTACCCTCACCAAGAAGCAGACAGACCTTTCTTGCTGACTTTCTAAGTTGTCTTTGGCTGGAAAATTATTTCACTCTGTCCTCTTGTAGGTCTGCTGCTTCAGGAATTGTTTTACGGTATTACTTAAGGTGTTTGAAGGAGAGCTCAGGCAAGTTGCTGCCTTTCTCCCACCATCTTGGCCCTGTCCCAGCTTGGGCTTCTTTTTGCCTGACCATTTTGTTCTTAATTTCTGGTTTTATTTTAAGATGTTGGCGGTTTCTCTCAGCATAAAAGGCCCACACACAAGTGTGTATAAACACTCAAGTCTTCATTCCAAACAACAGGCATGATAGCTAATCTCTATATAGCATTTTCTCCTTAGCTCTGGTTCCCCGTTACTAACTGCCTAGTGGACATTTCAGGCCAGATGTGCCACAGGCTTCTCATACTTAACATGTACAAAATAAAATTCATTTTCCCCTGCTCCTTCACTGAACTGCCCTTTTACTGATTCCTATTGATGACACCACAGTCTTCCTAGTCACCTAGATTCTCAAATCCTGGTGTCATTCTATATTCCTCACTTGGCCACCTCATCATGTGACAAGTCTTGTCATTTCTAACTCCATCTATATTTGGCACCCAGCTTTCTCTCTTCGTTTGCAGACCACCACCTTGTTCAGGCATATGTTACCTCCCACCAGGACATTTGCTGCAGCTCGCTAACTGGTCTCCTTGTCTTGTTTCTTCCTTCCCTGATCTGTCCTCATATTTGTTGGTGATTTTCCCTCAGGTCTGTCCCCCGTCACTTCCCTCGTCAGTAAACTCCAGTGGTTCCCTGTATTCTGAGAAGTGGAGTGATGTGAGCAGACCTAGGTCACTTTACTTAGCAGTCTCCAAGAGCCTTTGGTTCTCTTTGTAGCCTTCCAGGTAGCTAGTCTGTGCTATTCTCCCTATTTTATAGACAAAGAAATTGAGGCTTCTAGTGGGCCACCTATGTGGTGAGAGGAAGGACCAAGCCAAGAATACTTCTGCTTTGGAATGGTTTCCTGTCCTGGGGCTTTGGGCCTCAGACCTCCCTGGTGCTGGGGGCGTGCTGCCGGGGAGGCTTAGTGGGTGTTTGGCTGAATTTAGTGACCTCTTCCCCTTGTCGTTGTAGTTATCCATATTGGTGCATCCTGACAAGAACCAAGATGACGCAGAGAGAGCACAGAAGGCTTTTGAAGGTATTTGTGGCCCCCACCCACCCCGCGACTGAGGGGGATCTCAGTCATGCCTCTCTGAAGGAAACAGCCAAGTCTGCCTGTCAGTCACATGGGCAGCACTTGCTGCCCTTGGGCCCAGTTGTAGAACTTGTGATAGCTGGTTCCTTTGTTCACCTGGACCATTTCATACCAGGCTTCTCAGGGGTCTTTTTGTCTTCTTTTACTTCTAGTTTTCTCCATTCATCGTCTCTCAGGATTCCATCGTCTTCAGAGGTGGAAGGTGGCTGTGTCAGGGAGGCCCTATTTTTAGCGTTTTCTGGTTACATAACCCTTTCTTCACAATCTGTCATGTAGCTGGGGAGTACAAGTATTATGGACCCATTTCACAGATCAGCAAAATTAGAGTCAGAGGTCATATACTTAGGAAGTATCAGAACCTAACCACATTTCTGACCCTCTTAATCTTTCTTTTACTATAAGATCCAGATCTTTATCTTTGCTTATTAGCATTTCCCAGGCCCATAAGCCCTATGCCATAAGAGTAATTAAACCTCACATTTATGTAACATTTGATATCCATTGAGGCAACATTACTCAGTGAGTTTCCAGATCTATCTTTGTGTCATTGTCCCCTCTGTTTTCCTAAGGGGAACCCTGAACCTTGAGGAAGTCATGTTCCTTGGGCTAGGCCATGATGGGACTGAGCCTGGATCTAGGGCGATCCTCCAGCCAGGTCTGAGACTGCTGCCCCACTGCCAATTCCCTCTTCTGGGGGTATGAGCATGAACAGTGGCTCTTCTAGATTTGTAACTTTCCGCCTTACATTTGTGTATCGTTGTCTGAGGAATTCAGGGAACGCAGTGTGATGTTGGCATGTTCTTCAGTCATTTTAACAACACTTAGATAAATCATGAAAGTAGACTTGCTTCTGACCACAGAAGTCCAGACTTTGTGACAGCTGAGACTTCAGACCTTTTAATTTTATATTCTTTTTGCACTAGCTGTTGACAAAGCCTACAAGCTGCTCCTGGATCAGGAACAGAAGAAGAGAGCCCTGGATGTCATTCAAGCAGGGAAAGAGTACGTGGAGCACACTGTGAGTGCCATGGGGTTCTAGTGATTTGTCACGGGCCTTGTGCACAGGAGAAGGGGGCAGCTGAGGTGGGGAGCAAACATTAGCAGATGCCAAGACCACTATTTATCTCTTACTTCCTATGGTCATGGTTATGAATACCTTCTCTACATCCTGGGCTGTCTGATGCCATGCTGAAGCAGAGGGAGAGGGATGGTTGTAACTGTTCTAACTCATCCACATTCTCTGATGCCAGTAGCTTACCACCACACATTCCCCCCATATATCAATCCATTCTGTAAGACTACATGGGAAGTATCCCCTACCATGGGTCAAATGGAATGACCCCTTTCCTTCACTGGTGATCCATCTTGTCCCAGCGATTGGAGCTGGGACTTGAGGACAGCTGTTTCCTAAAAGGAGTTACAGAGCAGTCTTAAATTGTCTGCACTGAGACATGCCTGGATAATTTTGATGGTATTTTTCCCTTGATGCTATGACATCTTTGAATAGTGGGAAATGATATGATTTCTTTGTGTAATTTTTAATCTGCTTGGGAATGTTTTCTGTGTCAGAAATGACCAGGGACCTTTTATTTCAGATGTCATCATTTGAAAGAGTTTAGGTAGATGTTATCTCCTTCTGGAAGAACCTTGGTTGAATATCTGAAAAGAAAAATCTGTAACCAACTATAATGAATTTTTTTTTTTAATGTGTGAGTAAGCAGATATATATGGACAATGGTACCCAGGAGAAGTAACTTCCATGAAATTTAATATTCTTGAAAAGTAATTTTCCTACTATGTGCCTTGTAGGGAATCAGACAATGAGAAAAGCTTTCCCTTGCCAGCCCTTGTGACTAGTATCCTATAAAGTGATAGAAATACCTTTGGGCAGTCATTCATGGCAAGTGGGCTCCAGATACTTGAATGGGAGAGTGGCATGACTTCCATCTTGTGACCACCAGAGGGCACCATTGCTGATTTTTGTGGACTGGCTGGTTTTTGATAAATAATAGCATTCTTGAGGGATGAGTGCATTGACTTGACTTGGAGCTGAAGGTTTGCTTTGATTTCAGGCTTCCCTGTTAGGGGAAGAAGTAGTGGGAGTCACATTTTGCTTGATGTTGGTCTGAGAAGGCTTTGGAGCCCAGCATTGTTTTCATACAAACTTGCTTCTGGTTGTCACCATTACTGCTTCCCTGAGAGATTTGCCCCTAATGCTTTTCTTCATCCCAATCCCTGCTGCCCTCCGACAAAGAGGAGGTGGTAGAGCCAGCAGTGACATGTCCCTGGTGGGCCCTGTGACAGTGGGCTCTGCTGTGTTGAGGGCTGGCCTGTTACTGTCCCTACGAGGGGACGAGGGCTGAACTGAAGGAGAAAGACGCCCTCTCCTTTCCTGCCTTCTGTCTTGTGACTTGCTTCACCTGCTTTTGGCATCTTTTAACAAGTCCCCTGTTTTTAGGTAAAAGAACGAAAGAAGCAGCTGAAGAAAGAGGGGAAACCTACAAATGTGGAAGAAGATGACCCTGAATTGGTGAGTTTCAGAAAAAAGGGAGCATGTGTCCAAAGTTACATAGAATTGGCAAGTCCTGCACATGCTGTGATTGGCCATGGTGGAGGCAAGACCCTGTTCTAGCCCTCTTACCATCCCACCAGTCTGTCCTGGACAGAATCAGTATTTTGAAGAAATGGGAAGGATGTCTTTTCCTGCTCCCTTCTCCTCTTTCCATTTTCTCTGTATGTTACTGTCTGAGTTTTTGGATTCACTAAGTATCCAAACTGCTCTTGAGAGACAAAAGATGGGAGAAATCCAAGAGGGAGATAAGGCAGTGGTTTCCCTGTCATGTTCTGCCAGTATTAGTTATTTGTGTAGCTGTGCATTTGGTGTCATGGTAAGAACCTGGGAAGTTCAGAGTCAGGGGTTCACCTTCTGGCTCTGATTGGGTGATTTTACTAGGTTTTCTGTGTTATCATATGCCTCCTCTTCCCTATTGGATTGCAAGCTCTTTAGGGCAGGTTTTTCTTACTCCTCAAGTTTACCAGGGTGCCCTTTGCCTATCACTTCTTGTGAAAGGAACTACTGTGGGCCAGGCTTTTCCTCTATTTATAATGTCATTTAGAATGCTAACCTGATGATGTGAAGATACATTTATCTTTGAAGGTATTTAGATTTTTTGGAACCTGGGTGTTGCTTCCCTGTGGGCCCCACGTGTGTGGGAGGAATGGGTGAGTGTCTGTATACGAGGAAGGTTCTGTTCTTCCTGAGTTCCCCATGTCTGAGCAGGCAGGTCAGGTGCCTCCCTGGCACCAACAGGCTTTCTGGGGGAACTAGCATGAGAAAGATTTGCTTTGTTTTAGAAGTTAAAATTTCCACATTTTGTTTAATCTGATTTTCCCTTGGACTTCATCCAGTAGTTGAGTTCTCTTTTACATTCTTGTTTTCTTATAGTTTAAACAAGCAGTTTACAAACAGACAATGAAGCTTTTTGCTGAATTGGAGATTAAGAGGAAAGAGCGAGAAGCTAAAGAAATGCATGAAAGGTAAGGTTGATGGCATCAGGTTAAACCTCATCTGGGAAGCTAGACTCCTTTGTATTGGTTTTGTTTGTGTTTCCCAATAAAAAGTTTTGCCCACTGACTTTTTTTCAAAAAACGAATTGATGGTTTATTAAGGCCGGATTCTCATCTCAATCTTTCTGAGGATGTAGAAGGTTTTGTTTCCCTTAAGCAAAGGTTTCCATATGTTATTCTATATCTCACTTCCTGAGTAACCTTGTTTCACAGACCTTCAAAGCCTTTTGTCATCTGTCTTCCGTCAGCCTAGTTCTGATCACACAAACTGTATTCCTGCCCCTCATCTTTTTTGCATTTGTTCCTCACACTTAGACTGATTACCCTCATCTTTGCCCATGGAAGTCTTTCCATCTTCCAAAGACCCAACTTGAGGTCTGGTGTTTTTTGTAGATGCCTTCAGATCTCTTCTTCAGGTTCCTGTTGCTCTTTCCTGAGGCATTTGTCCCATTCTGCTCAGGGTAGTTATTTGTGCTGCTGTTCCACCCGTGTTTTGTGGTGTGTGTAAAGAACCCTGGGTGGGGCATTGGAGCTCTGGGCTCACATTTAACCCTAGCCGGAGTGAACATTTATACCTGCTGCCCCGAGGTTGTTGTAAAGCAGTTACCACAGTGCCTGGCACGTAGAAGGTGCTTAATAGATTCTTTTTGGTTGATAGATGATTAATAATTACTTGTTGAATTGAATTTTATCCCTCATAGTCCATCTTAATTGTCCTGGCCTCCTGAAAGCTTTCCTTGGTTTTTTTTCTTCCCTCCTCTGAGCTCCCATAATACTGTTTATTCTTCTGTCATGACCATTATCATAGTTGGCTTTGGAGTATGAGTGATTGATGCCAGTGAAGCCTGTTTTACAAATGATACATCTTAGCCTCAGAGGGTCAGCCAAGGCATCTACACCATGTGAGAACAGTGTTAACAGGCTTTCTAAGGACTCTGCTGCCCCTTCTTACTGCAGCTGGGAATGGAAGCTATGAAATCAGCACCTGGCTCTGTTGGTCAGTGTGTTTTATAGCTGAAAGAAGTTATTTTATAAACCCAGTTGCTTTCTTCCAGAGTTTCATTTTTCTTTAAAATCATCAGAGCTCAATGGTTTTCTATGTTTACAGATGGGTGGTGACATGTTGTTTGGTCTGGGCCATGATGTCCAGGCCAAGAATTGGCCAGGGAGATGTTCTGCCTTTAGAGGCAGTGTCAGCTAGTTGCCAGCAGTAGACAGTGAGGTTCTGACTTCTTCTGTGGTCTGAAATGAATCTGTTCCCTGCTTTGTCCTCCTGCTTAGAAGGTAGTGATTGGTTCTCTTTGCCCCATCATGATGTGGAGAAGAGGAGTGGTATATTGTAGAGGACTTTGGGAACCCTCTTGCATTAGGGTGTTGGTAACTTGATTCATGGACTCCTCTCATGGAAGAAGCTTTGTGGCCCATTCCTGCTCAGTGTGGCTATTCATGTTTGTGTGCCTGGGAGTCTCCTTTTAGTTATGCTCTGAGGCCTGTGTTTAGCTCTGTCTTCGCTGCCGTTCACGTTCCCAGCATCATGCTTTGACTTTTCCTTCTAGGAAGCGACAAAGAGAAGAAGAGATCGAAGCACAAGAAAAAGCGAAGAGAGAGAGAGAGTGGCAGAAAAACTTCGAGGTAAAGTCACAATGAATCATGGGGGGCAGAAGAAAGGGATGTGTCCAGGGGGCAGAGCAAGGCATGGAGGAGCTGGGCCTGCCCTGCACATTGCCTGCCATCCAGCCCAGCTTTTCTACCATAATCTTTTTTTTTTATGGGGTTAGCTTCTGGGATGAGTGACTCATCTGGGGTCACAGGGCTAACTGGTGGTCAGGGGAAGAGTAGTAGCCAGTCTTCCAGTTGTTAATAATATATTTCTGGTATTCTTCAGAATTCTTCAGAAGACAACTCGGATGTCTCCTTTTGGAGACTTTTCCTGGATCTTGATACACGCCTTATCCCCAACCCTTGTTAAGAAGTGAACTTTGCTTTCTCTGCCTCCATAAGACTTCTATACTTAATTTTTGGTTATAAACCTATCTGCCCTGTGCTTTAGTTATTCGTGGAAGAGACAGTTAGACAAAGGAGTGTCCCTTGGACTGACTCCAGAGGGGAAGTCCTCTTCCTGTTCTTCAGAGACCCAGATTGTCCTCTGCATGAACTCTGGGTTCAGCAGCAGAGAGGAAGGAGGGATGGGCTACTGGGTGGCATGGGGCCTTGTCCCCACTTTCTCGGGTCCCTCTTCCATTTCCCCCTCCACTGTGGTGGAGTGCAAAGACATTGTCTCAGCCTTCCCGACCTTGACCACCTGATTAGAAGCTGGTCTAAAGGAATCTGGCCCTTATGAAACAATAAGAGGTTTTTTCCCATAAAAACAAGAGGTTTGGCATAGGTCTTTAAAGTCTTTCCTATTTCTGACATTGCGTGCTCTGATGTTTTTTGTGTTAAAGGTTCCCTCGCTCAGACATCTTCTGTTGTGTTAGGAGAGAAAGTGGGGCAGCAGTAAGCTTTCCTGCAGACAGGTGGAGAGTATCATGGCTCTACCACCTGCCCAGGTTCTGAGACAGCCCCCTCTGGAGGCTCCTGGTCAAGTGTACTAAGCTCTCTGTGCTCTCAGGCTCCTTGGCCTTGGCCCCTGAACCAGAAGTGCCCTTGTCCCCTGTGGTTCGAGGCTCAACTTGGGAGGTCACACAGGCCAGATGTACTGACTCCTTTGTTCACATTTGGGGTCTGTCCCATACGTTTTGTAGATTGTTTCACGGGGTTTTTTCCATGTGCCAGTCTTGTCTCACCGACAAGATGAAGTCCTCAGTGGTAAGGGCAGGGTTCTAGCATGGTACGAGGCGTGTGAAGTATACAGTGAATACTTTTTGTATACTTCTCAGACTGTCATTTCTGGTAGTGTGGATCACCAGGGCAAGGTAACACCATGTCATAGCACATTAGACAAATACACCTGACCAAGATGAAGGGAGTTTTCTAGAGAAGGCAGTGCACATGGCAGCAGGTGGTGTCAAGAGGAGCTGGGGACACCACTGAATTCTAAAGTAACTCACATTTAGACAGCAGCTTTCTTGTTGACAAAGCAGCTTCCCCTCAGTATTCCTGTGAGCATGAGACGCTTTCTTCATTTCATATGTGCAGAAATAGACTCAGAGGTGAAGGACTGGTGGGAGCTGGGTTATGTTCCTGCATGCGGGTATAGCATGGCGCACAGAGGCATGACTTGGAACTGTTTCCAGCAGATTCCCTTTTGACATGTTCAGGGTGCGTGCTGGGTTTTAAAGCTCTTCCGAGGATTCCAGGGGAGGATAAAAGCTGCCTCAGGCACCTGGCCAGGACAACCTTGTTACCACCGCTGCTTCAGCAGGTCTTTTCTGACACAGCTCTGTTGTCCTCCATTCATTGGGAGACCCGGTTAAACCTCTTGGTCTGGGAAGGCTTTGTTTGGGCCTTCCTGGACTCCTGGTTATACCCCTGTGGATGGCTAGGCGTCAGGGGCCTGACTTCTTTCTTTGGCTAGAGGAAGACCCCTAGCCCCTTGGATTGGCGTCGTTGGCCCCACAGGTAAAGCTCTTCTTTTGCTGACAGTCATCTGATTCTAAAACTCTTTGTACTCAGGAAAGTCGAGATGGGCGTGTGGACAGTTGGCGAAATTTCCAGGCAAACACAAAGGGAAAAAAGGAGAAGAAAAATCGGACCTTCCTGAGGCCACCCAAAGTAAAAATGGAGCAGCGCGAGTGATGTCTGGGGCTGCAGTGACAGAGCCTTTTCCTCCCTCTGCTCTCCTCCCCTCCTGCTTTGAAGGACTCATCCCCACATAGAATAGTATTGGCTTTTTAGTCCATTGGTTTTCAGTATAATTTAATATTGATCAGAGTAATTCTTTTGTACATGGAAACAAAGGGCCTGGTTTAATAGCAGCCTGGTCCAGTCCCCGCCAGCGCCATGTCAAGGGCGTGGGAGGGGGAGGGCACCGCCCACCTCTGTTGCTGTTTGTAATTTAATGTTTTGTACTTCACTGAATTGTGACCTTTATGAACTTCATGTAGAGTGTGTGGAAATCATCTCATTAAACCAGTTGCTTAAAATGGTGTTCGGTGACTTAGGAGAAGTCTGCCTTTAGGGAAGTCATCCCTTCTTCAGATGCCCATTCCTGGGTGAGCATCCAACCAAAGCCCAGCCTGTGTATCTTGTGGTTGGATGGTCATGTCATCCCCCAGCTTGTGCTGTCTGCTCAGAACCAGCCCTTGTCCCTGAGTGGCTAACATGGTGTCAGGACTCAAGCCGCCATCACCTGTTTGATTTCCAAAGAGCTTGCCACCATCTTCCATCCAGCACAACTCTGTCCTAGCTTGTTTACCTTTAGTTAGTGGCTATTCTGTATGTATAATAAATTTTTCTACCAAAACCACTGGTGCGTGCTCCCTCAGCCATTATTTCAAAGGCCTTTCTCTTTCTGGCCCATTTGTGCCTGCCCCGAAACAGCTTGGGGTATGGTACCTTTGTCTTCCAAGATGGCAGATCACACCTAATTGTTGAGGAATTTTGCACTTGGGAATGATTAGAAAATTAGAATAATGTTTGTGTGCTTCAGCTCTTAGTTGAAATGAAAAATAACATTGCCTTGACACCCACTGTGTGTTGCATCTTGTAGATGGCTATGGATAGTTGACCTTTGAGTAGACCCTGGTGGTTGGGTGGACCTCGACAATCTTAGTCCTTCCTTCCTCTCTTTATCACTCTCCTACCATTAACTTGGGAAATATGGGAGGGAGGAAGAGTGAGTTAGCCCCACCCATTCTTGGTCACATGAGTACTGCAGGCTGGAACTGCTGTGGACAGAGCAGTGTCCCTGGGCACCCCTGAGGGACAGGCATGTCAGCTGCTCATGGGGCTGCAGAGATGAAAAAGAGGGAAGTGGGCTTCATGTTCATATTTGAGGAGGCAGTTTGGGGAAACCATTGCTGCCAGAAAAGGTATATTCATGTCTTTTATGTCTCTGCATTTTCAAATCTGTTTGTGTGTGTATGTGTGTGTCTTTCCAACTTTGTTAAGATGTCTGTTGACTATATTTTGTGTGCACTTGAGGGCTGAAAGGATGGAGCACAGAGTGTCTAGCTGTGTTAACTGTCTTGGCTAAAGAGAATGGGTACACATTGCTGGTACAAGTGGGTGGAATGCAGTACTGTGTGTCTGTACAAAATGTGCTGGAAAAGAAATTGGGAGGTTTCTAATCTTGGAAAGGTAGGGAGTGGAATTCATAGATTTCATGTAAACTCACTACCTTAAATATAGTCTTATATAGAGCCTTAAAATATATAGTATCACAGCTGGTTCAGTCCCTCTATTTACAGGGGAGGAAACTGAGGCACAGGTCAGAGAAGCCATCTTGTACAAGATCGCACACAGTGAGGCAAGTGGCAGAACCCTGACCTCTCAACTTCCTTTCTGTTGTACCACGTTGTTTTATCCTGCTTTAGTCTCAGTCCTGCCCTCTGTCTTTTGACAAAAGGTGGTGGGTCAGGCACTTCAGTCATACCTCAGATCCATGGTTCTCAGGGTGGCATTACTCCTGATGCTATGGGACATCTGCCTGTCGTAGTCAGGCGTGTCGTAATGTTCAGACTTGGAATACGGTGAGAGGGAGGCATAATGAAATATTAGTAGCCCCAAGTATCTTATCAGAAGCATGAAAAAATGAGCACCGCTAAGATGTGTCCTTTAGACTTTCTCATTGGCACAAGAGAAGGCATTTATACCATTGTTTTCAGAGGTTGGAAATTTCACACAGGAATGGGTTGAGAGGGGAAATTGTCACTTTGGTTCCAGGCAGCAAAGAGGTGGCCAAACATACTAGATGATCTAAGAAGACCCGACCATTGGAAAGTGTAAGGTCAGGTTCCCAGGCCCCTTCCACTCCCAGCCATCACTGACCAGGGGTGGAGCAGCAAGCTGTGTAGTTGTCTGGGCTTTGTTCTGCCTTTTGTTTAGCTTCATGCTAAATGAGGGAGACACCTGCCCTATGAAACCACAGCTCCCTGCTGATCCTCAGGTGTTTCCTAGGAGAGATTTATGTTCAGTGGAGCTGGGAGGGAGGGTCTTTCTGAGGTTGAGCTTGACAGGAAGGAAGCATTTGAGGCATTACACACACTACCTTGCCCTTCTTAGGAAAGCCAAAGGCAGGCTGGACTTGAAGTCAGAAACAGCTGGGTTCTAACTCTTAATGAGACTCTATGAGCTTGGGCAGGTGGTTAAACTCAGTCTCATTATGTCATCTGTCAAATGGAGAAGCTTCCTGTAGTAGTGACATGGCTTGAGTTTGAGGATCACTTATGTACCTCAATCCTGGGCCAGATCTCTGAGTTTCCCTCCATAAAAGTAATGTAACCTTTATATAAAGTTAGAAATGACAAAAGAAGTGGCAATCTGTACACATCTTTAGGAAATTTCCACACTACCAAGTTCCCAACATCTGTGAATTCACAGAGATCTAACCTGATGGATCAACAAACCTTTATGGAAATGAAGGAAAGAAGGAAGGAATTTTTGGGGTCTGGGGCTGATTCCCTAACTAGGGGAGGCCTGTTCTGTGAAGTGTTGATGTCTAGACTTCAGGTCTTCCTCCATGCTACTACTGTTTTCCTACTTGCAGCAAGGGGAAAATGCTGTCATAGACTTGGCACCTAGGATAGGAGTTGGGAGTAGAAAGCAATAATAGCTAACGTGTGTGTGCTGCACAGGTGCTATTATCCCCATTTTACAGATGAAAGAAGTATCTTGTTCAGAGTCACACCACTAATAAGTGATAGGCCAAATTGGGAACTCAGGTTTCCTTGTCCACTTAGAAGCCTTAGAACTAGGGAGACTGTACTTTACAGTTTAAGGAACAGTCCTCTGGAGTCAGTCAGTATTAATTGCCTTCTTTGTGCCAGGCACTGTGTTAAGCACAGGGGATACAAGGACAAACAGTCTCACTTAAGGGAGCCCACAGTCTAATGAGGAGGGCAGCCTGCAAGCAACTATGTACAAGTAAGACATATATAAGGTAAATTGAGGGCAGTCTCAGAGGGAAGACATGCTGATTAAGGATTGGAGAAAAGCCTCTTGTAGAAAGAAGGTGGTCTCTGGTTGAGATGTGGAGGAATCCAGGAGACAGAGGAGGAGGAAGAGTATGTCGGGCATGAGGGACAGTCAGGGAATGCACTTGAAGTCAGGAGATGCAGGGTCTTGCGTGAGGGACAGTAAGGTCATTGCCACTGCACCACAAAGCATGTGTTGAGGAATTAGGTAGAATTAAGTAGAAAGGGGAGGGTGGTGAAGGGCTTTAAAAGCTACGCAAAGGGCTTTATGTTTGATCCTGAAGGCAACAGGAAACCTTGGAGTTTACTGAATGAGGTGGGGGCAAAGTGGTGTGGTCAGGCCTGTGCTCTAGGAAGATCAGTTTCACAACTGAGTGCAGGATGGATTGGAAGGAGAGAGGAGGCAGGAAAACCAACCAGCGGTCCATTAGTCTAGGCATGAAGTGATGAGGGCCTTCACCAGGGTGGTGACTTGTCAGAAGAGGAAAGGGCATACACCACAGCGGTTATGAAGGCGTTGTTCAGTGGCTTCAGTTGGTGTTCAATTCGTCATGACCCCTTTTGGGGTTTTCTTGACAGATACTGCAGTGGTTTGACATTTCCTTCTCCAGCTCATTTTACAGATGAGGAAACTGAGGCAAACAGCTAAGTGACTTACCCAGGGTCATACAACTAGTAACTGTCTGAGGCTGGATTTGCGCTCAGGTCCTCCTAACTCCTTGCCTGGTGCTCTATCTACTACTGCAGTCTTACATCCTGTGTTCTAAGGCCCTTTCAGTTCTGACACTGTGCTCAAATGACCCTTCCAGCTCTGACATCCTGTGTTCTAAGGGCCCTCCCAGCTCTGACATCTTGTGTTCTAAGGGTCCTCCCAGCTCTGACATCCTGTGTTCTAAGGGCCCTCCCAGCTCTTGACATCTTGTGTTCTAAGGTCTCTTTTAGTTCTGACACTCTATATTCTTTGCTTTTATTCCTCCCTTCCCTTACCTCTCACCCTTCAAGAACTTAAGTTATCTCATTTATTATCTAGCTCGGGTTTCATGAACCATTCTGCTAGCTCCCAACCTCTTACCATACATATTCTTCACCACCCAACCTGCAACATTATTTCACCCCCAGTCAAATTGATCTACTGTTTTATCATACAAGGAGTACTGCGTTTGGACGAAATAGTCTAGATTGTATCAAAATAAAAAAAAAACAACAACCTGTACAATTAAAAACTACACTTTAAAAGAAAAAGAGGTTTTGATATATGGCAAATGGGAAAGCTGTCTTGACATTTAAAATATAAAAGGAATTGTTAAAAAGACATTGGTAAAACCAGGTAAAGAGAGCAATAACACCATGTTCACGTTTCAAAAGGAAACGCAGCTTATTTGAAAAATTGTTCAACCTTAGTAATAATGAAAGCAAATAATGAAATCAAAACCACTTTGAGATCCTATTTCCAATGCATATGATGGCAGAAATTCACAAGAAGCTATGAAACTCAAAGCAAGAAGGGCTGTGGTGAAATAAGTTACTTGTTGCTTCTGGAACTGGCCACCAGTAGCAGCTTTCTGGAGAGTCATCTAGCAAAATGAAATAAAGATTACCAAAATACATGCCTTTTGATCCATTAATTCCTCTCTTAGCAATAGCCTCAGAAAATTGTTAAAAAAACAAACAAACAAACAAAAAGATCAGTCCATTGAAAGATTTTCCTAATTAGCATTATGGGGAATTTCACAGAACTGGAAGCATTCTAAATGGCCAACACCAGGAGAATGATTAAATAAATTATGGTACATGAATGTAATGGATCTCTAGTGGCAAGCTTATGGGAAAGGGAGAAAGGAGTGGAGGGAAAGAAGGAGAAAAGGAAGAAAGGAAGGAGGGAGGCGAAGGGAGGTCATTTGGTTTGGCTGCCCAGACACTCAGGGGTGGGGAACCTGTGACCTTGAGGCCACATGTAGCTTCTAGGTCCTTGGGTGCAGCCTTTTGACCGAGTCTAAGAACAAATCCTTTTATTAAGGGATTCAGTTTGGATTCAGTCAAAGGGCTGCACTTGAGGACCTGGAGAGCCACATGTGGCCTCAAGGCTGAAGATTCCCTACCCCTGCTCTAACTTCTCAGTATTTTGCAGGCAGATGCCACAGACTTAGCATGGAACTCTCGATAAAAGTCAGAGACAGTTGGTGGTGCAGCAGATAGAACGCTGAGCCTGGACTTGGGAACACAAGTTTAAATTCTGCCTCAGACACAATTTGTTTGAATCTGGGCAAGTCACTTAACCTCCATTTGTTTCGTTTTCCACATCTGTAAAATGGGGATAGGATAACTACCTATTCTCAAGGATTGTTGTGAGCAACCAGTGAGATAATCTTTGTCAAGTGCTTATCAACAGTGTCTGGCTGTTTAAGTGGTAGATTGAGCTGAAGCTATTTCTTGCCTTGGGTTCCCAGAACAGATGGATATGTTCAGACCTAATAGACCACACACTGGCACCTAGGGAAGCTGAGGGTGAGAGTGATAAAGAGAGAAGCAGAGTATAAGGGCCTAACTAAGAAATCTGTTCCAGGATCCCACCTTAGGCTATAATCCCATCTTCACTTTATGATCCCTTAGCACTGAGGTTCTCTCTTTATAGTGGTTTTTTTTCAAATGAAGTTATTTTATTTGTTTTCAGTGTTCAACAATCACTTCCATGTATCTTAGATTTTTTTCCCCTCCCTCTGCCTCATTCCCCCTTCCCTCACCACTCCCTCCTTGAGACGGCATACAATGTTATATAGATTCTACACCTACTTTTCTATTAAATACACGTTGCATAGAAGAATGAATGGGAGAAACCATAAAATAAAACAAAACAAAACATAATACAAAAGAAAATGGTCTGTTTCTATCTGTGATTCAGTTCCATGGTTCTTTTTCTGGATGTGGAAAGCCTTTTGCCTCAAGAATCCATTGGAAATTAATTAAATCCATGCATTTCAATGAAGTACTATGTCTACCAGAAAGATTCCTCGCACACTGTGATTGTTGCTGCGTACAAAGTTCTCCTGGTTCTGCTCCTTTCACTCAGCATCAGTTCATAGAAATCTTTCCAGGCTTCTCTGAAGTCTTCCTGTTCATCATTTCTTATAGCACAATAGTATTCCATTACGTTCATATACCACAAGTTGTTCAACCATTCCCCAATTGATGGGCATCCCCTTGATTTCCAGTTTTTGACCACCACAAAGAGAGCTGCTATAAATATTATTGTACATGTGGGACTCTTTCCCATTTTTATGATCTCTTTGGGATAGAGTCCCAGAAGCAATATTGCTGGGTCAAAGGATATGCACATTTTTGTAGCCCTTTGGGCATAGTTCTAAATTGCTCTCCAGAATGGTTGGATCATCTCAGCTCCACCAACAATGAATTAGTGTTCCAACTCTCCCACATCTTCTCCAACATTTATCATCTTCTGATTTTGTCATGTTAGCCAGTCTGATAGGTATGATGTGGTACCTCGGAGTTGTTTTGAGTTGCATCTCTAATCAATAGTGATTTAGAGCAT
Source organism: Potorous gilbertii (assembly GCA_028658325.1). Taxonomy (NCBI): domain Eukaryota; kingdom Metazoa; phylum Chordata; class Mammalia; order Diprotodontia; family Potoroidae; genus Potorous; species Potorous gilbertii. The sequence goes on along the minus strand of CM053771.1, from coordinate 54,703,356 downwards.
TTTTTCATATGATTATAGATAGCTTTAATTTCTTCCTCTGAAATTCCCTGTTCATATCCTTTGACCATTTATCAATTGGAGAATGACTTGTGTTCTTGTACATTTGACTCAGTTCTCTATATATTTTAGAAATGAGGCCTTTATCACAGACACTAGTTGCAAAAATTCTTTCCCAGTTTTCTGCTTCCCTCCTAATTTTGGTTGCATTGGATTTGTTTGTGCAAAAACTTTTCAATTTAATGTAATCAAAATTATCCATTTTGTACTTCGTATTGTTTTCTATCTCTTGTTTGGTCATAAATTTCTGCATAAATCTGACAAATACACTATTCCTTGATCTCCTAATTTGTTTATAGTATCAATATTTATACCTAGATCATGGATCCATTTGGACCTTGGTTCTTATGTATAGTGTCAGGTATTGTTCTATGCCCATTTCCACCACACTGTTATCCAGTTTCTCCAGCAATTTTTGTCAAACAGTGAGTTCTTATCCCAGAAGCTGGGGTCTTTGGGTTTATCAAATAGAATAATTGTATTCATTGGTTACTGTGTCTTGAATATGTAATCTATTCCACTGCTCTACCCCTCTCTTTCTTAGCCAGTAGCAAGTGGTTTTGAAGATTGCTGCTCTAGAGCTAGGTCACCTTCCCTAGCATTTCATTTAATTAGTTCCCTTGGTATTTTGGACTTTTTGTTCTTCTAAATGAGTTTTGATATTATATATTTTTTCTAGCTCTAGAAAATAATTATCTGATATTTTGGTATGACACTGAATAAGTATATTAATTTAGGTAGAATTGTCATTTTTATAATATTAGCTTGGCCTATCCACAAGCAACTGATGTTTTTCCACTTACTTAGATAGGATCTTATTTGTGTGAGAAGTGTTTTGTAATTGTGTTCATATATTCCCTGGGTTTGTTTTTGCAGGTAAACTCCCAGATACTTTATGGTATCTACCATAGCGTTAAATGGAATTTCTCTTTCTATCTCTTGCTGTTGGGTTTTGTTAGTAATATGTAGAAATGCAGATGGGTTTATTTTGTAACCTGCAACTTTGCCAAAGTTTATTATTTCAAGTAGTTTTTTATTTGATTTTCTGGGATTCTCTAAATATATCATCATGTCATTTGCAAAAAGTGATAACTTAGTTTTTTCTTTGCCTATTCTAATTCCTTCAATTTCTTTTTTTTTTCTCTTATTGCTATAGCTAGCATTTTTAATACCAAATTGAATAACAGTGGTGATAATGGACATCCTTGTTTCACCCCTGATCTTATTGGAAATCCATCTAGCTTGTCCTCATTGCTTATAATGCTTGCTGATGTTTTTAGGTAGATACTGCTTATTACTTTATGAAAAGTTTCATTTATTCCTATGCTTTCCAGTGTTTTCAGTAGGAATGGGTGTTGTATTTTGTCAGTCTTTTTCTGCATCTATTGAGATAATCACGTGGTTTCTGTTAGTTTTGTTTGTTGATATGATCATAATGCTAATAGTTTTTCTAATATTGAACCAGTCCTGCATTTCTGGTATAAATCCTACCTGGTCATAATGTTTTATTCTCATGATAAGTTGCTGTATTCTTTTTGCTAAAATCTTATTTAAAATTTTTGCCTCTATATTCGTGAGAGAAATTGGTCTTTAATTTTATTTCTCTGTTTTGGTTCTTCTAGGTTAGGTGTCAGAACCATATTTGTATCATAAAAAGAATTTGGTAGGACTCCTTCAGCAATTTCCCCAAATAATCTATATAGTATTGGAATTAACTGTTCTTTAAATGTTTGATAGAATTCACTTGTAAATCCATCTGGCCCTGGAGATATTTTCGTAGGGAGTTCTTTGATGACTTGTTCAATTTTTTTTTCTGAGATGGAGTTATTTAAGTATTCAACTTCCTCTTCCGTTAATCTAGGCAATTTATATTTTTAAAAATAATCATCCATCTCATTTAAATTGTTGAATTTATGGACATACAGTTGGGCAAAGTAATTTCTAATTATTGTTTTAATTTCCTTGTCATTGGAGGTTAGTTCACCCTTTTCATTTTTGATATTGGTAATTTGGTTTTCTTTTTTCTTTTTTTAATCTGATTGAACAAAATTTTATCACATTTTTTTGTTTTTTTCATAAAACCAACTCTTAGAATTATTTATTAGTTCATTAGATTTCTTAATTTCTATTTTATTACTCTCTTCCTTGATTTTCAGTATTTCTAATTTGATATTTATTTGATATTTGTTCTTTTTCTAGCTTTTTCAATTGCATGCCCAATTCATTGATCTCTTTTTCTATTTTATTCATGTAGGCATTCAAAGATATAAAACTTCCCCTAAGAACTGCTTTTGCAGTGTCCCATAAGGTTTGGGAGGTTGTCTCATTATTGTCATTCTCTTGAATGAAGTTGTTGATTGTTTCCATGATTTGTTGTTTAACTCAATCATTCTTTAAGATTAGATTGTTTAGTTTCCAATTAATTTTTGTTTATATTTCCATGGCCTTTGATTATATGTAATTTTTACTGCATTATGATTTGAGAAGGATGCATTGACTATATCTCTGCCTTTCTTCAGTGGATTGTGAGGTTTTTATACATGGTCAATTTTTGTATATGTACCATGTACTGCTGAGAAAAAGGCATATTCCTTTCTACTCCCACGCAATTTTCACCAGAGATCTATCACATCTACCTTATCCAGAGTTTTATTCATGTCTTTAACTTCTTACTTGTTTATTTTGAGGGTAGATCTATCCAGTTCAGAGAGAGGGATGTTGAGGTCCCCCACTAGTATAGTTTTGCTGTCTATTTCTTCCTGTAACTCCCTTAACTTCTCTTCTAAGAATTTGGATGCTATACCACTTGGAGCATACATGTTTAGTAATGAAATTGCTTCGTTGTCTCTGATGCCTTTTAGCAGGATATGGTTTCCTCCCTTATCTTTTTTGATTAGATCTATTTCTGCTTTTGCTTTGTCTGAGATTAGGAATGCTACCCCTGCTTTTTTTACATCACCTCAAGTACAATATATTCTGCTCCAACCTTTGGCCTTTACCTTGTGTGTATGCCCTCGTTTTAAATGTGTTTCTTGTAGACAACATATTGTTGCATTTAATGCATTCTTCTATCACTCTCTGTTTTATGGGAGAGTTCATCCCATTCACATTCACTGTTATGATTACTATCTGTGTCTTTCCCTCCATCCCCTTTCCCCTTGTTTATGCTTTTATTTCTCCCTTTTCCCTTCCCCTCCACAATAGTTTTAATTTTTGACCACTGCCTCCCTCAGTCTTCCCTCCCTTTTTTCAGCCCCTCTCCCTTTTAATTCCCTTTTCTCTTACTACTTCTTCCCTCCCTGTTAGCCTCCCCTCTCTTTTCTTTTCCCCTTCCCCTCCTACTGCCTATAGCGTTAGTTGTATTTCTGTATTTAACTGAGTTTGTTGTACCCTCCTTGAATCCAATCCGATGAGAGTACCTCTTAAACAATGCTCATCTTCCTCCCCTTTTTCCCTCTACTGTAATATATTTTTGTGCCTGTCCCTGTGATGGAATTTATTTTTTTCTGCCTCTACCTTTTTATATTTCCCATTACAATCCCTTTGCACCCTTAAATCACATTTGTTACCACCACATCATTGTATATCCCTTTTATATGTCATAATAGATATACAATTTTTAAGATTAACAATTATCATCTTCCTTTATTGGGATGTAAACAGTTTGCCTATATTGAGTAGCAAATTTTTTTTTTCCTGTTTACCTTTATATGCCTTTCTCGAAACCTGTGTTTGAAGATCAAATTTTCTATTGAGTTCTGGCCTTTTTATGAGGAAGATCTGAAAATCCCTTAAATATTATGCTCAACTTTGCTGGGTAATTAATTCTTGGTTGTAGTCCCAGCTCCTTTGCCTAAAGAAAAATCATATTCCAATTCCTTTGATCTTTTTTTAAAAATAAATCTTAGCTCATCTTCACAATTTTTATTCTGTAATTAAACATTCACAATAAAAGTCTTTTTCTTGGGAAAATATAACATTACTATTTTCAGAACTTTATAAACATTTGTTTTTTTTTATAATAATCATCTATTGAAGAAAAAAGTAGTTTAACTTTAAAAAATCTTAATATGATTTCCATTTTTCCTGGCAATAATATTCATTTTTTCCCACTGAACATTTTTTTGAATTTTATTTATTTATCTTAAGTTTTCAACATTCATTTCCACAAAATTTTGAGTTCCAAATTTTCTCCCCATCTCTCCCCTCCTCCTACCCCAAAACGCCAAGCATTCTGATTACCCCTTCCACCAATCTGCCCTCCCTTCTAACATCCCTCCCTTCCCTTATCCCCATCTTTCTCTTTATAGATAAATTTCTATACCCCATTACCTGTATTTCTTATTTCTCAGTTGTATGCAAGAACAATACTCAACATTTGTTCCTAAAACTTTGAGTTCCAACTTTTCTTCTTTCCTCCCTCCACACCCATCCCAACTGAGAAGGCAAGCAATTCAATATAGGCTATATAAATGTAGTTTTGCAAGTGACTTCCATAGTAGTCTAGTCATGTTGTGTAAGACTGACTATATTTCCCTCCATCCTATCCTGCCCCTCATTTCTTCTATTCTCTCTTTTGATCTTGTCCATCTCCAAGAATGTTAACTTCTAATTGCTCTCTCCTCCCATTTGCCTTCCCTTCCATCATCCCCCCCTGCTTATCCCCTTCTCCCCTACTTTCCTGTATTGAAAGATAGGTTTTCATACCAAATTGAGTGTGCATGTTATTCCTTCCTTGAGCCAAATGTGATGAGGGTAAGCTTCACTTTTTCCCTCTCTCCTTCCCCCTTTTTCCTTACATTGAAAAGGCTTTTTCTTGCCTCTTTTATGAGAGATAATTTGTCCCATTCATTTTCACCCTTTCTCCTCCCAATATATTCCTCTCTCACCCCTTAATTTTATTTTTTTTAGATATGATCCCTTCCTATTCAACTCACCCTGTGCTCTCTCTCTGTCTCTCTGTCTGTATGTGTGTGTGTGTGTGTGTGTGTGTGTGTGTATAATCCCACCAACTACCCGGACACTGAAAAAAGTTTCAAGAGTTAAAAATATTATCTTTCTATGTAGGAATGTAAACAGTTCAACTTTAGTAAATCCCTTATGATTTCCCTTTCCTGTTTACCTTTTCAAGCTTCTCTTGATTCTTATGTTTGAAAGTCAAGTTTTCTTTTCCATTCTGGTTTTTTCATCAAGAATGCTTGAAAATCCTCTATTTCATTGAAAGACAATTTTTCCTCCCTGAAGTGTTATACTCAGTTTTTCTGGGTAAGTGATTCTTGGTTTTAATACTAGTTCCTTTGACTTCTGAAATATCATATTCCACACCCTTCGATCCCTTAATATAGAAGATGCTAGATGTTGTGTTATCCTGATTGTACTTTCACAATACTCGAATTGTTTCTAGCTGCTTGCAATATTTTCTCCTTGACCTGGTAACTCTGGAATTTGGCTACAATGTTCTTAGGAGTTTCTCTTTTTGGGTCTCTTTCAGGAGGTGATCAGTGGATTCTTTCAATATTTATTTTTCCCTCTGGTTTCCAGAATATCAGGACAATTTTCCTTGATAATTTCATGAAAGATGATGTCAAGGCTCTTATTTTGATCATGGCTTTCAGGTAGTCCCATAATTTTTAAATTGTCTCTCCTGGGTCTATTTTCCAGGTCAGTTCTTTTTCCAGTTGAGGTATTTCACATTATCTTCCTTTTTTTTCGTTCTTTTGGTTTTGTTTTGAGATTTCTTGGTTTCTCATTAAGTCATTAGCTTCCATCTGTTCCATTCTAATTTTGAAAGAACTATTTTCTTCGGTGAGCTTTTGAACCTCCTTTCCCATTTGGTTAATTCTGCTTTTGAAAGCATTCTTCTCCTCATTGGCTCTTTGAACCTCTTTTGCCAATGGAGTTAGTCTATTTTTCAAGATGTTATTTTCTTCAGCATTTTTTGGGGGTCTCCTTTAGCAAGGTATTGACCCACTTTTCATGATTTTCTTGCATCTCTCTCATTTCTCTTCCCAATTTTTCCTTCACCTCTCTTACTTGATTTTTAAGATGCTTTTTGAGCTCTTCTATGGCCAGAGGCCATTGAATATTTATTTTAGATGTTTAGGATACAGAAACCTTGACTTTTATGTCTTTCCCTGGTGGTATGCATTGTTCTTCCTCATCCAAAAGGATGGGAGAAGATACCTGTTCCCCAAGAAAGTAACTGTCTGTAGTCTTATTTTTTCTCCCTTTCTTGGGCTCTTTCCCAACCAGTTACTTGACTTTTGGGTTCTTTGTCAAGAGTAGGGTATACTCTGTAAGATCTCAGTTCCTCCAACATGGCATAGTCACGTCTGCACACTGATCTGGGAACAACCAGAAACTTTTGTGCCCAGAATCTGTGAGTAGTAGAATTTCCTCTCCACGACAGCCTCACCTCCAGTCCCACCACAGCAATACTCAGGACTGAGGTTCCGATCAGTTGCTCACTTCCCCCAGGAGCTTTACAATGAGTCCTCCAAGGATGGATGCTGGTTGTGGCCTGCCGTGGGAGCTGCTGCTGCCCACTGCAGCCTTTGCCGTTGTCGCCTAGGGCCAGAGCTATGGGGGGACTTTGTTCCCTTCTTGGCCCACTGAGAAAGCCCTCTCACTGACCTTTGGCACCTGTGGGTTGAGGGATCTGCTCTGTAGCTAGGGATTGTGCCCCCAAGTCCTGCTCCCGCCCTCCTCCTCCCAAGCACATGGTCAAGACTGGGCTGGGCTCTGCTTCACGTCTAGTGCAACAGACCTTTCCTGTTGGCCTTCCAGGTCACGCTGGTCTGGAAGTCTCCTCCACTCCTTTGTTCCATGGCTTCTGCTGCTCTAGAATTTGTTGAGGGTCATTCTTTACAGCTATTTTATGAACTGTGGGGGAAGAGCTATGTGTCTTTCTACTCCACCATCTTGGCTCTGCTCCCCCTTTGATCTTTTAATGTAGAAGCTGCGAGGTCCTGTGTGATCCTGACTGTAGCTCCTTGATATTTGAATTGTTTCTTTTTGGCTACCTGCAGTATTTTCCCCTTCACATAGTTCTGGAATTGAGTAATGATATTCCTTGGTGTTTTTAGTTTTTTGGAGGGGTGAATGGTAGATTCTTTTGATGACTATTTCCTCTGGATCTAGGATTTTTGGGCAATTTTCCTTGATGATTTCTTGTATGATACTGTCCAGGCTCTTTTGTTTTCATCATGGCTTTCTGGTAGACAAATAATCCTTAGATTTTCTTTCCTGAATCTATTTTCCAGGTCAGTTGTTTTCCCAATTAGATATTTGACATTTCTTCTGCCTTCTCATTGTTTAGATTCTGTTTGACTGATTCTTGATGTCTCATAAATTCATTAGCTTCTACTTGCCTGATTCTAATTTTTATCAAATTTTTTTCTTCAGTTAACTTTTACATGTCCTTTTCCATCTGTCCAATTGTTCCTTTTAAAGAGTGTTAGGTTTTGTACTTTCTTTTCTATTTGTCCAATTATCCTTTTAAATTCTTCTGTGATTTGTTTTTTCATAGTTTTAAAGTCATTGGCCAGTTTTTCTTCTATTTTTCTAATTTGACTTTTAAAATCCTTCCTGAACTCTTCTAAGAAGGCTTTTTATGCTTCAGACCAGTTCACATTCTCTTCTGAAGTTTCAAATGGGAGTACAATCTCAATGCTGATCTCTTTAGTATTTGTGTTTTGGTCTTTGTCCCCATAGAAAGATTCTATGGTCTTTTCTTTTCTGCTTTGCTTATTACTCATGATAATTACCCTTTTCCTGGCTTTTAAAGTAGATCTCTGTATGTGGGGCACAGGAGACTCTGTCCTACAATTCTTGTGCCTAAAACTTGAGGCTTTGTGTGTTGTAGCCTCTGGTTCTTTCAGCTACAAGCTAAAATGCTGCAGCTTATCTGGTGCTGAGCTGGCTGGTGTTGGAAAGCAGAGGCCAGATGAGGTCTTTTGGGGTTTCCCCACAGTTACTCTGGAGCTAACTCTTTAAGTGTGGAGGAGGGATGGTCTGGCCACAGGAGGTCTTCTATGCTGAGCTAGAGCATTGGCAAGCTCAGCAGTTGGTGATCCCATCTGCGCGAGTGTCTTTCCAATTCCCCTGGGGTGCTGAGGCACACCTGGGGTCCTGGTGTTGGTGGTTGCTGGCTTCACCCCCTTAGGGCTCAAGATCTTCTCCTGGCTTGGTGAGGTGGGGCTGTCTGGGATAGCTCTGGCTCTGTACTGGTCCCCTTCAGCCACAGCAAGAGGGACCCTCTTTAGCGATTTTCCTAGCCTCAGGGGCTTAGAGACTGTTTACACCTTCTGCTTCTCTCACTGTTCTAGGGTTTTTCCCAGGGGGATATTCTCTGGGCTCATCAAGGTGAACAATGGGAGGGAGATAGCAATTACTGATCACTCCACCTTCTTGGCTCTTATAGTGCGTTTTGACACTGACAGAAATTGGGGTTCACCCTAGAATGGATTGGAACCTTCTCAGTCTTGAGGCATGGAAGGCCCCTCATCCCAAAAGGAGCTCCCCAAAGAATCTTTGATTCCTTTCTAGGTTTGCTTTTGTGGTACAGATAGGGGAAAGAGCATTCATTGATCTTGGACTGAAAGGCCTGGGTGGAATCCTTAAATACTAGTTGGGTGAAGCTCTGGGCCAGTCGCTTCACTTTCATGATTCTCAGTTTCTTCCTCTTAAAATGGGAATAATACCCTCCATAGGTCACGGGATTGTTATGAGGAAAGTGAGGTACCCTGATGAGTAAAGGGAAATGCTTTAGTCTAAGGCAATGGTCTTTGAAAGCCTGCTACCCAACAACAGAAAAGGCTATTACTTCTGCTGTTTGTTCTTCATTCTCAAAGAGGACCATGACATCAGGAAGGTGATGCCATGACATGCAAGTGAATTGGATTTAAGTGAGCCCCACCTCACCAAGCCAGGAGAAGATCTTGAGCCCCAAGGGGGTGAAGCCAGCAACCACCAACACCAGGACCCCAGGTGTGCCTCAGCACCCCAGGGGAATTGGAAAGACACTCGCGCAGATGGGATCACCAACTGCTGAGGAACCATCAGGATCCAGTGGCAAGATATTCAGCTAGCTGAGTGATCTTTTTTTGAGGTATAAATTAGTGCCCTAAATGAATCAGAAGGGAAATAGCTCAGTAGATTGAAGGTTAGCTTACTGAGTCCAGGAGAGAGACTGGAACAGTTGCTTCTGATGGGAGGAACAGAAGCCTAGAGGCTAGAGAAAGGTAAGTTTTCTAGGAAGAAAGGAAGCTAGAGAAATGAAACCCATATGAAGTAGAGAGAGTGGAAAAGCAGGCAGAAACATTGGGTACAAAGAAAGGGACCAAGTGTCTGTGAGTGAGTCTCCCTGGATAGATTAGTTATATAGAAACAGAAAGTGCTATTGAACTTCCCCTTCCTACCCCAGCCACAGACCGGAAAGTGGTGATCTTGTATCTCTTTTTCCTTTTCTTCTTAGGAACTAGAAGATGTTCCCCCTGGGCTTCAGGTGATGGTAGGGATGGTAGAAAGAGACTTAGTTTATCCTTTGTTTTAAATATTTACTTTACAAACTATAGTGATCTCTGACAATTGCTATCTTGGTTATACTTAACTGGGAGTACAGTTGGAAGGAAGTCAGTAAGTCACTAAGGGAAGAAAACATCCTCAGGTAATAGATGTAGAGATCTAACACTGAGATGGCATGCCATAAGCATCTCCTGCTGGGGGCTCTGAGCTAACACAAAGATAAAGAGAATTATAAGTCCTTCCATACTATCTCCTTATGTGGTGCATTTATTCTGGGGAAAAAAAACATCTGGGCAATGAGTAAGTAGTAGAGTGAGGGGGAAATAGAAGTGTCTGAACAACCCTGATCACCACACTGTCCCATTAACATTGCTGATATATCATAACACGACTAACCAAGTAATAATTACTTGGATTTGGAAGCCAGGAACCCTGGGTTTGAATCCTAGTTCTGAACTTCACTAGCTGTGTGACCCTGGGCAAATGACTTTGTTTTTTTAAGTCTCAGTTTCCTGATTTGTAAAGTAGGGATGATATTTATGCTATCTAGCTTTTAGAGAAATGCTTTTATGATGCCTACAACGCTCTTAGAAATATGAGTGCTTATTGTCATTTATGGTTGTTCTAAGAAGGAGCACAGAGTGAATTGCATAAGGGGGCCTAGTTTTAGAGTCAGAAAGACATGAGTTCAAATCCTAGCTTACATACTTATTAGTTGTGTGACCTTAATCACAACAATAACTTTGAGGACACAACATTGAGGGTAGGTATTCCCATCAATGAGCCTGGTGGCATCAGATATCTTTAGGGTGCTTGGTGTTGGGCAAGTGGGAGCCCTACCTCCCTGTTAGGTAGATAGAATAATTTCTTCATTTGTAAAATAGGGGTAAAAATAAGGTCCAGGGAATTCAAGTTATATGTCTGAGACATGAGTGGGGAACCTGTAGCCTTGAGGCCACATGTGGCTTTCTAGGTCCTTGGGTGCAGCCTTTTGACTGAGTCCAAGTTTTACAGAATAAATTGTTTTATTAGGGGGATTTGTTCTGTGAAACTTGGATTCAGTCAAAGGGCTACACTTGAAGACCCAGAGGGTCACTTGTGGCCTCGAGGCTACAAGTTTCCCACCCCTGCTCTGAGGTCATGCAGTGGCTAAGTAGCACAGCCAAGACTGTCATGACTAGACTCATGCCTGGTTCAGAGTTCTTTCCTCTACAAGATACAATTCCTACCCTCAGGGGACTGTTGGGGAAAGAGTGGGAGAACCGGAAGGAGAGACTTAAGAAAGGAAAGATGGCTAAAGACCTTAGGAATTTGGGCCTGGGGAAGGAAAGACTGGGAGGAGCTGTGAAGCAGGTAGAGACTGGTAGGCTGCCCAGGGTAGTGACATTGAAGACGTCTCAGACAGAGAGCGTTTCCTCCACCTGCTTCTTCAGGCTGTAGCAGGCTCTCCTCACGGATCCAAGGGCAGCAAGACTGAGAGTGGGGGCATGGGCCTCATCAAGTCCCAGGTATGGAGAGTTCAAAGTCCCGTACAATCTGAGGCTCGTTGCTGAATTAAGCCTGGTGCTAGATTTTGTGTTGGCAGCGGATTTCCTTTCCTGTTCCGTAAAATGTGTTTGTACTGCCTGAGTAGACACTCGCTCTGAGAGAGGAAAGCTGTCAGGGTTGGGTTTTTTTTGCGGGGGGGGGGAGAGAAGTAGCAGTGGGCAAAGAAAGAGGGAGAGATGCAGAGTCTGGGTCAATATTTCATGAGGATAATGTCCAAATATGTAGGGGAAGACCTTCTATTGTTGAGGGGTTGGACCAGGCAAGAAGCCAACGTTCTAGAATTCATCATAGCTTGGCTTAGCTGCCTTGCTTCTGCACTGGAAACATGGAAAAAAAGGGGTACTTGGAGCTCTTTCTTCCTCCTAAGACTGGAAGATGAACTCCCCCAAGCATTCCTCTGTCCCCACCCTCATGGGTGCCATGAGCTAAGCTCCACCTTGTCTCCTGGGGCACCTCACCCAATCTGGACTATTTCTCCCTTTCATTTCTGCTTAAAAGCTATCATTTCTCTCTGCCCTTCTCTTTTCTCTCTCATCTTTCCCCCCTCTTCTTTTACTCTGACTTGTTCCTTTCCCCTTCTATTTTTTCCTTCCCTTCATTTCTTTCTCTTCTCCTCTCCTCTCTCTGTCTCCCCTCCTTTCCTTTTTTCCTTTCTCTCCACCTTCCCACCCTGTCTTTGTCTCTCTCCTGTCTCTGCTTATCCATCTGGGATGTCTCTCCTCTCTTCTGTCTTTCGGTGTCTGTATTTCTCTCTTCTCTCTTCTCCCCGCCCCTTTCCTGATGTTCTGGTCTCCCTGACATCTATGCTGTCGTGGTAGGCTAGGGAGGCTGTTTGTGGTGGAACCGGCCATGGACTGACAGCTCAGCCATCTGTGTGGAGGCTCTCTGGGGTTACGATGCTTCCTCACTAGGGGTGACTTGGTCATGATACACTCTATTTCCTCATTTCTCCAGTTTCCAGTCTGAGTCTAAGCCTGGGCTAGGACCCTAGCTGACTGCTAGGACATCAGGGACCTGAGTCTGCTCCTGGTCGGGGACAATAAATCAGGTAAGAGGAAACTTGATTGGGTTTTGAGATTGGAAGGGGAGAGAAGAGGGAGACTGGGCTGACTCGAGTTCTAGACCACTCAGGCTGCTGGGGGGTGGGACATGACCTTGTGGTGCCCACCTCAGAGCAATAGCCATCCTCGTCTGGAGCTATCTTCAGAAAGAACTCTGATTTACAAAGCTCTCCAGGAGGACCTTGTCTCTCTAGGTCTTGGTGGTCAGATTGGTGCTGGGTGTGGCTTTGGATCCTTGCTGAGAACCAAAGCGGGAGATTCAGAGGCACTGGGAGGAGGCCAGGGTGGCAGGGGAGAGCAGAAGGTGGAGAGCAGATGAAGGGAGGTGAGGACTACTGGGCAGTGAGTCTTAGCTATCCTAATGTCCTTGCCTTGAATCTCCAGGTGACATATCCTTGGGAATAGTAGGCACTAGTATGGTTCAATAGGGAATAGATATATAATATAATGGCTGGGGGCAGATATAATAAAGGGGTAGAGGGTCTGGGTGAAAGGCAGGGTAAGAAATCTCAAACTCCACCACAGATACTAGTAGTTCCCCTAGGCTACCTTCTTCTAGGACCCTAGGCTGCAACCATCACCTCTTACTCACCCTACACCCTCCACCTCTTCCTTTGTCATGAGCTCCAACTCTCTTTCCTTGGGGTTTTGGCCCTATCTGCAGGAGCCATCACAAGAGAGGCCCAAGCCAGCCGCCTTTCTCTTTGACTCACGGAACTCAGAGAACTAGCCCACTAAGAAATCCTAAGAACATTTCATCTGAAGGAGATGGGCCTCACAGATCACCCATACCCTTCACTTTGCATGGGGAGCTCAGAGAAATGGCTTGCCTAATTAGGGCTACTCAGTGGTAGAGCCAAGACTAGAATTCGGAGGTCTTTGTTCCCAGGCTTGTACTCTTGCTGAACAGTGCCTGGCATATAATAGGGCCTGAATAAACTGTTAATTGATTAATAGAATCTCAGTGTCCCTTGAATCCCCTTTACCACAGGGGCAGATAACCTTGACTGGGAAACAGAGCAGCTAGTTGAACATGAGATATGTGTCTGGGATGGGTTCACCCAATACCATGCCACTGTTAATTCTCCCTTCCACAGGAAGCCTGCTAGGGTTTGGACTGACTTGGTCCACAGCCTGGTCACTTGTTCTCAAGGAGCAAAGTAGCCAGTGCTGATGATATCTTAGTTTTCAGGTACTCTTCTCAGTAAGTCTCAAAGCTCTAATTTAGCCCTGGGAGTGAGGGGAAAGACCTTCAAGTCCCTGCTTTTGAAGACGTGAGTAATCTTCCAGCATGGGAAAGAAAGCATGGTACATGGTAGGTGGGATGGCAGTGAGAAGAATCCCAGATCCCCACAGAACAGAGAGTCTGCTCCCAGCTCAGCCACCAAACTGATGAGACATTGGGCACATTCTCCTGGTCTCAGTTTCCCTGTTTGTAATACCATTTTGAAAGACCCATCCAGTTTACAAAATACTTTCTTTGGAAGGTCCAGGTGCTATCTGAGTGCAGGAAGCCAAGTGTTCTCCATTCTAAAGCAGTGCATGAAAACCTCTCCCATACCCCTCCAGGAAGAGGGGTGCTCTCAGCTGCTCTGGAGACCTCACAGAGGGGGAGGGAGCTGCAATGAATTGAGCCCCATGGCCTGGGAGATTGTTGAAGCTACCTTTCAGAGGGATTGGTGGAAAGGGACAGTCCCCCTTTGTCCAGGATGCCTGCATCAGTGGCTGAAAAGCCAAAAAGTACTAGAGCAAGAAGGGCCTTAGAACATAGTATTCAGGGCTAAAAGGGATTTTGGAACATGGAATGTCCTACCTAGAAAGAACCTTAGAACACAGAATGTTAGAACTGGAGGGCCTTAGAACAGTGAATGTTAAAGATGGAAGGAATCTTATAACATAGGTTGTGCAGACAATGTAGTACACTGGGGAGAATGCTGGACTTGCAGCACCAGGACCTGTCTTTAAATCCTACATCAGACACTAGCAGTGTGGCTTTGGGCAAGTCACTTAACCCTTCTGAGCCTCCATGTTCCTCTTCTATAAAATGAGTATCTTAACAGCATCTAAATAAGAGGATTGCTTTGAATATCAAATGAGCTACTGGTTAGAAAGAATTTTTGCAAACCTGAAGTCATTCTATAAATGTAAGCCACTATTATTAACACAGAATATCAGATCTGGAAGGCCAATCTTTGTTTTAAAGAAAAAAAACTGGGGTGGTTAGGTAGTACAGTAGATAGAGTACCAGCCCTGGAATCAGGAGAACCTGAGTTCAAATCCAGCCTAGGACACTTGACTCTTACTATGTGACTCTGGGCAATTCACTTAACCCCAATTGCTTCTCAAATAAAACAAAAAAAAAACTGAGGCCCAGGAGGAAATGACTTGCCCAAAGTCAAGCAGAGTTAGAATCTTCCCTTGAGACTAATCTTAGGCCAGTTTGGCTTCTTGGAGATGCCAAGGACTTGAGGTCCTTAGTCCTAAGAATCTAAGATATAGATAAGTCTGGAGCATCAATTTGACTCAGTCCCAGAGAGTGATGGTAAGAGATGCAGGAGATCGATGCAGCTGCTCCCATGACAGATGGGATGGGACTTATCCTGCTAGCGCAGTGGACAGTTTGATTGAATTGCTAGCTAGGTGAAACAGGGGTGAAAAGGAAAGAGCTGGAAAAGATACAATTCTCAGCGCTCTGAGAAGCAGATCCCAAACGGTGCAAGCTGTGGAGGCATACAAGGTTGTGTGGGATGTTTGTGGCTTTCGTGCTACTTTCCTTCTTGGGGAGTCAGTCACCAGTACGCATTAGTGATACTAAAGAGTACATGCCTCCTCACAGTTTCCTCTCACTGCTCCCCCCTCCCCAGCATTCTCCATCATCCCAGACTGGGGTCCTTGCTATCTGGGAGCCCTGGTCTTTAAGATGATAACGGTAGTAGTAGCAGTAGCAGTAGTGGTAGTAATAGAAGCAGTGATGATGATGATGAAGATAGCTCCTATGACACTTAAAAGTTTGCAAGCTCTTCATAAACATCTCATTTGAGCCTTACAACAACGCTTGGAGCCAGGTGTGATTATCCCCATTTTACAGTTGAGGAAATTGAGGCAGAATTCAGTGACTTTCCCAGGACCACACAGCTTTACAGCTTAGTGATCTTTTCCTCTCTGAGGAGCCTCTTGTTAGCAAGAAAGCTAAAGATACTAAGGTGAATGTGAAGGCTTGCTTTGAGATTGGGGTGGGGGGGTTCACAATTTGATCTTTGAACTGCTGGTGAAGAATGATGTTAGAAAAAGAGAACAGAGGTCAGGAAGCAGATTTGATTCCTCCATCCTTTCCCTGGCTCATTCAGACATCCCAAAAGGGAGGTAGCAGCTCCTTGTTGGACTCACTTTGGAGAGAATGCCATGCCTTATATCCTAGGTGGATGTGGATGAAGATGGACAGAGACTGATCTAGGTTTGGGTGTGTACTCAGAAAACCATCTGTAATCAGTCCTAAAAGTGGCCTTAGGATGTGGAATGTCAGAGCTGGGAGGGACCTTAGAATACAGACAGTCAGCTGGATGTCAACCAACATGTGGAACAGAGAGTGAGCTGAAAGTCTCTGCTCTGTTCTCTCTCTGGGAAGATGCAGAGCTATGTAACGGAACATGGTCCTGGGTTCAGGGACATTTGGTAACTGCCATCATTGATTTCTTCAGAGTTCTCAACAGCCCAAGTGAAAGCTCATTTCTGATTCTCTTCCTGCTGCTTCTTCCCTCCATAATAAAAATTCTACCTACTCACATCTCTCATTATGGATTACAAACCACCTTCTTCACAATACATCTATGAGGCAGTATCATTGTCCTTATTTTACAGAAAGGAAAACTGAAGTTCAGAGCATTGAAACCTAGGTGGATCACCCTCCCCTCCCCTGCTTCTTCCAGCTCTAGGTCCAAGGCTCTTTGTTCTACAAGGCATTGATTCTCTCCCATAGACCTACCTCCATTTCCCACCCAGATCAGCTCAAACATTCCTTATCCCTGAGATTGGCTAAGGATAAAGGATTTTTTTCTTTCCCAGGGTCAGGGGAAGAGGTAAGTTACTTCATTCCTCTGAGCTCCCCTAGTTTCCCCCATGACAAAAGTTTCAAGCGAAGGAATCCCAGTTAGCTGGGTCAGACTCTACTAGGGGAGGAAAAATATATTCCTAGACTCACCTCTCAGCTCTTTCCCTCAGAGTTTGGACAGTGTGCAAAGTAGCATGGATTATTTATAATCGGCCAAGCCCTATCTAACTTCCTTGTCAAGGACCAGGAAGAGGGTATAGCCAGCCATTGTGGCCATATCTGGTCTTTAATACCAAGCTAGAGTCTTTTAAAATACAAAGAGATTGCTTCTAAAGATTCCTTTCTTTAATATGAGGACTGTGTATAGGTGGTCTACCTTGGCACTGGGATACAGTGGAAAGAGAATCTTTGGAATCAAAAGACCTGGATTCAAATCCTACCATTGACATTTACTACTTGAATGATCTTGAGTAAGTCACCTAATCAACTTGGGTCTTATTTTCCTTATCTATAAAAACAAGACTTGAACTAGATGACCTTGAAGTCCCTTTTCTGGCCCTAGATTGGTGACCCTATGATCCTGGAACAGTGTGTATGTGAAAGGTCACTAGGCTGGGTGTCTCAGAGTGGGAGGAGATGCTGGGATAAAGGGGGAAGGGTTGGGGCTGTGCAGACAAATAATAATGAAGTCACCTTTCCATATTGATTTACAGTTTGCAAAACACTTTCTTTTTAAAAAAAGTTTTATTGATTTTTTTAAAATGCCATAGTCATTTTCTGATATACTCTTCTTTTGTGTCATATTGAATCCTTTTTCATAACAGGAAAATGGTGAAGCAAAACCCACCAACAAAGCCTCTGAGTCTGAAAGAGTATATACACCATGCTACCCCTTGAGTCCCCCACCTCTCTGTAGACAAGGTCACAGGGTCATAGGTTTAGAACAGGAAGGGAGCTTAGAATTCATCTCGTTAGTCCAAACCCTTCCCTGTCTTCAGTGGTCAAGATTGGACCTGGTAATTCTTTACAATCCCACTTCCTTTTTGTGTTTTCATTTAAGTGGTGGTGGTTTTTCTTAGGAAAAGTGGATTAGAGTGCTGGGAAACTCATTTTCTTGAATTCAAATCTGACCTCAGACACTTGCTAAATAACCTTGGGCAAATTATTTAACCTTATCTGCCTTAGTTTCCTCATCTGTAAAATGAGCTAGAGAAGGAAATGTCAAACCACCCCAATGTCTTTGCCAAGAAAACCTCAAATGGGATTACTCAGAGTCAAACCCAACTGGGCAACAACATTAACTTTTGTTTCAGAAACACTTTACTTAGGACCATACTATGAGATTCCTAGTGCAGATAGTATTATCTTGGAAAGATTGCTGGATTTTGAATCCAAGGAACTGAGTGTGAATCTTACTTTTCTTTTTTGTATGTGCTATCTGTGTGACCTTGGACGAGTTATTTTGTGTCTCTCTCTTTATTAAAATGAGGGGTTTGGACCAGACCTGGAGATCTGTTTCACCGATGCCTTTGGCAGAGGTGAAGCCTCTGGGTCTCTTCTCAGGATAACATTTTTTTTAATGCACAAAATAAGATATA
Organism: Potorous gilbertii; assembly: GCA_028658325.1. Classification (NCBI taxonomy): domain Eukaryota; kingdom Metazoa; phylum Chordata; class Mammalia; order Diprotodontia; family Potoroidae; genus Potorous; species Potorous gilbertii. The sequence continues at coordinate 54,685,519 of CM053771.1, read as the reverse complement.
TCAGAAAACAAAAGAAACCCAGTTATATTAAAAGAACAGTAAAACAACCAAACCAAGTTCATGAACCTGAGGCGAAGAACACTTGCATTAGATGAACTCTAAGCTTGGAACTAATGCCAGCAGAATAGGATCTGCCCATGGTCACAGGGAAGAGTGAGGTCTCTTATCAAGGTCACCAAAACCTCAAGTTCAAGACCTTTGTGAGGAAGAGGGCCAGCCCAGGGGGTTCCCCCCCCCCACCCCTACTCTCCTGACTCAGGGCTCCAGCCTCCCAGTGAACCCCACAGACAGGGGCCTACTGGCAGGAAGAGACCAGAGAGTGCTAATGAGATAAGATCAGTTCATAGATTGTCCCTGTGGCCTCGGATTCTGAGACCAGAAGGAGGGCACACACCCCCTTCCCCCCCTCCCCCCAGCTTAACAAGCAGGAAGTCTGACTAATTCAGGAATCTTTCAGAGGGGCCTTCCACTGTTTCGAAGTCCTTCAATTCATAGCAGTTGGGTCAGCCCTGGCCTCTGGAATTTCATATCTCTCCATCTATTTCCTGGTTATAAAGCTCTTTCCTCACAGTATTGTAAATGTTCTTATCCCCATTATACAGGGGGACAAGCCAAGGCATGGGATGGTAAGGCAGCTTGTCCCAAGATCACACAGTTAACAAAGGTGGAAATTAGAAGCCAGGCCTCCTGATACCAAGGCCACTTTCTCCAGCAAGTGAGCTGCCTCCTGGCCTTCCCTCCCTTTTTGCCCTAGATGCCTCCCTCTATGGGGGCAGTGAGGTGGTGCAGTGGATAGACCACCAGTGCAAGAGTCAGGAGGACCTGAGTTCAAATCTCACCTCAGACACTTGACACTCACTAGCTGTGTGACCTTGGGCAAGTCACTTAACCCCAGTTGCCTCATCCTGGGTCATCTCCAGTTATTGTAATGAATATCTGGTCACTGGATTCAGATGGCTCTGGAGGAGAAGTGAGGCTGGTGACCTGCACAGCCCTCCCTCACTCAAAACAAAGTCAAGTGCAAGTCATGTCTTTATTTCTCTGATGGCATGGTCTTCTTCGGCCACAAAGGACAAACACACACACAGATACTTCCCTCACCTCTTCCATCCCCAGGAAGGGACTTGATCTTCCAATAGCCGCTTGGTCCTAGGGGAGGAATGAAGGTTTGGAGGTGGGTCCCTCCCCATTCCTGCAGGTAGAAAAGTTTACAGTCCCAGTCCGAGGTCAAGGACTTCTCTGCTCTATGATCCACTGGCTCTGGCATCTGAATTCAAATCCCTCCTATGACTGGACCTGTGTGACTTGTAGTAACTTCACTGACCACTCCCTCTCCTCAATTCGCTCACTTGTTAAATGGGCAAAACTAGATGACATCTAAGGTCTCTTTCACTTTTACATTCTATGGTCTTATGATCCCACTTCTTTCATCTGCTTCCAACAGATGCTGGGCTTTCCTACAAGTGTTTTGGAATCATTAAACCTCAGGAGTGACCTTGGAGATTATGTGGTTCAGACCATGCCGGATTGCTTATGCAACATGGCTATGCACCATCCTCTGTGTAGCATAACTTTACCTTTGCTCACCCAGCTTTCGCTTGCATACCTCTGGTGACAGGAACTCACTACTTATCCAAGACGGCCCATCTCATTTGGTCCCTAACGTCCCCCTCTCTTCCCTGGCTCTATCCAGCTCAAACTCTTTTTGGGCAGGTCTGCCCCTATTGAGGGCTACAGTGGATGCCGTTGGGTTCCCAAATCAACTCAGTAAGTTCCTCTACCCTCCCCCTGTACTCTTTCTGGACATCAACCTGCTCTCCATCACATTTATAAGAGAAAAAAGTAAAAAGCTGGGGATGGAGAGTGGGAAAAAGGTACCAGGGATTGCTTTCCTGTGGGGGGAAAATGCTGCTGCTAATACAGCAGAGTGGTCTGTACATCATTCTCATTCTCCATTAATATTTATGGAGGCCCTGGTGAGTGGTGGACTGAGGGCTGAGAGCCTGGTGTGTTTGGTCCATCAGGAAAAGCCTCCTTGTGTTAAGCTGAGTGCTGTGGGCTGCCCCTCCCTGCCCAGCTCTGTTTAAAGTGATTACTGGCATCGGGCCTGAACCTGCCATAGCAGAGAGTTCCTATGGGCCCAGCCACAGGAGGCAAGGAGTCAGGGGCCTCTCTAATTCTTGGCTGCTGGGTTGGTCACATGCCCCCCACTGTCAGACCACTTAGGGGGTCTTTGAGAGCTCTATCTTTCCCGCTGGTTCCCAGACAAATGGAAAAGCCCCCTTTTCCCCACCTCCCTAAGGCTGCGCACCCCACCTCACCCCTGTTCCCTTTTCCTGTTGAGATGCCCCACCCTTCTAGCCGGGCCTTTTCCTGGCTTACCAATCAATCCTTCAAACTAGAGTTCAGGCACCCTGTGATTAATGAAACTTACCCTGGTTTCCCCCTCTCCCATTAGGACTGACCTCTCCCTTGTGAGAAGTTTATATTCCTCTTTTGTACTTCTATTTCTTATGATAAAAATAAGTTTTTGTTGATATCTTCTTTTTTTTGGAATCACTGAATATTTCCCCTTGGATCCCTTCCTATTCTCATCCCAGAAAGCTATCCTCTATAACAAATAGTATTTCTTTCAAAGACAAAAAAAGAAAAAAGAGGAAAAATCAGCATAACTGATCAATATATTGAAAAAATCTGGATATGTGTGCAATGTTTAACATTAAAGGACCACCCTCACCTTTGCCAAAGGATGGGATGGGGGTCTCTTCTTTATCTTGGGCCATATTTAGGGTCATGATTATTCTTCACCATGTTGCAACATTCATTCTTTTTTTGATGACTTGTGTTCGAATTTTTATGGCATTTGACAAAGGCATTTATTAAATTTTATTGCATTTATTTGTATTTATTCCACCTGACCTGTATCAGAGGTGGTGTGGTGTAAGAGATAGAAAGTGTCCCTTAAGCCCAGGAAGACCTAGGTTTGAGACCTGCCTTGGACACACTTGGAGGATGAGGGAAGATGGGAGACTGTGATAATGTTACATGTTCCTTAGTATATGGCTTTCTAGATGGTAACGGCTCCCAGGAAAGGAAAGGACCACTAAGCCATATGGCTATTTGACTGGATAACTCTCTGAGAATACAAATTAGAGAGAAGGTGCCTTCCTACATCGGCAGAGGAGGTGAGACAGCAAAGGGATTTGGAAGTAAAAGTGCCATAGAAATACAGGATAAAACTTCACTAATAAATCCTGCTGAGGATGTTGGATCTCAGAAGTTTACTGGGCTGTCTGAAAACCTGGGTTCTTTTTCTAAAGAATTAAAAACAATAACTACAAAATTATATAGCTCTTTAAGATTTGCAAAGTGCTTGACAATAGTATCTGAACCTCACAACTACTCTGGGAGGATCCCCATTTTATATATGAGGAAACTGAGGCAGATCAAAGTTCATGGACTTTGACAGGATCACATAGCTAGTAAGTGACAGGCCATATTTGAACTCAGGACTTCCTGACTCTGGGGCCAGTGCTCTATCCACCTAGCTACCGTATATGTAAGAGTACTTTAATAGATCCCTGCTTTCCTTAATGTAAGTATACCCTCTACTGATGCCAATGGCAGCCCCTCCATTTGGTAGTAGCTGTAGCCCAAAATATCATTGCCTGGTTGTCAGTACTCTGGTGCTGTACTTGGCCTGGCTGGTCCTCAAATGACTCAGTTGTAAAGCCTTTTCAGCTTGACAGAATCGTAAAGGGATGTTTAGAAAAGAGATTGTCAATGACACCCTGAATCTTGGCTTCTATCCTTGGTTACGCAGAGGATGAACAAGACTGTTCCTTCCAGAAATAGGCAATTAGTGCAGCATAGTGCAATGGAAAAAAGAAGGGAAATAAGGCTCCTACTGTGTGCCAGGCTCTAAGTTAAGCCCTTTATAATTATTAGTTCACTTGATCTCACAATAACCGTGAGAGGTAGGTGATATTATTTTCATTTTATAGCTGAAGAAATTGAGGCAGACAGAGGTTAAGGGACTTGCCCAGAGTCACATAACTAGCAGTCAGTCAATAAGCAACATATATTAAGCACCTACAGTGTGCCAGGCACTCTGCTAAGCCCTGAGAATGCAAAGAAAGACAAAAAAATAGTGCCTACCCTGGAGGAGTGTACAGGATCGGAGAGAACAAAACAGCCAATGAAGCTGAAAAGGCGGGGAGAGGGTAGGAAAGATACTTGGATGGTGGCATGATACTGTGCAAAGGAGTGCAGCAGGGTGGCAGATGATGAGAAAACTGCTCTGCGTGTCCCGGGAGGAGCTCTCCACTGTCCACTGTCCACTGCCATCAGTCACAGAGAGGGAGGGTGTAAGGAGGTGTGAGTCTCAGAACTGATGGGATCCTGTTGCATGATGAGATTCTGATCAAGTCCAGGAGTTCTGTAATTGTCCAAGGTTGGATTTGAACTCAGGTCTTCCTGACTCCAGGGCTAGCATTCTATTCCCTATTCCACCTAGAATTTTTAATTTGAAGTAGGAGGACCTGGGGTTCAGTTCTGGTAACTGTGTAACCTCAGATGATACAGACAACCTGGTACAGTGGAAAGATGGTTAGTTTGGGTGTTAGAGGGTCTAGGTTCAAATCCTGACTTTCAAAACTTTTGTAAGCTTAAGCAAGTGACTCTACCTCTTTGAACCTCAGTTTCCTTAACTGTAAAATAGGGAGTTAGATTAGATAATCTCCAAGGTCCTCTCCAACTCTTGAGCTATGATCCTTGCAGGGGGGAGGAGTGACTCTCTCTGTGTCTCATCCTTGGATTCCCCATGGGGTTTATGTCTGGGGAAGAGAATGGGAAATGCTTGTTGAATCGGAAGATGACATGAGGCTGGGGAATGTACTAGCATATTGGATGACAGTCAAAACCCAGGTTGGGGAATCCTGATAAAACTACAACAGATGGGCCAAATTTAATAAAATTAAATTTAATAGGATTAAATGTCAGTCTGCACTGGAGTTTAGAGATGTCAAGGGCACAAGCATAGTTTGGGAGAGGCATGGGCCAGACAAGTTTGTAAGGAAAAGGTCTGGAGCAGCAGTGGGGAACCTGCAGGCTCGAGGACACGTGTGGCCTTCTAAGTCCCAGGGTGTGACCTTTTGACTGAGTCCAAGTTTTACAGAACAAATTCTTTTATGAAGGGGATTTGTTTTGTGAAGTTTTGATTCAGTCAAAGGGCTGCACTTGAGGACCTAGAGGACCACATGTGGCTTTGAGCCTGCAAGTTCCCCTCCCTTGAGCAGACTCAGGAGTCAGTGAAAGACGGAAATAACAGTAGGAGATGGAAATGAGAATGGCTAACGTGATCTCAGACAGCTGTGAAAACCACAGTCACAGGGACAGCAAGGAATGAATAGCCCAGCCCACATCTGCAGGTTTATGTTCTGTAATGACCACTTCATTTTAGGAAGGAAGTTGACTAACTGGAGAGTGGATTTAACTTGGGTTCAAATCCTCCCTTGTGTGATGTTGAGTCTTTGCAGCTTAGTTTTCTCATCTATAACAAGAGGGCTTGTATTTGACTGCCTCTGAGGTAACTTCTCATCCTAAAACCATGATCCCATAATGACAGTAGCAGAAATAATAATAAATAGCTTACATTTATTTAACCCTCTAGGGTTTGCAAGATATTTCACATGTATTATTTCATTTGGGCCTCTCAAAAATCCTGGGAGGCAGATACTATTATAATCCCCATTTTACAACTGGAGAAACTGAGGGAGACAGTGGTTAAGTGACTTGCCAAGGGTCATGCATCTAGGCAACGTCTAAAGCAGGATTCCAACTCTGGTCCTTCCTGCCTCTGGAGTAGAGAGATGTTTCATCATCAGCCTTCTGGAATTAGTGTTAGTCATATTTTTAACCTTAGTTCGTGTGTCTTTTGGAGTTATTTTCATTTGCATTATTGGGATCATTGCATATACTGTCCTTCTGCTTATGCTTTTTTCTCTCTGAGTTGCCTCAAATACATTTTTTTACTGTTCTCTGAATCCTACAAATGGCTTGAAGTCAGGGAGATACAAAAATATGATGTTTATTGCTCCCAAAAGTATGAATATTTTGGTCACTCCTGCTCCTTCACGTATCTGATCTCTTTGGGACATATGCCTAGAAGTGAGATCAGGGGGCCAAAAGATATGACCAATTTCCTAACTTCCCCCTTACTTGTAAATTAATTTATAGAACAGCCAGACAGTTTCCCAGCTCTGTTCCCACTGCATCTGAGTTTCTTGTCTTCCCAATGTTCCTCCACTACCATTTTTGTCTTTTCTTATCTGAAAAGTCAGATAACATATGCAAAGTGCTTTCCAAACCCTAACAAGCTCAGAAAGATTAGCTAATATCATCCTCATCCTTAGTCCCTTCTGGCTTAGCTCAGCTCTCTCCTTCCTCGATGTAGTGCCCAGTAAGGAGCATAGATTTCCAGAGGGGGCAAAACAATAGGTCAGAGGGATCCTTTGTAGTCCTGGATTTTAATGTGACCTAATAAAGAATTCATGTTTTTAGTTATTATATCACACCGTGGATTCATATTCAGCTTATAGGCACCTAAAACTTTCCCATCTTGTCCATATTAACCGTTGTTTAGGCTCATACTTCTTCCATTGTGGTTTTAAAAATCCCAGATGGACTTTTGAAAAATTCAAGATCTGACGATGCATTTTAAAATTATTTTTAGTTCTGATATCCTCTATCTTCTAAAGCCCCTCCCAGCTCTGACATTTCATGTTCTAAGGCCCTCCCAGCTCTGACATCCCATTTTGTAAGACTCTTCCTAGCTCAGACATCTTGTGTTCTAAGGGCCCTCCCAACTCTGGCATTTCATGTTCTAAGGTCCTCCTAGCTCTGACACCCTGTGTTCTGAGGGCCCTCCTAGCTCTGACATCCCGTGTTCTAAGGACCCTCCCAGTTCTGACATCTTGGGTTCTAAGGTTCCTCTCAGCTCTGACATCCTGTGTTCTAAGGGCCCTCCCAGCTCTAAAAGGCTTTGTTTTTAGATCCCTTGCAGCTTTGCTGGTGTATGCCATGTGTTTTAAATTACATTGTGGTATTGAGTTTGTTGGTGGGCATGTATAGAAGTTAGGCAGCAAATGTCCACCACTTAGTGCAGGGGTTGGTTGGGGACATATGTGACAGCATGTGTGTGTGTGCATGGCGGGATGATGTGTGTATATATGTGTGAATGTGTGCATCCTGGACAGGATTGCAGAGCAGGGAGTAGCTGTAGCATGGAGGCCAAAGGAGTCTGTTTTGGATTGCATTCGTACTTAAGAAAGACCAGCCAAGTCCAGTTGCCAGGGAGGATCAGGTTGGTAGTTACTTACTAGAACACCAGTTATAGGAAAATGACTTTTAAAAAAGGGACAATTTGCAAAATTGTCTACTTCCCCAAAACAAGATGTGTACCACACCCTTGTCTCTGCCTCCTCTTCCTTCCATAATGCCAGTCCATTTAGCAATGCTTTCCCAGGGGCCCAAGTGACCACTGATAGGTGCTTCCCTCCTCACTCCTTTTCAGTTTCCTTGCCTAATTCCTCCAGGGAGAGAAGACAATACCTTTTGTGGAAGTCCCTCTCTGAAGAGCTAGTTCTATCTGAGAAAGAAAAAGAGGTAAATGCAAGGATATGGCAAGAGCCCACGCCTTTGAGTCAGCAGATCTGAGTTCTTGGCCAATCCTTTTTACTGGCTGTGTGACATGGGACAAGTAACCTCATCTCTCTGAGCCTCAGTTTTCTGGCAAGGAAATGGCATTTTCCTGTTGCATTTTCTTATCTTGCCCCTCAATACAATGTTAGGACTTTTTGGTACCTTCTTGAGGCTGCTTGAAGCCTGGAAATGAAATGAAATGTTTTCCTGATACATAAACCTCTTAATTATTCATTGTCCCAACCGATGGGCTTGCCTAGGTGACTGCTCCTGTCTTTTCTTTTTCTCCCTCTTATTGGGAAGGCTGAGTGAATGAGGAGGGGAAAGAGATTAGAGAGGTTAAAGGAGAGGAGTGAGAGAGGAAAACTTTTATCTGATCCAGGAAATGGTGTCAGAGAGAGAGCAGTAGAAGATGTTGCTTTGGCCACATCCATTTCCTTGGGTGCGGGGTAGGGGGACTGGCACTCCTCATTCAATAAATGTCTTTGCTTTGAGATGATTGTGTCTGCTGACTGGCTATTGCTGATAAACTCTTTGGTGGGGGCTCAGGAGTGCCTTGACCTTGGGTGAGCTAACCCCAGTGGAATGTGGTTTCTGACCTTGGCAATCAGTTGAAACTGAACCCTCTGCCATGTCATCACTGATCTCTCAACTGACAATTGTTGATGTCTTTTATCAGTCCTCATAATTCAGCCTTTTTTAGATGACTGATAAAAATCTAAATTTTTTTAGATTATTGATAAAAAATGTATTGTGCTATATTGTTAAAGGATTCCCTATTCAGTCACATGGGTCTCTTTAGACAGCACTCACTTTTCTTTTTCAGAGTAATCACTTGTTCTTGTGACATCAACATTTCAGAATTATCTTCCCAGCATTTTTTTTTGTTTAAAAATTTTTTTACTGATGTCTCTCTTTTTTTTTTTCTTAACCATTTTCCTTTGCAAATATATTTCCTTCACTTCCCTTACCCATTGAGTCTTCCTGGCATCAAAGATATATGTGTGTATGTATATGTGTATATGTAGCTATAGTACATAGTATATATACACGCACACACAATACGTTATCTATCATGTTTATGAAATATATCGGATACAAAGTATATATAATAAATGTTACATATAATATATTTGCTGTTGTTGAGTCATTTTTCAAAAGTGTCTGACTCTTCATGACCCCATTGGGGATTTTCTTGGCAAAGATACTAGAGTGGTTTGCCATTTCCTTCTCTGCCTCATTTTACAGATGAGGAAACTGAGGCAAACAGAGTTAAATGACTAGCCCAGGGTCACATAGCTGGATTTGAACTAGGGAAGATAAGTCTTCTTGACTCCAGGCCCAGTGCTCTATCCATTGTGTCACTTAGCTGCCCATATATGTAATATCCATACCATATCCATGTGTGTATCTCTATATCTCTATACATATATTCAAAAGAATCTAAAACTGAAACTTTTAACTTCTTATGCTATCCTTAATAAGAAATAATCTGTCATATTTTAGGCCCAGAAAAGTGTTGGTCAGCTGCCTCTTTCCTGTTCAGAATGGTGGATGGAGAAAACTCCCGAGTGGATTCTGAATTCAGATACACTCTCTTCCCTATTGTGTATGGCATCATCTTTGTGCTCGGCACCATCTCCAATGGTTATGTGCTGTGGGTGTTCATCAGACTCAATCCTGCCAAGAAATTAAATGAGATCAAGATCTTCATGGTCAACCTGACAGTGGCTGACCTGCTCTTCTTGGTTACCCTGCCCTTGTGGATTGTCTATTATATTAACTTTGGCAACTGGGTCCTCCCCCATTTCCTGTGCAATGTGGCAGGCTGTCTCTTTTTCATCAACACTTACTGCTCTGTGGCCTTTCTTGGGGTCATAACTTATAACCGCTTCCAGGCTGTGACGGACCCCATCACAGCAGCTCAATCCACCACACGACGCCGGGGCATCATCCTGTCCTTGATCATCTGGGTGGTGATTGTAGGCTGTGCCTTGTACTTTCTCTTTTTGGATTCCACCAACATTGTTTCCTCGAAGGAAGGGAGAAATGTCACGCGTTGCTTTGAACATTACCAGGAGGGAAGCATCCCTGTCCTCATTATTCATGTCATCATTGTCTTTTGCTTCTTCATTGTATTCCTTGTCATCCTGGTCTGCAACATGATCATTATCCGGACCTTGTTGAGTCAATCCCTTCAGCCCCAGAACAATGCTCACGTTAAGCACAAAGCCCTCTGGATGGTTTGCACCGTGATGGCCGTCTTCTTCATCTGCTTCGTGCCCCACCACATCGTCCAATTGCCCTGGACCCTCGCAGAGCTGAAGATGGGTTTTAAGGAAAGCAAACGTGTCCATCAGTACATCAATGATGCCCACCAGGTAACCCTCTGCCTCATGAGTATCAACTGCGTCTTGGACCCCATTATCTATTGCTTCCTCACCAAGAAATTCCGAAAACACCTTTCAGAAAGGTTACAGAGTATGAGAGGGAGTCGTAAATGCTCCCGTGCCACTACGGACACAGGTGTAGAAGTAGTCGTGCCCCTCAACAGCTATCCCATCAATACTGTGAACAATTAGGCTGTGGATCCTCTAACCCAGAGTCAAGAACCATTGTCCTGCAGGGGTTACACTGGGATCCAGAGAGAAGGCACTCCACCTGAGTCTGGACAGTACCCTCCGCCTTGTTTCTCTGGACAACTACAGGTCAAGTATGAGTGAAAGTGAGACAACTTCTCCAAACTAGTCTGGGAAGATCTAAATCTTGCCTGAATCGGCTGCTCCCTCTTCCCTTAGAAAAATACACTTGCTCTTAGGAAATCCTACCCTCCTCAGCTTCCAGGATCATGTTAGAAAATCTGTATGCATGAGTGTAATGGTTCCTATTTCATGGTTTGCAAATCCTTTGGGGGTATTCAGCTTGATGGTGCTACCAGACCTAGAATCAGGAAGACCTGAGTTCAAATTTGGCCTCAGACACTTACTGGCTGTGTGACCCCGGGCAAGTCACCCTGTCTGCCTCAGTTTCCTCATCTGTAAAATGAACTGGAGAAGGAAATGGCAAACCACTGCAGTATTTTTGTTAAGAAAACCCCAAAAGGGGTCACAAAGACTCAGACACAACTGAAAAACAACAATAAAAACCAATAAATAATTGCGGTATATTATAATTAGTATATAAAATTACTGTGGGAGTTCACAACACATTATGTTGTGTGCTCATGGAGCAAAACATATTGGAAACCACTACTGTAGGGAAAATAACACTTGATTTGGTATCACAGGACCAGGGTTCAGATCCTGATTCTTCTATTTGTGGTATTCTGAGCAAGTCAATTAACCTCTTTGGGCCTTGGTTTTCTCTTCTGGAAAATGAAGAAATTGGGCAAGATGACTTCTGGAGCTACCCAATCTGTGACCCTGTGACTTCCATTCTGTGAGATGATACTAGAGTCAAGGCTGGACTCAGACCTGAGGGGACCATTCAATGACTAGGTTGTGAATCCTCAACATCCCACCTGAAGAGTCAACATCTCAGTGGAAGTATCCCATGATCCTCCTCCCATAAAAGATGGTTCTATGAAGGGCTAATTTGAACAAAAGGAGGGATTGGGAATCACTCCCAGTCGAAAATTTCCTTTTTGGTGATGAGGAAGATGATAAATTGACTTCTTTATGCCATCCTCCTGGGAGGCTTGAACCATATGTCACATGGGGAGGGATCAGGGGGCTGCCACTCAACCTACGCAGCTAACAAAATCTGATGAGGAGCAGGGTTGGACCAGATAAACTCTATGGTCATGAAACATCAATTTGGGGAGCCCTGTGAGTCTGCAAGCCCATTGAGCCTAGCACAGTGTCCTGAAGGTAGAAGAAGTCTACTCAGCATTTGTTGAGTAGTATCAAGAGTATGAGGGGAATAATAATAGACATCAAATTCAGTTTCATTCATTCATTCATCTTTTTTGTGTGTGACTTTGGGCAAATCTCTTAACTTTTGTTCCTTCTTCTGTCAATGCAGATAAGACCTGCCTTGTCTACCTCATGGGGTTGGGTAATTTTTTTAATTTGGTTTTTGAAAATCAGATTGAAGTGAGACAACATCTGTGAAAGCACTTATAAATGGTAAAGCCCAATGGAAATGCACCTGGATACTTCTGGACTTCCAAAGATCTGTGATTTTATCTGCCTGGGGATTCCCACTCCAGAAATTTGCAGTCCCTTCCAGGCTTGTATGGACAGTTTCATGAATTGCTGTGGCCTCAAAAGTTCAACATCCAGTGCCCAAAACTTTACTCTGGTAATGTGCCTTTCCAATCTTAGCCAGGCTAGTTCTGATCAGACAGAGGCATAATCAAGAGTCTATACTCAAAGCCTTTCCAGGCTGGTTTGACCGGACAGTATTTGAGGAAACAGGTTCACCTTCATGCCACAATAAGGCATCAGAGGAGGATAGACATGTAGATTGTCAAAGTTGTAAATCGACCCTTAGGCATAGTCCTGAAGTGAATGACATTGGCTCCTTCCCAGACACTGAAATGAAGGCCTTTTCAGAGTCCTTGTTTCAAGAGCTATCATGGCAGCAAAGTCACACATATGGCAACCGGAGACTGGAAATCCATCTTTCTCTTCCACTGGGATGGATTGACCCTTCAAAGCCCACACATAAAAGTCAAGTTCAAAACAAATGGACATCTGTAGCTTCAGCTAGGTCTTGAACAATGTGCATGCTTGTGTGTATGTATGTGTGTGTGTGTGTGTGACAACTTGTGAAGCCATTCCTCCAAAGCATGGCTTCCCACCTACCTCATTGCCTGGGACCACATCTGGACACTGAATACTGTGTGGTTTTGGGGATGGGGGAGTAAGACGGGTACGCTCCTCTTGAATTTAATTGACAGATGTATGCAGATAAAAATCAAATGAAGTTTCACCAAATAGAGCCTTGGGTTTAGAGCCTGAGGACCTGGTCCTAGGTTAGGGCTGGATTTAGACGTTAGGAGAGGTGATAGATTCCCAGTGAGAGGAAATGACTTGCCCATGGTCACACAGGTACAAAGCAGCAGAGCTGGGATTCTAACCCAGGTCATTTTTATTCTAAAACCAGGGCTTTTCCCACTTTGTCACACCTCTTTGGATCTCAGTTCCAATTCTGTCTGTATAACCTTGGATTAATCTATCCCTCTGGGACTCTTTTGCCTCATTATAAAAATGAAGGGGTTAGATTAGATGATTCTAATGAAGCCTATCAGTCACAAAAAAACCTTGGTAACATTACATAAACTTTAGTGATTTGTTGCCCCTTAGTGCTTAGAGGTACTTCTCCTATGGTTTAGATTAGATGGTCACTGATGGCCTTAAATTCTGTGCTATTTCTGCTTTGTGAAGCAGAGATGCAAAGGGGCCTTTTGGCAGGGATGTGCCTGTAAATGTTTAACAATAGGCTCTTTGGAAGAAAAATGTGTATATCATACACTTTTAAGTGTAATGTGTATTATTAACACTTCCTTCTTCACTTTCTTAAGTTGAGACAATCAATAAACCAAACCCTGATTTCTGACTTAGAAATGCTCTCATGTAAAATTTAATAGTCTGCCAGCCAGCCCATTAGAGCTGGTTCCAGTATGGCCTCTGGGAAGTCTTGGGTCATAATCAATCAATCAGTAAGCATTTAAGAATCTCTCCTGTGCTCAATGGGGATATGGATACATTCTTCTGAATGGGCCTCACATTTTAAGCCCTGAGAAGGCAGCACCTATATAGAGAGTACTGGACCTGGAGGCCTGAGTTTGAATTCTGCCTCCAACATCCACCAGCTGTGTGATCCTGGGATAGATGCTGTGCCTCTCTTCCTCACTCTTTTCTAAAATAAAAACATTCAATGTTTTTGGGAGCCTCTGGAAGGTTCTTTCTAGCTCTAAATCTATAACCCTATGCTGTGGGATCATGAGCCTAGGCAAGGCAGAGCTGATCAGTGGCAAGGAGGAGAGATTGGGAGGAGGGCTCTGGGTCTCCTACACAGTTAGCGTGCAGCTCATGCCAGCAGACACATATGAAAAATGGGCTGCTTGCCAAAGTTCCAGAGGTTTGTGACTATCCTTAATACTGCTGCTACTTTAAACCCTGCTTCTTTTCCCTGTGTCACATAAGCATTGGATGTTAAATAAATATATTTTTGATAAACAAAACAGGATCCGCTTTTTCCTTATGGATAGTTCTCTATCCAAGAAGGAGGAGCTCAGCTGTGGGTTCAGGCTGGCCAGCTGACACAGTCTGGAGCTTTGGAGACTTGACTGAAATGGTCAGATATAAGGTTGATGATGATTAAAGCGGGGGGGGGGTCCTCTCTAGGAAAGTCGCTGAGTCCTTGTTCCCACAGCTGATTAGCCCCTTCCCTAGTCCCACTCTTCTATGTGTGTATGTGTTTGTGTGTGTAAGGATGAGGGTGTGGTGCTGGGATGGAATTGAATAGAACAGTTCTCTGTTTGGGGGAGGGGGTCAGAGGAATCCCCATTTTGCATATGACCCTTCTGAAGTCCCCAGGGATGCTTGAGATTCATAGAGGTCTGTGGGGGGGTGCGGGAGGGCGGACTGTACCAGCCAAACTCTCAGCAAAGTACAACTGTCTATTGGGAAGAGAACTGACTCCATCACCCATAAGAGAGGAATGCCTTTTGTTCTTCATTTGCTCAGGGACAGCATCTCTTGGGACTTGACTCACTCACTAGCCTTACAGGTCATACCCAGCTTCAGACTGTCACTTACCTTTCACCTACATTGTGACTATAGCCTTCTGAATAGATCTCCCTGCCTCTCCAGCACCATCCCTTCCAATTCCAGTCTACACAAGCCACCAGATTAATCATCTTATTGCATAGGTCTGATCTTACCACTTTATTCCTCAAAAACCTTCTCTGTTCCTCTTTTCCTCCCATCCCTCATTCATATGATAAAGACCAAAAGACTTACCATAAAGTGGTACCACCCTGTTTCCAGTTTTGTCTCATAGGATTTGACATAACCTGTTCTATGCTTCAGTCAATGAATTATTCAGTTGTCCCATGATTTTCTGCCTCTGCATTTTGCTCATATAGCTAGAAGGTCTGAATCTATAACTCTGCCAAGTGGCAGCTTTGTCAATTTTCAAGGCCTAGCTTGTCAGCATTCACGGGAGGGAGATGTGATGGGGCACAGGGGCAAAGGAGCAACAAGTGATTACTATATGCCAGGAACCCTATGCCATTAAGTGCTGGGGAAATAGATCAAAGCAAAAAGAGAGACTATTCATGCCCTCAAGGAAGGAATATTCTAATGGAAGGTAGGTCACACACCAAAGAATGTGGAAAAGGGGACCATGGGAGGTGGGAGCTGGGAATAGAGTGAAAGTCTAGAAAATTCAGAAGCTCAGCCTCGAGGGGAGGGAAGGATGGCCAGGCTGAGTCCCTCCCCAAGACAATGGGAAGAACTCACCAAAGAGAGAAAGGGGTGGCTTGGTAGAGGGAAGATCCAGAGTGGGACAGCAGTCCAGGCACCATGGCAAAGTGGAGGAAAGTCAGAAACCAAAGGAGAGAGGCAGAATTGCCAGGAGAGCTGGTCAAGTGGCCTTATAACAATTTATATTTCTAGAACTCTCTAGAGTTGACAAAGAATCTTACATATTAAGAGGATCACAGGATCCTCTTAATAACCCTGTGAAGCAGGAGCTTTTATTATTTCCATTTTACAGATGAAGAAACTGAGGCAGAGGTTAAATGACTTGTCCAGGGTCACATAGTTAAGTAATAGTCTGAAGCCAAATTCAAAGTCAAGTCTTCCTGACTGAAAGTTCATCATTTTACCTGCTATGCCAGGCTGCCTCCTTACATAAACTTATCTATATTATAGTAACAGTGGCTGACATTTATATAGCATATTACATATTATTTGAGCCCCACGACAACCTTGTAAAGCAATCTCACATGCTACATGTATTGGAGTGGATAAAGTACTAGAGTTAGAGGCAGGTAGACCTGGGTTCTAATCCCATCTCAGAAAAGCAACTGTTTTCTGTTCATGGCCAGAAACTCTGAGGGTCTTCCCCTCCCCGACTGATATCTTTCTGATGGTAAATGGAGCTATCTTTTGTCTCAATTCTGATCTGGCTCTCAAGTCATTGAATGGGGGTGGCCTCAGACAAACTGAGACCTGGGAAAGACCTTAATTTAGAAAGGCCAACATCATCCACTGCATCCTGGGCCATGACTTTTGTCTTTGACCTTTGTCTTTCCACTGGACTTTGATGACTCTGGAGGAGACAGTGAGGCTGATGACTTTGTATAGCTCTGTCCCACTCATGTCCAGTTCACATGCAAGTCAAGCCATCCCTCTTGTGATGTCATCGATCCTCTTCTAGAATGAAGGACATACAACGACAACCACCTAGTACTTGTGGGACCCTGGCACGTCACTTAATATCTTCTCGAGCCTCAGTTACCTCATCTGTAAAGTAGGAACAATATCATAGGACTTAGGCCACAGAGTTGTTGTGAGACTCAAGGGGAGAAGGCACGTAAATCATTTTAGAAATTCTAAAGCACTTTGTAAAAGTCAGTTGTCGTTATCATTCCTATTCTCCTTCTTAGAATTATTAGGTACTGTTATAGGAAACAGCAACAGGAGTCACTAGCCCCTCAAGAGCAGGGAAGCTGTGCCCAGTTGAATTAACATCCTATTCCTTGATAAATAGCCTTTCCCTGCATAAATGCCATGGGAGAGAACACCACCTCTTCCACACTTCTCCAAGATTGGACTGAGAGAAGTAGGTGGGTCCAAGAACTTTCCTCCAGTTCCCCTAGAGGGACAGAACCTAATTCCAAGTTTGCTTGGGCAGAGATGCCACAAGGTATCAAAATCTAGAGAAAGTCTCAGAGAAGCGTAATCTGCCAACTTCCACTTTCTTGTCATACCAAGATGGAGGTGTGAATTTAAAGATCTCACTCCCTAAAATTTTTTTCTCACCCTCATACTCAAGGACTCTGGGACACCTTACCCCTTTCCCAACAAGAACAATGGTTAATCAGACTTATCTCATCACAGGAGTCTCACAGGGGAATACAGCATTGACCCTAGAGTTAGGAGGACCTGAGTTCAAATGCAGACTTAGATACTAACTGGATGGCCCTGGTAAATCACTTAACCCTGATTGCTTGCCCTCCCCCATCAAAGAACACACTTAGCACTGAGAGAAGGGAAACAGATCATCCAACAAACATTTATTAAGTACCTACTGTATGCTTCAGTTATTGGTGATAGATTAAGATGCCTCAGCTTACATGTGTCACAGATAATTATCTGGGATTTGGGATCTAGCACTGACATTCCTCATCTCCAAGAGGGAGAATCTGCTTTCTGCCATTGTGGGGATGAAGAAGGCCATAGTTTTGTGCTTCTTCCTCTTTTATCTATTTCTAAGAGGATTATTGGGTTTGAATTATATCTATCTTCCACACCTTCTAGGTATACAACAAGGGGTGCAGGACAAATGCCACTTTCCCCAACCACTGTCAAGATCGTGGGGCAGCTGTGTCATTCCCCTAACACCCATAATGTGGAAGTGATAATTGTATATAGATTAGACTAGGCAAAAAAGTACATGAGAGTAGATGGGCCTTTTGGCAGTGAAAGAAAACTCACCTTCAAAGGAAAAAGAACAATCTCACCAAGGGAGAATTTGTTCTGAGCAGTCTCTCAGGTTGCAAGCACTAGAAGTCAACAGAAATGTTGGGGGCCAGATCCCTACACATGTGGATCCAAGGAAATCTATTTACATTTAAAAGTCTGTACTTGCTTCTCTCAGCCTTCTCAGAGTCTTCTGGTGGCTGTTGGTCCTTTGTTCTCCAAGAGGATCAATGACTTTAGGAGGGTGATACCTTGATTTGCAAATGTTGGATTTAAATGAACTAGGGCTGTGCAGTCAGTAGTCTCACTTTCTCCTCCAGTCATTAGAGTTCAAAGCAAGACAAAAATCAGGACAACCAGCGATGGCCCAGGATGCAGAGGGAAACCTTGGCCTTTATAAGCTAAGGTCTTTAACAAGTCTATTTATTTGAGGCAACATCCATTTAGTAGTTAAAGGCTCGGTATGAGTCAAAGGGTGGCCCACTTTGCCTTCACAAAAGAATCAATCAGGGAAGGGAAGACCCTTAGAGTTTTTCTAATTATCTCCAGAGGTTCCTTCTCCATTGACAGAGCTATGCAGCATCTTATAAACTCAAGAGGAGATCTGCTTTCTCTGCATAGTTTCAGAAAACTGCCCCAGACTTCAGCAGAATTTGGGTTATACTTGAATTGTCCTTGCTAATTTTTTTCTATTCTGTTTTAATTAAATACTTTGCTATTCGAGTTATGATTCCTGCCTGATCTGCTGGTTGAGAATGCACTGGATGTGGTCATATAAGTTCTACCCTGAACCCAAGTAGCCGTGTAGTGCTGGACTTGAGTAGGATACTTATTATAGTCATTAAAGTAGGAATGAATGAAACAGAGCTCTTCACGTGCTGTTCAGTCATTTTACTTGTGTCTGACTCTTCGTGACCCTACTTGGGTTTTCTGTTGTTATTTTTGGCAGCCATACTGGAATGATTTGCCATTTCCTTTTCCAACTCATTTTACAAATGAGAAAACAGAGGCAAATGAGGTTAAGTGACTTGCTCAGGGTCACACAGCTAGTAAGTGTCTGAGACCAGATTTGAACTTGGGAAGATGAATCTTCCCTGGTTCCCTATGCATTGTGCCACCTGGCTGCCCCAGCTCTTGACAAAGAATTTGTGAAATTCTCCTGGGCTACTTTCCATGGTCCCAAGACTTTGGGAAACAGCTGAATTAAGTAGTGAATGATCATACTAGTATAGTTACAAGTGGATTTCGGCAAGTCAGATGATGGGAAGGGGATGGGATAGCTCTCCATCACTTAGTGGGACTGAGGGCAGGGGAGCATTCAGGGAGAGTCTGTGGATAGAAAGCTCACAATACTGACACACTACCCACGTCAAGTGATTTGAGCTCCCCAGATCTCAGTTTCTTCATCGGTAATAGGAGGAGGTTGGGACTGGGTAGCTTCTGAGCTTTCTTACTTCCTATGAAGATGACTCTTGAATCTGTATATCCATTCCTCATCTCTCTCTTGAGCGCCAGTCCCACATCACCAACTGCCTATTGGATATCCTGTAGGCAGCCCGAACTTCACCTGTTGCCCATGGAACCCATCAGCTTCCTCCCCAAACCTACCCCTCTTCCTGTCTCCTCTATTGCTTTAGAGAACACATTCTAGTCACCCAGGTTCACAACCTTGCTGTCTGCTTTGACTCTTTACTCTCAGCCCTTTATTTATATAACTGGTTCCTGGCCCCACTGGTAGATGGTGGCTGTTGGAACTGACATGTTAGTGTTTCTACCTAGTTAAGAAAGCCACAGAACAGAGACACAGACTTTTGAACTTCCTGCCCCTCTCCCCCAAAACACTGTGGATGAAAATGAGCAATGGATCTTGCATTATCCTGTATGTCTTGGGGTCAGTTATAAACAAAAAAAAAGTTGGGCACCTTGTCTAGTGTGATTAATGATCGCACTAGGCAGAGATGTGGGGAAAGGTTTGGCCCTTTAAAGAGACAAGTGACATTATCACTGCTTCAGCATGAGCCAAAGCTAGTGGAGGTATGATTTGTAGTATTGAACACTGATCTGTTTGGATCTCCCACAATCAAGGGAGATGTACCATCAGCAGATCCCTGGGCAAACACCAATTTCCCATTGACAAGAGTGTCTATAAACAGATATCATGATTTTTACAAATACATATATATGTTATTTAAAATATTGTTATTATAAATATTATATGCTTATGTATACATATCCTTACACATATATAGGTGTATGTACATATATGCATAAACAAATGCAAAAATATGTACACACACATATATGGCACAGTGGTTAGAGTGCTGGGTTTGGAGTCAGGAAGACCTGAGTTCAAATTCAGCCTCAGACATTCTGTGTGACCCTGGGCAAATAACTTCACCTTATTTGCCTCAGTTTCTTTATCTGTAACATGAACTGGACAAGGAAATGGCAAACCACTCCAATATCTTTGACAAGAAAATCTCCAAAAAGGACAGAGTTAGACATAATTGAAAAGTGACTGAGCAACAAAAAACTATTTTCTTTTTAGATTATCTGAGGTTTGTCCTGTGTTTTATTTGTCCATAGTTATCTACATGTCTTCTCTTGCTTTAGACTGTGAGCTCCTTGAGAGCAAGGATTGTCTTTTGCCATTTTCTGTATCCCTTTCACTTAGCACAGAACTTGACAGGTAGAATGTTTAGTTGTTAGGATAGTTTTGGTCATGTCTGATTCTTCATGACCCCATTTGGGGTTTTCTTGGCAAAGATACTGGAATGGTTTGCTATTTCCTTCTTCATCTCATTTTACAGATGAGGAAACTGAGACAAAGAAGATAAAGTGACTTGCCCAGGGTCACACAGCCTATAAGTGTCTGAGGCTAGATTTGAACTCAGGAAGATGAGTTTCCTGACTCCAAGTCTGGCACTTTATCCACTACACCTCTTAACTGTAACAGGTCTTTAAAGAAATGTGATATGTGATAGATCCTTAATAAATGCTTGTTGACTTGACTTGACATACATGCATACATTTTATATACCATATGGTTTGACATTCTGATATTATATATGTTGATATAGTTTGTAGATTGTGCACTCAGTGCAGCCTCTGAATCTGAGATGCAACAAAGTATGGATCAATTCTCTGCTGCCTGTGCTAATTTTGGCCTAATAATTAACATTAAGAAAGCACAGGTGCTCCATCAGCCACCAGCACACCATCCATACATGGAACCATCAGTTACAATAAATGGAGAAGTTTTAAATGCTGTGGATAAGTTCACTTATCTTGGTAGTGTACTTTCCAGGGATGTACACATTGACAAGAGGTTGATGCATGCATTGCCAGAGCTAGCTCAGTTTGGGAGGCTCTGAAAAAAGTTTGTGAAAGGGGTATTACACTAACTACCAAACTGATGATCTGTAGAGTTGTTGTGCTGACCTCATTGCTGTATGCCTGTGAAACATGGACAGTCTACCAGCGCCATCCAGGAAACTGAATTGCTTCCATTTGAACTGTCTTAGGAAGATTCTGAGGATCACCTGGCACTGAAGGTACCAGACACTGAAGTCCTTGCTCGAACTGGACTGCTAAACATTCAAACTATGCTTCAGAGAGCGCAACTCCAGTGGGTTGGCCATGTTGTTCAAATGCAAATTGTACACTTGTCAAAAAGACTATTTTATGGAGAATTCACATGGGGCAGGTGATCACATGGTGGCCAGAAGAAGTGATACAAGGATACTCTCAAGGTCTCTCTCAAAAACTTTGGATTTGATTGTGCGACATGGGAGACACTGGCACAGGACTGCTCAGCATGGCATGCCTACATCAGAAAATGTGCTGTGCTCTGTGAGCAAAGCAGAATTGAGACAGCACAAAGTAAACATAGGATGTGCAAATTTGGAGTATTCACCCCAAGTGCTCACATGGGCTGTCTATGCCCAACTTGTGGTAGAGCATTCCAAGCTCATATTGGTCTAATTGGCCACAGTCAAACACATTGAAACTTCACTTTATCATGGTGATGTCATTTTGATCCCCTTCCAGAACAAAGGACAACCACCACCATGTAAATATAGTTAGATATAGATAGGTAGTTATAAAGTGTCTCAAAAGTCTTTAAACCAGTAAAACTTAAAACTGGTCTAAGATTTTTGGAACACTATATATATTTTATACATACAGCTACATATACACATACACATATACACATACATGCTCCTAGACATAATAAAGGAGAGCTTGGGCTGAGCCAGCTTTAAATAGAGTGACCGGTGATAAATTGGGGGCCCCTTATTATTCCCCAAAGGACAAATTTGTCCTTATTTTTCTTGGTCCCAGTTATTGCTATTTCACTGGAAGTGCCCACCCGCTATGAGAACTCTGTGGAGACAGCATCTGTTACAAGTAAGTCTGCTCCCCTAAAAGGGACATTATGGTATGCTTGTATTCCCCTCTATGTATTGTTTCCCCCAGTAGAATGGGAATTTATTTATACCAGGGACTATTTTATCTTTGAAGGCAGCTAGATGGCTCAGTGGATAGAGCACTGGGACTGGAGTCAGGAAGATCTGAGTTCAAATGTAGCCCTCAGGCATTTGCTAGCTGTGTGACCCTGGGCAAGTCACTTCACATCTGTTTGTCTCAATTTTTTTCATCTGGAAGATGGGGATATAATAGCATTTACCTCCCAGGGTTGTTGTGAGGATAAAATGAAATAATGTTTATAAAGCTCTTAGCAGTGCCTGACACATAGTAGGCTCTATGTAAATGCTAACTAGTTATTATGATAGTCTTAGTATGCTCAGAACCTAGCACAGTGTTTGATAAACAGTAGGTACTTAATAAAGGCATATTGAGTTTTATTACCTTGGGAGAAGTAAAAAAAAAAAGGTGACTTTTAATTTTTCTTTTTTTTTTTCTGGAGGCAATTAGGGTTAAGTGACTTGCTTGCCCAGGGTCACTCAGCTAGTAAGTATCTGAGGCTGGATTTGAACTCAGGGTCCTCCTGACTCCAGGGCTGGTGCTGACTTTTAAGTTTTAGTGTAAATACTTTAAATATAAAACATAGTTCATTTACCTCGAGGTAATATTTCTGAATGTTGCCTAGTTTTGAATCTTGACATGCTAGTACCCCGGTAGAAGGTACGTGAGTGGCACCTGCCCAGTCACCAAACAGAGCCTTTGTTCTAGGTTTCTTAGAATCTCAAGGCAGGTAGGGCCCTCTGAAGTCTAGGTGGAAGCTACACAGAGCAAATAGAGCCTGGATATAATGAAACCTATTCCGGTAATCAGTTCTTCCCAGATGTGGAATGGGCTCCCTTGGGAGCTATCCTAAGTGATTCTCAGCGCTTTATTTTTGGTGGTTGTCGTCACTGGAGTTGTTTGTCCTTCGCTCTTGAAGGGGACCACTATTTTTGGTATGAGTGCTCTTAGCTCCGGAAGAGGACAGGCCCTTGTTCTATCACAGACCTCAGTTGTAAGGGTTGGCCAACAACTCTTGACTTCCTGTCATTCTAAGACCCAGGACCTGAGATAAATTGGTAGGTTCTGCAATCTGAAATGGACAACATTTTGGTTCCTGTTTTTGAAATGAAGCATTCTGAAGATATTTCAAAACTCACCTAAGTTATAAACTACCCCACCTATTTTTCACATTTCAAAGAACTGTAATTTCATCTATGTAGACAGCAATCTATGGCTTGCTAAAAGACTGCTAAAACCCAAGACAGCCACCCTGGCGGCAAGCTGATTATGAGACCTGCTGATCCTTAGCCACATAATAAATGGTGATTGACTTGATTTGACTCCATACCTGGAAGCCTTTTCAGCTTGGTAGGATCTACTAGAGTTTATAGATGACTGGCATAGCCTTCAACAACCCGTAGAGACATTTTTTTGGTCTACACCTGAGATTCCTTAAATTCCCAGTGTGGAAACTCTCTACACAGATAAAGATTAGCAACTCTTCTGTAAGTTATCTCTTAGAGAGGTGCACAGAGAAATTTAAGTGACTTGTTCATGGATTCATCAGAGGAAGAACTTGAACCCAGGCCATGGGATCATTGCTAGCAATTCTCCATCTCTCTTTGCATTGTCTGTTCTCCATGTTTGGAATAAATTTCTTCCTCAACCCTGCTTCACAAAATTCCTCTTTTTTCAACATACAGTTTATTGTCACTTTCTACAGGAAGCCTTCCTTGATCCCACTAATAGCTAGTTCCTTCTCAATTTCATATTTGTTGTTGTTGAGTCATTTTCAGTCATGTCCTAGTCTTTGTGACCTTGTTTGGGGTTTTCTTGGCAGAGATACTGGAGTGATTTGCCATTTCCTTCTCCAGCTCATTTTACAGATGAGGAAATTAGGCAAACAAGGTTAAGTGACTTGCCCAGGGTCACATAGCTACTAAGTGCCTGAGGTCAGATTTGAACTTAGGTCCTCCTGACTCCTGACCTGGTACTCTATCCACTGTATCACCTAGCTGCCCATCTGTTTCATATTAGCTTCATTATATTTTTTCTGTATATGCTTATACTGGAAGAAGTATGTTATATTGAACAGAGAGCTGGTCTTGAACTCAGGAATATCTGGATTCAAGTCTTGTCTCTGATACGTACTAGATATGTAACCTTGGTCAAGTCACTTAAATTCTCAGTGGTTTTATACTACAAGATACAGAGCAAGTACCAAACTGTATCAGTTGAATATATTTCCTTATCTAAGGAGTTCTCCCCATAAATGAAATCACATATCTAGTTCCTATTTCTATATATTTGTACATGTGATGGTCTCACATTTATTAGAATATAAGCTTCCTGAGAGTAGGGATTGTATCATTCTTTGTGCCTCTATCCCCAGTGTATGATACATGTTGATTAATTTTTTTTTCAAAAAAGGGAAATCTAAATAACCCATGGCAGACATTTAAGAAATATTTATTGATTGATTTTTAAAAAAGGGATGGGAATTTGATATATCCATTAAGTGCCTGCCCTCCAGAAGCTTCTATTCTACTATGAGAATATAGCACATACCCAGGGAAGTAAACCCCAAGTCTGTACACCACATAGTTTCAAGAGTGAGAGAGCTGGGGCTGGGGAGGGGGAGATCAGGACCAGAAGAATATAAGAGACGGTATTTGTTGTTTGTCCTTTGATCTCCAAGCGGACCATGACATCAGGAAGGTGATGCCATGATATGTAAGTGAACTAGATTGAAGTGAGGGAGGGCTGTGCAAAGTCACCAGTCTCACTTTCTCCTCCAGAGCCATCTAGGTCCAGTGGCAAGACATGGATTCGGATGACTTCAACCCAAATCACTGGCTCTCGTGGATTGGTCAGCATCAGGTCCCAGGTCAAGCCCTACTTGGTCATTGTTTGGGCTCTGATTTGTGGCATTTGAGCTATGTGTTGAAGGGAGCTATAGATTCTATGAGGTGGAAATGAGGAGGGAAAATACTCCTGGTAATGGGAAGCACTTTGGCAAAGGTACAGAGATAGGGGATGGAATGTCACATATAGGTTGGTCTGGCGTGATTTGCCCTTTATCAACCCATGTTGGTCCATGGCAATCATCATTTCCTTTTCCAAATTCTCATAAATGATAGCAAAGTGTAAGACTAGAGATTAAATAAGTCTCAAAGGGCAAGGATTGGGTCATTCTCATTTCCTTTCTTTTAATTGGTGTTTGTTGAAGAATAGCTGCCAGCCTGGTAACTTCCTTCCCTCTTCTCTCATTAGCTCGAGGAGAATCTGTGTTTCAATGAGTGTGACCTCAGAGAAGCCACCCATGCCAGCACTCATCTGATTAGAGATCTGATGATCTGATTGGGTATTGCCGATCTAGAATGCCCTTGTCCCACCCCAGCCCAAACATGAGCTAGTTTTTTCTTTTAGCTTGAAATGTGACCCCTAACTATCTTCTTTTTACAGCATTTTTATTATTTATTATTCTTATTTCTATTTACATCACAATCATTTTCCTTTATATTGTATCAGTTTCCTCCCCTCCTCTCTATGTAAATCAATCAGTCAAAACATTGATATCATCATCAATCAGCAAACATTTATGAAGTATTTACTTAATAGATGTCTTAGTGGGTCAAGAGTTGGATTTGGAGTCAGAAAGACCTGAGTTTGAATCCTATCCCATATACTTTCTAGCTGGGTGACCCTAATTACTGCTCAGTTGTTTCTCAGTCATGTCTGATTATTTGTGACCCCACTTGGGTTTTTTCTGGCAGAGATACCGGAATGGTTTGCCATTTCCTTTTCCAGCTCATTTTATAGATAAAGAAACTGAGGCCAATGGAGTTAAATGACTTGGCCAGGGTCACACACCTAATAAATATCTGAGGTCAGATTTGAACTCAGGTTTTCTTGACGCTAGGCCTTACTCTCTAGCCACTGTGCCACCCAGTTGCTCAGCTAATCCTAGACAATTTACTTAATCTTTCTTAGCTTTAGCTTCCTCATCTGTAAAATGAAGATAGTAATCACACCTCACCAGCTTGTTGTGAGGATCAACTGAGACCACTTAGCTAATGCGCTTTGCAAATCTTAAAGTTACTGTTATTATTTGCTGATTCTCCCTAATTGCTAGTGCCCTCCCCCCTTTGTTTATAATCTCCAATTTATTGTATAGATAGTTTATTTGTACATAGTTGTTGGCACATTATCTCTCCCCTTAGACTCTGAGCCCCTTTACTGTCTTTTGCCTTTCTTTGCATCTACGGTGCTTTGCATAGTGCCTAGTATATAGTAGGCACTGAATAAATGTCTGTGATGAGTGCTGGGGAGACAAAGATAGGCAAAAACATGGTCTCTGCCCTCAAGGAACTCCATATAGTAGCCATGTACGTCTACTTCGGCTACATTAGGCATCCATAGTTATCTGACCTCAAGATCCAATATTGGCTGTTGCATTTATTCTGTTCTCAGTAGCCTTTTGGTGTGGTTTTTATTTCTTCTATTATTTCTATAATTTGTTTCTATTATTATTTCTATGGTTATTGTGTAAATCATTCTGGTCCTGCTTACTTTGCTCTGTATCAGTTCATACAAATCTTCCCAAGTTTCTCTGACTTGACATTCATCATTCTTAGGGCACAGTAGTCGGCTATTCATATGAAATACTTGGTTAAACCATTCCCCAATGGATGGATACTTTGTTTCTTACTATGTCCACTTTGATACACATGGGAGATTTCTTTTTGACTTTGAGTTCTTGTGGTGTGTATGCTGAGAGTGGAATCAAAGGGTATGAACAGCTTAGTCATTTTTCTCATGCTTTTCCAAATTGTTTTCCAAAATGGTCAGCTCCATCAGTAATATATTAGCTTACCTGTTCTGCCTGACCCATAGTCACAGTCCTAGTACTATTTCCATTTTTTTCCATCTTTGAGAATTTGCTAGATATGAAGTGAAACATCAAAATTGTTTTAATTTGCATTTCTCTAACAATTATTTATTCAGAGCATTTTTTTCCTATAAGGTAAATTAATGATAGTTTACACTTCCTCTGAAAACTATTCTTATCCTTTGTCCTCCTATATGCAGTGGATATGCTATCTTTTTCCCATGATCTCAGTAGCTCTAGATATTGTCTGTGACATTAGTGATTCTGGACTACATGGTCATTGTGTTTCTATAGCTTTCTTCAAACTATACTGAATCTAAATGTAGATACTTAAAATTCTCTATTACTCAAAAAGCCAGTCAAGTATTTATTAAATATTTGCTTTCATAGCACACAAAGAAAGAAAAAAAAACAGTCCCTGGTCTCAAGGAATGTATATTCTAATGGGGTAGACAGTATATAAACTAGTAGAACACACACACACACACACACACACACATGCACACAGGCACATATGTGAATGTATATAAAGGTCATCTGAAAGGGGAAGGGAGGGACCAGAAAGGGCTTCCTGCAGAAAGTAAGCTTTGAGCTGAATCTTGAGGAAGCTAGGGAAAGTAGGAGACAGAGGTGAAGAGGGAGAGCCTTCTATGTACAGAGACCTCCAAAGTTACTAAGCTGTGCATATTCTTTCACCCAGTGGTACCACTGGGAGGTGTATGCCCCCAAAGAAATCACAGAACCCATATGTACAAAGATATTTATAGCAGCTCTTTTTGTAAAGGTGAAGAACTGGAAACTTAGGAGATGCCCGTCAACTGGGGAACAGTTGAACAAGCTTTGGTACATGAATGAAATGAAACATCATTGTGCTATGAGAAATGATGAATTTCAGAGAAATCTAGGAAGATTTGTACGAATTGATGCATAGAAATGAGCAGAACCAGGAGAACAATTTATAAAAGAATGATAACTCTGTAAAGACAAGAAAGACTGAAGAACTCTGATCAATACAAGGACCAAACATTTTCAGAGCATTCACGATGAAACATGCTGTCCACCTCCAGATAGAGAGGGGATGGGCTCAAAGGACACATTGAGTCATATATTATTGGGTCATAGCTAATATGAGGATTTATTTCTCTTGAAATAAATTATATTTTTGTTAGGAGAGTTTACTTTTCTTTCTTTTTCAATGGGGCATTTGGGAGGTGGGAGGAAAAGAAGGCGGATGTGAGTTTGTTAGAAAAGAAAAGGGATTCTGGGCTAGTGATGTCAGGAGAATGCTGGGTTGCAAATGACCCTCCTGACTTAGAGCATGGAACCTACAAGACTGGAGGTGGCTAACCTAAATAGAAGTGACATCATGGGAGCAGTCCATGCTCTGCCTGCTGAGCTAATAGTTAAAACAGCCAGTCTGAAATCCTCTATTTTTGTATTCAGCACATTTGGTAGCCCCATGTCCTCACCATGTCCATTGATAAGAGGAATTTCTGATCATGCGACTGTTTATGCTGTTGCCTGCCTGTGGAATGCATCTGCACGCCAAGAAGCAAGGTTGTGAGAAAGGTCACCTTGAGTTAGTCACTAGTTCTTGATAATTTTTTGTTGTGGTTGCTTGTTTTGTTTTAAGAAAAGCCTCTTCTAAGTTCCTATGTAGTATGACGAGTGATTAATGGTGACCTAAAACTGCATCCCCGTTAATCACTCATGATACCTCAAATCATACCAAAAAACCCCCAAACAAAACAAGGGCTACTGGCTAACTCTAGGTGACCTTTCTCACAGCCTTGTTTCTTGTTGTGCTAGAAAATTAAGGTCTTACTAGATAGGGCAGTATGATTGCTAGAAAATGACTGAGGTGGACAGAGTTGTATGTATGGCAACATAGGGCAGCTAGGTGCTTCAGTGGATAGAGTGCCAGCCCAGTTAGGAGAAGTCATCCTCATGAATTTAAATCTGTACTTTAGACACAAGCTGAATAACCCTAGGCAAGCCACTTAAGCTTGTTTGCCTCAGTTTCCTCATCTGTAAAATGAGCTGGAGAAGGAAATGGCAAACCACTCCAGGATCTTTGAAAATCAGTATCAAGAAAATCCCAAATGGGATTATGGAGACTTGTTCATGATTGAACAACAAAACATGCTTTGCTCCAGGCCAGAAAATTTCAAGGGCCCAGAAAGTATTTGATGGGATGGTGGGACCTGGACCCCAAAAGACAAAGACCTTGTCTCTGGAAGCAACCCAGAATCCTAGCAAGGCCCCTGTGAGAAAATTCTTTTCTTGTTACAGGCCCATACAGAGCTGACCTTTCAATTCCTTAGATAAAGGCTATCAGCGCAGGCACAGGGGTGCCTGGCCAAAGCCCATGCTTTGGCAACCCTTCTATCTTGTCCCTTCAACAAAACTATTTCTGTTGGCTCTCT
The DNA here is from genome assembly GCA_028658325.1 of Potorous gilbertii. Taxonomy (NCBI): domain Eukaryota; kingdom Metazoa; phylum Chordata; class Mammalia; order Diprotodontia; family Potoroidae; genus Potorous; species Potorous gilbertii. The sequence goes on along the minus strand of CM053771.1, from coordinate 54,656,372 downwards.
GAATTTTCCCATACATTTCTTTCCCTATCCCTTTTCCATGTAAGTTTTAGCATCACTCCTTGCAAGTTCCCTAAGGAACTTTGCTTGTTTCTATTGGTGTTCCGGTGGGGAACCTGAGGCCTTGAGGTCATATTTGAGGACCTAGAGGGCCAAATGTGGCCTTGAGGCCACAGGTTTCCCACCCCTGCAATAAACTTTGCCACTTGACTAGAGGAGGGTTTGAGTGAGTGAATTCTTTCCGGGGCACTCTGTCCTGTGCCCTGATATTTTGGGAATCCTAATACCCCTAAACCATGTCAGCACCCCTAAACTACATTAAGTGTACTTCCTCTCTTGGAGAAAATGTCTGTTACAATATCTTTCCCTTGGCAGTGTCACCTTTAGCAGGGTAGAAATCTCTGTGTGTCTCAGGGTGATTCTTTCAACTTTCCTCTCCCTCGTCCCTCCTCCCTTTTTCTAGTGAAATTCTTGTTGGTGAATATGGTACAGCCAATCAAATAGAGATTCAGTTCCATGGGCATCTGAACTGTCCCCCAGTTCAACTTTTTGAATAATTAATTTGACATTTCTTCCTAAGGAATCTGAATTCCCCCAGTTTCCTGTCCTGCGATAGTTTGGTCTTCTGAGAATTAGCCCTCAAATAATTTCACAATAGCTTAGAAACTAACAATACCAAACATGAAACTCTTTGTTCCTTTCTTCCTCACCTTCCTGTTTTTTGGGGGATGGGTGGGGAGGAATCCAACATTGAGCAAGAGTTCTATGAATTAATGATTGGCAGATGGTGGGATTGAGGCCCTTTCTCGCAAATGGAGTCCTTAGCAGAGGACCAACGAGGAGGGACAAACTACAGTAATTAGAAGCACGGACATAACCTTGATTACCCATAAACAAGCAAATCTAGGTTCTGTGTATGGGGATTTGTTCAGTGAAGTTTGGATTCGGTCAAAGGGCTACACTTGAGGACCTAGAGGGCTACATAGGGTCTTTGTAGGTACAGCTGGAAGCTCCTCAATTCTCCACTCCTGGTGTAGTGGATAGACAGCTGGAGTGGAGTCAGGAAGACAGACCCCTTATCTCCTCCTGCCTCTGCCACATACTGGGCTGTGTGACCTTGGCGAAGTCACCTAAACTCTTAAGATCCCTGGTAATTCCCCAAGAGTCTAAATTGCAAAGTAGGAGCTAGCCTGAACTGAAGTAGCCATATTCTCTGACAAGGAGTTGCCTATACCAGTGAAGTCATGGGTTTATTCTTAAAGAAAAAAAATTACATATATATGTATAATATGTAAAACAAAGCTTAAATCTCCCATATGGAGTTTTAAAATATTTAGTTACTGTGGTGAATTGTCAAATACAAATTTACTTACTGAATTCATAGCAGCTTCTTCTTGTTAATTTTCTCTATCAGTGGATACTAATCCTATTTATACCATGGGATGAGGGTGGGGGGCAGAGATCTCTTAAATTTAGTAGCAGTTAAGAGGATTCCTCATAATAAAAAAATTTGGAGAAACATTGAAGTAGAGGGAGGGATATAGGTTGGAATAGGGGAAAAAGAGCTCCTTTGGGGCATGAAATTGGAAGTTGTGATAAAAGTTTGTCTGGGGAGAAGAGATGGAGAGGGGTGGAGAGTGGGAAGCATTTGGTCTATAGACAACCTGCAAAATAAATTCTGTAAAATTCAGTGGCTGAGCATCATAGGGTCCTAGATACAAAACTAGAATTCAGAGTAATTACTAATACAGAGTACAGGATAACCACTTCCTATGGCAATCGTTTTTGCTGGACTGACAGTCTGACCGACTCTAAGTGACCCCATCTGGGGTTTTCTTGTCAAAGATACTGGAGCGTTTTGCCATTTCCTTCTCCAGTCACTTCACCCATGAGAAAACTGAGGCAAACAGGGTGAAGTGAATTGCCCAGGGTCACCCAGCTAGTGTCTGAGGTCAGATTTGAACTCAGGAAGATGAGTCTTCCTGCCTCTGGCCCTGGTGCTCTGTGCTCTATGGTGCCACCCAGCAGTCTATGACGGTGCGAGGTGGTAAAAAGCTGGCAAGGGACCAAGAAGTTCAGAGGGCTGCTGCAAGAGAACACTTATGAGCTGCTCGTGTTGTGTCCTGGGGAGGAAATTTGTTGGAGGAAGATTGATCCTCCAGTTGCTTGGGAGGGGAAGGAGGAAAGGATTTATATACTGCCTACTATGCACCAAGCACTGCACTAAACATTTTACAAATAGCTTATTTGATCCTCGCAATAACCCTGAGAAGTAGCTGCTGTAATTATCTCCATTTTACAGTTGAAGAAATGGAAAAAGAGGTTAAGTGACTTACCCAGGGTCACACAGCTAATAAATGTCTGCAACTAGGTTTGAATTTGTATTTTTCTGACCCACTGTGCCTCCTAACTGCTCCATGGATCACCAACCATTGAAGAGTTCTATTGCTGTCATAGCTTGCCTTCTTCTTCCACTGAATGCCGGGAAGACTGCTCATGTGTCTCTTGGCCTGGGGGCCCATGCCGCACAAGATCAGAAGTGGAGATTAGGTTGTCTAAGCTTCTTTTGTTATGTGCCATCAACTGAATTTACCCCCCAGGCCAGAATTTCCAAATATGTCTTTTTTACAAGGCGTTTTAGAGATAATTTTGTCTCATTCCTCATTATATGAGAATAAAACAGGCCCAAACAGATTAAATTAGAAAAATTTGTTGAATTGAATATTCTAATAATAGAGATGGAATTTGAACCCAGAGTCTCTTGATTCCAGGGGACACCACTACCCACTCTACCAAACAGTAATCTCAAATCTGTAGTATTATCACAGTAGAGATAGGTAGTAGTACAAGAATTACTACTGTTCTTTTTTACAGATAAGGAAACTGAGGCAGGCTGACTCATCCACAATCATATAGCAAGTTATTGTTAGAGTCAAAACTTGTACCCGGGCATACTGACCCCAAATTCTGTAGTCATTTTGCTACATCATGTTGCTTATACAAGGTATTTGCTATCTTTAATAAAGGTCAAGTGACTTGCTCAATTACAGAGCAAGTTATTGGCAGAAACTGGACATGAGTCAAGACCGTCTGGACTGGTCCCCTACCATTGGTCAAGGTTTTTTCTTTTACCTTGGTATTTCCCAAAGAATATCGATAGTCTTGTCAGGTCCTCTTAGGTCCCATGAATTACTGTATTTTCACTTAGCACCCACTCCGGATAAAATCTCCAACCTAGACAGCAAAAAGTACGACACTGTGTGACTCTGGCAAACCATTGAACTTTGCTTGGCCTCAGTTTCCCCATCTGTTAGATGGGTAAAATAACAACACCTACCTCCCAGGACTGTTGTGAGGATGAAATGAAACAATGTTGGCTATTGTTATTATTGTAACAGTTGCTATGCTGATAAAGATAATGTTCATCAATTCATATTTGACAAATTCATATTTGTCCATGTGCTGAGTTTGGGAGATGGGACAGCAAAGTGGGTAAATGTCAGCTAGGGGACAGAGTAGACTATTTGTGCCCTGAGATTGCTATAATATCCAAGAAGGCCTGGCAGAAATCCTAACATGTTAGCCAACTGGTCTTTTATGATACCACTGACTGGGTTAGCAGCCCAGCAAGTATAATGAAACTACTCATATGAATGTAAGAAATAGAGAAGGTTGCCTAATGTTACAGAACAGCCTATCAGGAATGGCTGTAAAAATTTACTTGAGGGATGGAGCCAAAATGGTGGAGTAGAAGCAGGGACCACTTGAGCTTTCCCCCAAAATCACTTAGAAAACTTGTAAAAATGACTCTAAACAAATTGTAGACCAGCAAAAGTCACAAAATAAAAGACTGAAGCAAATTTCTAGCCCAAGACAATCTGGAAGGTTGAAGGAAGGGTCTGTTATACCAGGCTGGGAGCAGAGCCTTGACATGGGCCACACCAGTGCATAAAGCAGGAGCAGGCCTTAGGGGGCTGAATTGCTGGTGGATGCAGTGGTTTTCAGACTTCTGAACCTACAAATAGCTTAGAAGGTCAGTGGGAAGGGTCTTTAACCTGGCTGAGGGGAAAGCATGGTCTGGCCCCTGTCCTAGCCCTCACCCCACCCAGCCACTGCCTAAGCAGCTGCTTCTGAAGTCCTTCACTTAAAGAGCTCAAAGGTCAAATGACTGATTGGGAAAATGAGCAAACAGGAAAGAAAAAAAGACTCTACATTCTTACTTTCTCCATGAAAAGGTATTTTCTTAAACCACTGGTGACAAGGAGGATCAAGGGATGTAACCAGAAGAAAACAAACCAAAGCTCCTGCATCCAAAGTCTCCAAAAAATATATGAATTGGCCCCAGGCCATGGAAGAGTTTAGAAAGGATTTTGAAAATCAAGTAAGAAAAGTAGAGGAATTAACTTTAATCAGATGATGGTACAAGGGTCCCTTGCATAAGAGAGCTCCCTAAATTCCCCACCTCATCCTTGCTGAGGGTCTTCACTCTAGCAAAGCACTTTACCACCTTGTTCTCTGATGCCATGTTGACTCCATTTTTCTTAACAGAAGGCATCATGTATCTATTACCAAAAAGTGAGAACACTGGTGACTCTTCCAAATGTAGGGTAATTACATGTTTATGTACTTTGTACAAATATTCCCAGCTTGTATGTCTCATGAAAACATCTATAAACATTTACAGGAAAATGATATATTGTCTGAGAAAGAAAAAGGGTGCACCGAGAAGTCTCAAGGTGTAAAGATAAAAAAGATAAAGATAAAAAAATCATTAGTTACTGGACAAGCACCATCGTATTTAACTGCCTTTATTGATCATTACAGAACCTTCTATTAGAGTCTTTCCTAAGGACTTGTGTACATGCATTTACTCTCTAGACTGGTTTGCTCATTCTAACCTATCCTAACCTTGGCAGGTCTAGGTTTCCAGAGAAGAGCCACCATTATACTCAAATTCCCTCAGTCTTAGAGATAACTCTTGTGGAGAGAGTTGAGTCCCCCTACTCACCATTTTAGCTCTCAAACTCCTACCAGGATGTTTCCATTTACACAAACAAGCCTCTCATGATGATGACACTTTTAGGTCTTAATTATAACCACACAGCAATAAGGCAGAATAAACAATAACATAGATATCCATATATTTAAGCAAATGCAAGACTAATAAATCCACCTTTAAATATGGGTCACACTTTGTAGTCAACACAGTCAGTATCTGCAAAGGAAGGTGGGCACAAAAAGAAACCTGGCAAGGAAGTACATGATGGAGGAAAATCTATGAGCGTAAGGTAACACAATTCTGAACTGCAGACTTAGATGTCATTCATTTATTCAGGAACATCTGTACTGTACAAAGCCAGTTTTCTGTTAATGTCACCTTTTCTATTTCTTATACCTCTCTGGCTGAGCAAAGTTTCTTCTGCTCTCAAAACAGGAAAGCATTTGCAATCTCTTTTATCAGGCTGATTCTCTCTGGGCAATGCAGACAAGCCCACAAGGATCTGAGCCTTTCAGTTAGCTGAAAAGCAGTTCAGGTTGAATCTCTGGTCAATACAGACATACATAGCTAGGTATTCACAATTCTGCCTCCTCCAATTAGATCTCAGCATCTTTTTCTGTACAATAAAACTGCTGCAGAATTTTTCTTTCCCATTTCTACTTTTTCCTCTCAAACCAGAGATCAATAGGTGCTTCTGAGAGGCATCCCATCTCTCAGACACTGAAAGACAATAGCTGACCTTGAAATTTTCATTTAGTGAAATTCAGCCTCTCATCAACCAGTCAGAAATTTCACAGCTGAGACTTTCTATCATCTGTTTCTGTTTCTTCTTGATATAGCTCTGATCCAGCTGGTTTTTTTTGTACCCTGATGATTCTACAGTCACCTTTTCTACTTTTCACCTCTTCATCTTTCATAAGCCTCTCTAAATGAAATAAATCAGAACTTTCTGGTACTCAGTGATTGACCTTTTACTTATGAGATAAAGACATAGCAAACTTCCCCTATAAAATTAACAGACATTATTTAATGATTCCGAAGTCTCCAAGAAGTTATGTGGTTTTTAATTTTATGAGTTTCACTCTTTTAAACTTTAAACAGTTACATGCAAATGACCCAAGGGATTACAATGTCCTGCCACTCTACTCTTTCTGGAATCCTCAAATAGTCCTTTCCCACAGCCTGTCTTTCAAAGTGGTGCTTTCCTACACTTATATTTTAGTATATGAAACTTACTTTTGACCACGTTCCCATGCCAAAATATTCACATATGACAGTGGCATCATCTTACATCCTTTACAAAAATGATTTAAACATTTTTATTTATGCAAAAGCTCATTTTATGCCCCACATTGCTCATATCCCATCTAAAAAGTGCACCAGAGATGCATCCATACGAAGGAGATGAAAACTGCCTTTCTTTACTCACTTCAGTAGGTTTTATTAAACAAAAGTTCTTTTCCCATTCTTTCTAGGCACCACACTATTCATTTATGCAAGCAAAAATATCTTACATTCTTTGCCAGTTGATTTAAATATTTTTCTTTATGCAAGGGTAATTTTTCTATCCTTTTCAGCACTAGACTGCTTCATATGAAAAGGCAGAGCATTAAAATTCTTTATATATTTATTATAGATGTGTAAAACAGATTCAAGCATAATTCTTGAGTATTTGATATCTATATAAAAAACTGTTCTCTACTTAACATGTACCATTTACTCAGTAGTATTAAGAACAACTGATGTAAAATGTGCCATTTTCTAGGGAGACGGTTTAAGCCTACTATAGTTTTGCCTTACCTTAAAGTCTTTATCATCACTCCTAAATAGAACTGGGTATAGCTTTTAAGTCAAAGAAGGAGTTATATCAAAATATCATAATTATCATTTACTGTACATAGGAGACCTTGAATTATATGATTCTACTAAAGAAATTACACCATAGTTTTTACTGAAAACACATTAACCAATCACTTCATCTCATAGAAAAGTACTTCAATATCAACTTGTCATTTGGACTCAATAAACACAATATTTTCAATATGCACCAAAGAAAAATAGCACCAAAGGCTTTGAGGTACATCTGGAGGTTTAAATGAATCAGTGGATGAAGGCAATAGTTAAAAACGCCTTTTATCTTCTTCAGGCAAGACATGTCTTTGCTTGGCAACACAAAGTCAAAATTTAATAGAAAGAACACTTTCTGTTTCACTTAGCACAATTAATAATTATCCAATATTGGTCTTTTGTATTGTTATGCCTCAGCAAATTGATGATAATAGAGCTAGAAGGATTCTAAACAAAAACAATGATAACATATCTCAGGGCTTACCACCCCAAAGTGGTTATAGGAAAGTTAATACTTTCTTATCAAAAAGGGGAAAGGAAATTAATTGGTGGTTCTTGGAGGACACACTAAACAGCTTAAAAATTTATAGAAATATTTTTGGAACAAAGAGACCTCACTTTACAAAGTAATAGTGAAACCTGGCAATATGTATATGTCACTGGATTTGCCAAATGTAGATGAAAGTGGTTTATTTTCAGATGGACCCTATGAAATCACTAAGATTCAAGAGTGGAATTAAAATTTTTTGCTCACCATAGATGATATTTACAAGAAATTAACCAATAATATATTGAAAGTGAAGTCTAGAACAGATGGATTGATCATCTGGGCTTCTTTTTAGAAACAGAGAATTTTTTAAATTGTAATTCAGGATCAGGTTATTACCACTAGAAATTAGAGAAGGATTTTTTCTTTTTTAAAAAATTAGCTTATTTTTACTTTTCACCATTCACTTGCATAAGATTTAGAGTTTTAAATTTTCTCTCCCCCCATCCTCTCTCCTCTCCAAGAAGGCATACAATTTAATATAGGCTCTCCATGTACATTCATATTAAACATATTTTCACATTCGTCATGATGTAAAGAAGAATTAGAACTAACAGGGGGAACAATAAGAAAGAGGAAACAAAATATAATAACAAAAGAAAAAGAGAGCAAAACACATGCTTCCGTCTCCATTCAGACTCTAAAGTTCTTTCTCTGGATGTGGATAGCATTCTCCACCATGTATCTTTTGGAGTTTTCTTAGATCCTTGCATGATTGAGATGAACTAAGTCTAAAAAGTTAGTCACTGCATGCTGTGGCTGTTACTGTGTACAATCTTCTCCTGGTTCTGCTCCCCTCACTCAGCATCAGTTCATATAAGTCTTTCCAGGTTTCTCTGAAGTCTGCCTGCTCATCATTTCTTACAGCACAATAGGATTCCATTACATTCATATACCACAACTTGCTCAGTCATTCCCTAATTGATGGGTATCCCTTTGATTTCCAGTTCTTGGCCACCACAAAAAGAATTGCCAAATATTTTTTGTGCATGTGGGTCCTTTTCCCATTTTTATGATCTCTTTGGGATACAGTCCTAGAGGTGGTATTGCTAGGTCAAAGGGTATGCATAGTTTTATAACCCTTTGGACATAATTTCAATGACTTTCCAAAATGTTTGGATCAGTTCACAACTCCACCAGCAGTGCATTCGTGTTCCAATTTTTCCACTTCTTCTCCAGCATTTATCATTTTCCTGTTTTGTCATTAGTCAGTCTTATAGGTGTGATGTGATACCTCAGAGTTGTTTTGATTTACATTTCTCCAATTAATAGCGATTTGGAGCATTTTTCATATGACTATAGATAGCTTTAATGTATTCATTTGAAAACTACCTGTTCATATCTTTTGACCATGTATTAATGGGGAGAAGGATTGTTTTTAAGAAGATTGGACTTACTGATCAAGCAGATTATGCAATGAGGTGATGGAAACTGTGAAGTATCTCGTGGCAGACTGCAAAAATTTAGCATCCATCCAATATGTAGAAAGACATGATCAGATGACTAAAATAATACATCAGAAGTTTTTTATCCTTTATAAATTCATATCCAACAAATTCCTCTAGTATAAATACAAATCTCAAAATATCCTTGAGAATTAAATAGATAAACTATACTGGAACTGGCATGTCAGTAGAGAGACAAAGCTCTTTCCTATAGTCTCTTGGATACAGTGCTAATTTCTGAATATTAAAGAACACTTTTTTATTTTTTAAAATTAATTGAATTTTAGTTTTCAACATTCACTTCTATAAGTTTTCGAGTTTTAAATTTCCCCCCTCCCTGGCCTTCCCCCTTCCCAAGACAGTATACAATCTGGCAAAGACTTTACATATACATTCTTATTAAACATATTTTCATGTTAGTCATGTGGTAAAGGAGAATTAGAATGAATGGGAGAAACCACAAGAAAGAAAAAACAAAACAAAAACAAAACAACAGAAAAAGAGAGAGCAAACAGTCTGCTTCCCTCTGTATTCAGATTCCATAGTTCTTTCTCTGGATGTGGATGGCATTTTCCATCATGAGTCCTTTGGAAATGTTTTAAGTCCTTGCATTGCTATGAAGGGCTAAGTCTATCAAAAAGAATCCTCACACACTGTGACTGTTATTGTGTATGAAGTTCTTCTGGCTCTGCTCACTTCACTCAGCATCAGTTCATAAAAGTCTTTTCAGGTTTTTCTGAAGTCCACCTGTTTGTCATTTCTTATAGCACGATAATATTCCATTACATTCAGCCATTCTCCAATTGATGGACATCCCCCCAATTTCCAGTTCCTGACCACCACAAATAAGGGTTGCTATAAATATTTTTGTATATGTGGGTCCTTTTCCTGTTTTTATGATCTCTTTGGGATACAGCCCTAAAAGTAGTATTGCTGGGTCAAAGGGTATGCACATTTTTGTAGCCCTTTGGGCATAGCTCCAAATTGCTCTCAGAATGGTTGGATCAGCTCACAGTTCAACCAATAATGAAATAGCATTCCAACTCTCCCACATATTCTCCAACATTTATCATTTTCTTGTTTTGTCATATTAATCAATCTGATAGGTGTGATGTGGTACCTCAGAGTTGTTTTGACTTGCCTTTCTCTAATCAATAGTGATTTAGAGCATTTTTAGACTATTAATTTTATTTATTTATTATTTATTTCAGCTTTTATTTCTTCCTCTGAAAATTACCTGTTCATATCCTTTGAATATTATCAACTGGGGAAAAGGATTGTTTTTAAGAAGACTGGGCTTATTGATCAAAGCAGATTATGCAATGAGATGAAGGAAACTGTGAAGTGTCTCATTGCAGACTGTAAAAATTTAGCATCTATCAGATACATAGAAAGATATGATCAGATGCCTAGAATCATACGTCAGAAGTTTGTTATCCTTTATAAAGTCATGGCTAACAAATTCCTCTAGTAAAATACAAATCTCAAAATATCCTTGAGAATTAAATATATAAACTATACTGGAACTGGAATGTCATTAGAAATAGAACTCTTTCCCACAGTCTCCTGGATATGTCAGTTTCTAAACATTAAAGAACATTTTAAAGATGTTGTCATACCAAACACTCATAATCTCCAAACAAGATGGAATGAAATGCTTTCAAAATACAAAGTTCCAGGAAGGAACTAAAGCCATGTAGAAACAGTAAGAGTTCCATATTATGCTCATTGTTCGGCTTCTGGAATTTTTATGAGGATAATTTCCACAAGTCTAGAAAAGATGAGTTTATATTTCAAATGCTCTTATTTGATTACAAAAGCATTATTTTATCCATCTGCTCAATTTTCACTGAATGTTAATTAATATATAAAACATTTTATCTACAACAAAATATTAATGATAATAGGTTATCTATTATCTATTATTTATTATTCTATCTTCAGAACATTTCTATCTGAACCCCACTGAAAAAAGATAAGTGAAATTTTAATAGCTACTAACATTTATGAAGAACTTTCCCTTTCTCAGTATGTCATAAAATCATAGATTTTAATTACAGAGTTAGTATCAGACATGGAATTTGAACCCAGGTCCTTTGATTACAGAGCCAGTGCACCTTCCACTATACTTCACTACTGGTTTTACACGACCAGTCAGGCTCAGAGGTGCAATTTGAACCAAAGTTGTGCAAAAATCAAACACTCAATTCATGATATTGCATTCTTCTTTTTGGCCTATAACATCAATTCCAGACTTCTTTTCTTTACTATATGATCTTTTTTGTAATTGATCCCCACTTTACCTATTCACTTTTATTTCCCACTGGTCACCAATACTGACTCTCCATTCATATCTTGTTTTCCGATCATCCACCCTGCAGTACATGGTAATGAACATAGAATCTAAAGGTTGGAAAGGACCTCTAAGGTTATCTAGTACAATTCACATCTAAATAGGACTCCCCTCTCCAGTATCACTGACAAATGATTATCTAGCTGTTTGAGGAGTATAGGGTGTTCAGGGAGGATTAGCACCTTTGGTGTGAGGGCTTGCCTAGTTCTTTTCAGGACTGCTCATGAACTTTTGGTGGCCATTTGATTTACCTAACTCTTACCTCTGGGTCCAAGCAACTGTAGCATGCAAATCAGTCATGCCCTGATAAACTGTCCTGGCAGTCAGGCTATAAACCAGGTTGAGAGTAACTGACAGGTCTCAAACCCATTGGTGAGTTAGGAGGGTGTCTACCCCAAGGATGTGAAAACTTTCACTCAGTGGAATGGGCAGATGAGAACCACTTGTTCCAATGGCTATGAAGTTGGCTGAAGCAGGTGCTATGATCAGATATCGAAGACACCAAGGTCATTCATTGCATCCCATTCATTGTTCGTCATACTGACTTTTGTCCTGCCACTGGACTTCAATGACTTCGGAAAAGAGAGTGAGGCTGATGACTTTGTGCAACTCTGCCTCACATAAATCCAATTCTTGAGCAAGTCAAGACATCATCATCAAGAGGACCTTGGTCCTCTTTGGAAATGAAGGATGAACAACAGTCTATTTAAAGAATTCTGCTGAAAGGAACCCACTGCTCCAGAGGTGGTGACTCATTCCACTTTTGGATAACTAATTACAAGGAATCTTCTTGTGGGTGAAAGTTAGCTCCTTACAACTTCCACCCATTGGTCCTAATTCTGTCCTCTGAGACAAAGCAGAGAAGGTGTAGATCCTTTCCTCAATGACTTTAATTTCCTTTTATGTCTTGCCTTCTTCATACCATCTCCAGTTCCTTCACTGCACCCTTGTATGGCATGAGCTATAGAAATCTTCTCTCATCATCCTAGTGGTTCCATTCCTCTAGATGCATTTCAACTTATCAACGTCCTTCCTAAAATGTGGCATCTGATATTCTTTTTTACCTGAAGCAAAATCACACATGACTCTGGAACAGCGAGAAAAGAATTTTAAATTGAATAGCAAAGGTATAGGGGCTATGATTTCACTGTTACAGAAACTCACAGATAAGGAAACTCTCTACCAATTCAGTCCAGCTCCTGCTCTATGTCTTATGTTATTAGAGAGTTGTCTAGAGCACTAAGCAATTAAGTGAAGTTACTCATCGAAGGTCAGACAGCTAGTTTGTCTCAGAGGCGTACCTGAACCTAAGTCAACTCGGCTCCACTGTCCTTTGCCAACTCACAATACCTATTTTACTATCAAATAGCAAAGCATTTAGTAGAGACAGAATAGAAAAGTAAACAACAGAGAAAATCTAGAATTTCTTAACCCTCCCCCAAAAGCAAAAGGGTATGATTCCATACATGCCAGTAGGGAAGGGAACTTTCCCAGGATAACTCATGCACCAACATGAGGAAGGCTTGTTGGAAAACCCCTCAGGGCTCCCCTTCCTGGCTGCTACTCTGTCTTGGGTCCGTCATTTCTCTCCAACCACTCTACTCTGGTCAGAGGTTGTCACTCACTTCTATGCAGAGCCTTGACTGCTGTGTCCTCTTTCTAGTAGGAGGAAGTATTACTGCTCTTCTACAGGGGACATTAATCAACACATTTTCAGCACCTCTTTTTAAATATATATGTATATATATATATATTTTTTTTAATTTATTTTGTTGAATATTTCCCAATTACATGAAATATTTAACATTCATTTAAAAAATTTTGAGTTTCAAATTCTCTCCCTCCCTCCTGCACCTTTCCAACCTTTGAGAAGGCAATCATTAAGACATCAATTATACATGCCGAATCATGCAAAACATATTCTATATTAACCATGTTGCAAAAGAAAACATACATACACAAAAAACCCCAAGAAAATGAAATTAAAGAAATATACTTCAATCTATACTCAAAGTTCATCAATTTTCTCTTTGGAAGGGGATAGCATTTTTCATCAAGGGTCTTTTGGCATTGTCTTGGATCAACTCCTTTTTGTTAAAGAGGCCTCATCATTACTGACCAGTTGGTCCCCACAGATAGGTAAGCCCATTAGTCCTAGGAACAGCAGTGTCCTTTTCACCATCCACCCATATATACCACAGGTTCTAGTTCCAGGTTGGTCCCAAAGCCATCATTCAGAGTAACAACCCCTGTGGGTAAGGGGCCAACCAACCCTATCATCACACATACCAACTGTCATGCACAGGACAGATAAAACAGACTTCCTAAAACATCAAGACACCCCAAAAGAGGGACAAGAGGTGGTATGTGTCAGGTGGGACAAACCACCTTAATCAGTACCTCTTCTCATACCCCAAAAGAGACAGCCCCAATCTAGGATCCTAGACCCAAGAGATCCTGGCATATCAGTGCCCCCCAGATCATTGGCCCTGTTTCCAGGTTGACCCCCACAACCATAATCTAGGGAATTAACCCTCATAGAGATGGAATCTGGCAACATTCTTCGCACAGTAACAAAGCTACTGAACACATGGAAAAAATAAACAAACAAAAGTCATCTTTCTCAAGTGCTTGACACCGTCAAAGGACTGAATATCAGAAATAGAAGTGGTTTAATCACTGAAAATGATGTTAAAGAATATGCATTGCTATTTACTTTTCAGCTGTACCCTAAGGACCATGAGACCTTTCCATCTGATTTGACACTGAAATCTCATATGTGTTGCCTCCCTCAATTACAATATGAACTCTTTGAGAGCAGGGAGTGTCCTGTTTTTCTGTTTGTTTGACATTCAAAGTCCTTCATAACCTAGTCTCCTCTCTCCAACCCACCCCCTTCCCAGTATTCTTACATCTTATTCCCCATCATGTACTGTTGGATCCGATAACACTGATCCTTTCCCTGTTCCAAGAACAAGACAATTCATCACTCAGCTCTCAGAAACCAGAATTTTCTCTGACTGACTCCCATACCTGGAAGTCCTCCTTCCTCTGCTCCAAATACCGACCTCCCAAATTTCCTTTAAGGGGAGGAAATCACCAGACATCATCTCTTTAGACTATGACTTCAGAGCCCAGGCGGAAAGCAAGACCAGTGGCCTGGGGGACATTGAAGTTCCAGGGGATTTTAGGTATTCTTTTAGGTATCCTTTGGTAGCAGTTGGTAGCAGTCAGGGTTGGTGAGCCATTCTCCTTTTATTTTTTAACTTCGTTTTTTTTTTTCAATTCACAAGTATTTGTTTTCTCTCCCTTCCACTTTCTCTCCTCCAATTTGAAAAGGAAAACAAAACAAAACCTTGTAACATGTAAGAAGTTAGTCAAAACAAATTCCCTCATTGATCATGTCTGAAAAATACATGGGCCATTGTGCTTTTTGAGTCCACCCACTCTATGTGAGGAGATAGGTAGCATAGGGCATAATCAGATCTCTGGAGTCCTGGTTGGTCATTACATTGATCAAAGTTCTTATATATTTCAAAATTGGCTTTATCATGTTGTTCTGTGAATTATTCTCCCAATTTATTATAAATATTCACTTTGCAATAGTTCATAAAAGTCTTACAAAGTTTTTCTGAAACTATTCCTTTCTTTATCTCATACAGCACATTAATATTCCCACTACATCTATGTACCATGATTTGTTCCTTCATTCCCTAATTGATAGATATTCCCTTAGTTTACAGATTTTACCACTCTAAAAAGAACTGCTGGAAATATTTTCTCACACATGGTTCCTTTTTCTCTTCTTAGATCTCTTTAGGGGAGTGGACCCCCTCTCTCCAAAGGCTGCTCTTCTCAACGATGGTTTCAAGGGTCTCTCTGTAAAAAAGGCTGGTGCTCTGGGGAGCATTGCTTTTACCAAGGTTCTTGGTTTTATGGTCCTGGCCTATTTCCACTAAGGTCTGAGGGTGATCAAGTTTGATCCATTTGGCACATGCTACTTCTTGCCTCTCCCTCAGCACATAGTAGATGCTTAATAAATGTTAATTGAGTGAGTGAATGGTGGAGATGGAGGTATTGGAGATAGTTGTTGCCATGACTGATGGCTACCAGGACCAGGTTAGAAGTATGGCTGGTGGTCTGGGGCCACTGAGGTTCCCAGAACTCTTGTTTCTACCTGATGAGATAACTGATTGGTAATGACTGTTAATGTTTGCTCCTTCTCCATAAGGGTTGCTCACCTCAGTGACTGCAAGGGTCTGGTTAGAAGCAGGGCCAATGATCATAGGAGCCAGTGTAGAAAGGGACCTTAGAGATGACCTAGTCCAACCTCTTCATTTTACAGATAGGACAACTGAGTTCCATCCAGAGAGTCCCTAGCACATAGAGATAAAGTGACTTGCTCAAAGTCATTCAGGAAATAAGTAGCAGAACTGGAATTTGAGCTTTGACTCTAAATTGAGTGCTTTTCCACTTACACTTACTTAACATTACGTATCTTACACTTAGGTTTGAGAAAATCCTGGAGTTAATTTGGGTTGGTCTGGCTGGGTGTCCTTGGAACCACCCATGGTCCTCACTGTGCCTGGGGGACAATGGTCTCAGCATCTTCTCCAGCGTCTTTTCTTTTAATTTTTTATATTTTATCTTTTCCAATTATGTGTAACAACAATTTTTAACATTCATTTATTAAAATTTTGTGTTCTAAATTATCTCCTCCCTCTTTTCCCTTCCCCCTCTATGAGAAGGAAACAATTTGATGTAGATTGTACATGTGTAGTCATGCAAAACATATTTCCATATTAGTCATGCTGCAAAAGAAAATACAGACCAAAAAAAGAAAAGAAAAATAAAGAAGGTAAAAGAAAAGTATGGCTTTGATCTGCATTCATTTCCCATCAGTTCTTTCTCTGGAGGTGGATACCTTTTCTCATACTACCTTCTTCAGAACTGTCTTGGCTCATTATATTGCTGAGAATAGTTCAGCATCTTTTCTTAAAGCAGGACTCCTAGTCTTATGATCTCATTTCTTCACACACACTCACACATTAGTTTAAATTATCTTAAATTATCATGTAGAGGTGGAAGCTGGGGTGCAAAGAGCAGGAAATGACTCATTAAGGCTTTCTGCAACTGAAGTTTGCTTCTTCAAATGCAATTTTGATTTCTGTTCCAGGGGAAAAGGTGATGAGAATAAGCTTTGGGAGGATGGCAGATCTCATATGTTTTTAAGGTCATGAATACTGTCTTTATCCTGTTTCATGGAATATTTCTAGGTCCATAGTCTTGGGTAGGCATCATGGTACACTGGATTTGGAGTAGGTGATGTGACATGGGTTCTAATTTTGACTTCTATTTACTATCTGGATAATCTCAGCAAGTCGCTATGGCACAGCAGAAAACCTCAGAAGGTATAGTTTTCCCCTATATTCTGTGATCTGGTGATATTGGTCTTCTTGCTTTGAATAAGATCTGGACATTTTTTTTGGCACTCAGGGTACACTATGGGTATTAGGTGTGGGGTAGCCTTTATTTCCTACTACCATCAAAGCACTCATGATCATCCATGAACAAATACAGAAATATAAAACACTCAAATGACCCAGTAGACTCCCTCTGGAAGGTAAACACATTTTGGGTGGGCAGGGATACCGTTGAACCAATACCTCCCAATAACTTCAGACCTGCCCTAACTAAACCATTGGAGGTAATAGGAGGGTTGGCAAAGTTTAGATGTCTGGTCTCCCCATGACTTGAACCGTTTTAGTGTAGGGTGATCCTATGCTGGCAGACCTCCCTTTCCAAAGAGAAAACATCCCTTGAGGAGGCCCAGTGGTCAACTCCTGAACTCAGGAACTCTCAAGTTTGGGAACTGTCAAACTTAACAAAGAGTCATTCTCTCTGTCTCTCTCTGTCTCTCTCTCTGTCTCTGTCTCTCTCTCTTTCTCCCCCCTCCCTCCTTGGCAATCAGAGTTTACCTGTTTGCCTCAGTTTCATCTGTAAAATGAGCTGGAGAAGGAAATGGCAAACCACTCTAGTATCTTAGCCAAGAAAACCCTAAAATGGGGTCACAAAAAGTTGGACACAACGAAACAATAACAATAACAAAGTATGTTTTCAGTGAATATTCCTTTGTTAAAGCTAATTGGTGTTAATTGTTTTTCAGTAGTGTCACGGAGATTTCAACTAGTGAGGTGATACTGGGGAAATACTATCCCTGGCAAATGGTATTGGGAAAATACTGCCATCAATTGAAATTGAGAAGAATGCCTTGGATGGGGCTCAAGGTGATATTAGGAGAAACCCATGATCCCCACAGTCCTGTAAGGGTATCCTCAGAACTCTCAGAGTGAGATGGAGCAATAGCCTTGCTCTGGGCACCCAAACTATTGGTGCTAATGTGGGTTGGAAGAGAAGCTCTGGAGTCTGGTTACATCAGGAGTGGCCCATCTCTGTGACCCATGCTCATCTGAATCTCTGCTCAAAATAAGGAAAGAGAAAGGGAGAAGATATCCAGGAACTCAAGGTCCCTGACTTCACCTCTTAGGATATATGGGCAAGCATGAGCAGCTGACCCTGAAAGGCTTTTCCTTTCATTAGCCTTTTATTTTTTGTTGTTCCTGGGTAGGGGGAGGATGGCCATCCTCCACCTCTACTTGCTGCACTCTAGTCTGAACATCCAAGGGAGAGAACATGCGAGAGGGGAAGAAAGAAGACGGAGGGAGAAGGGGAAAAAAGAGAGTGAGATGTTTATAGCCCATGGGGGTATGATCAATACAGTGGCTCTTATGATTCCATCACTGATGACCTTCAGTATGGTCATTAGGGATCAGTCAGAGGCATTCCCAGTACCCTTTTAGTGCCCTAAATGGCACAGTGCCCTGTGATGGCAAAGTGCCAGTCTTCTTGGGCAAGACTCTTCAGACAAAGGTTGGCATTCCATAATAGTATAAAGTTGATCAGGTGCCTCACCTGACTCATCGGGGATTCCCATGATCAAACACTTTTATACAGGATCAGGTAGCAGGAGCCACTCAGAGGCAAGGGAGTGAAAGGCAGGTTAAAGAACAAGGGCAGTCTAGTTTGACCAGGACTGAGAGTTCTGGGAAGGGAGAACTATGAGATAAGGAGGTAAAGACAAAGAAGACAGAGGGGCTAGAGGATCAATCTTGGAGTCTTCCTAGACTTGAGTTAGGGTTTTGCTGAGGATACATATTGACTGTGTTATGGCAAGCCACAGAACATCTCAGTAACCTTGTTGGTTGGTTGTTTTTCAGTGGTGTCCAACTCTTTGTGACCACATTTGTGGGTTTCTTGACAAAGATACTGAAGTATTTTTCCATTTCCTTCTCCAGCTTATTTTACAGATGAGTAAACTGAGGCAAACAGAATTACGTGATTTACCCAGTGTCACACAGCCAACAAGTGTCTGAGGCCAAATTTGAACGCAGGAAAATGGGTCTTCCTGACTCCAGACCCACTGCTCTGTGCACTATGGCACCACCTAGCTGCCTCCTCAATACTGTAGGAAGCTGTAAACTAGAACTAAATTGCCAATCTGCATCAAAGGAGAGAGTCTGCCTACATGGAGTTTCCTATACACCTGTAATCTCAGATTCAGACCCAAATAAATGAAAAACCTATTCTGAATGCCCTTGAGAACTACATACTACAGACTCAGGTGAGTCCAACCTCAGTATCTTGCTAGCACTAAAGCCTTTGGTCACACCTCAAAGATGTTCATAGATCCAGAGCTGCAAGAGACCTCAGAGATTATCTAATCCAATCATTGTACAGATGAGGAAACTAAGGTCACAGGTGGTTAAATGAGCGTCCCAAGGTCACGTTGTTGGGAAGCATCAGAGGCACAATTTGAACCCAAGACTTCAATGTCAGGGCTCTTTTCCCTGAGCCACAGAAATGTGATCTAATAGAAAAGACATGGAAAGAAATTACGGATAGAGAGGCTGACAAACACATTACTCAAAATGAGCGGCCTTCCTTCTGGGAAGGGTCATTTCATAGCAAAAGTTCCAGAAGAGAAGAGATCAACGATACAGCTACCACTTGCTTTTCCTTTCTTGAGTTTTTCTCTGTCAGTCCCATTAAGTCCAGAGAACCAGGAAAGTTGCTACCGTGAACCAACCTGAATTTATGGAGAAAGAGTATAGTGTATATCATAACAGTAACAACTAACACCTATGTATAGCTATGAAGTTTGTTCCTCACAACCCAGTTTATTCCCATTTTACAAATAAAGTAACTCAGGTTAAGTACTTTCCCATGATTCCACCACTAGTAAGTGTCTAAGGCAGGATTTGAACTCCTTACATCCTGTTTCTATACCAGAAGTAGCTGATAGCACAATGGATAGAATGCTGAACCTGGTGTCAGAAAGATATGAGTTCCAATTTGACCTCAGATACTTTTTAAGTTGTGTGAGCCTGGGTAAGTCACTTAAGCTCTGTTTACTTCATTTTTCTCAGCTGTAATGGGAGGATAATGTTAATAAAACCTACCTCACAGGGTTACGACAAGCATCAAAATGAGATCGTCTTTGTAAACAGCACTCAGAACACAGTTGGCAACTGCTTAACATAGTTCTTGGAATGTTAATAAATGCTGCTTGTTTCCTTCCTTTCTCAAAACCTGTATTTTGAAAAAAACACTTAAGCCCTGGCCCTTGTTATTTTCTTCGTCTTTTAGGTACAGGCCAAGGAGAGGAAATGCTAGGGGATGGGAACTGAATTAGTTGGAATTGTTTAAACCCAATGTAGCATGGAGTGGGTCTTTTAAAGCAGAGATATTCATTTTCCTGCTTTGTAGTAACTCAGGCATCTCTGCTCTGTGCCCACAACCAGAGCATCCCCCCCTTCCCTACCCCCCCCCCCCCGCTTCCTTGATGACTCTGCCACCTCCACCATGCTCTTCCCTGTCCGTTCTGATCCCTGCCTGTCAGTGTCCTCAGGAGCTCAAAGCTCTAACTGTGCATTGATGACACTTTTTAACACCATGGCCTCATTGTTGCTAGACCTTTTCAACTCCTATGATCTCTGACTTAACTCCATGTCAGCTATCTACCTGTTTGGTCTCTTTGAGTACATCTGTGTCATCTAGAATGACACCATCTCCAAGATATGCTTCTGAGCCCACGTAAGAAACTAGATGTCCTGAGAATTGATTTTCTCAGCTCAAGAGATTGGTCTTTAGGGAAATAAGTGATTTCATGCAGAAGGAGATGGTATTCCTACTGAGCCCAAATTCATGTTTCCAAGCATGAGCAATCTGGGATCAGACCTTTTGGTGAGAGAAAGGGGTTTCCTGCTATAGAATATTTTTCAGAGGAAAAAAGAGAAGTGTTTACATAATTACTTTACAGTTTCCTAGTTGGAGAGCAAAGCCAAGCGCATTTCTGAGAAGGGGATTTCTTGTTCAGTAGTCCATAAAGGATGTGCACCTTCCCAGAGGTGACTGGTACTATGAATCTTGAAGATCCAGGATAGGATTCCATGGGAAAGAGAGACTTACTGGAACATCAATGAGTTGTCTTACTAACCAGCCATATGATCCTAGACAAGTCATTGCATGTCCCTGGGCTTCAGTTCTCTCATCTGGAAAAAGAGGAGATTAGATCAGAGCAGAGATGTCAAACTCACCCCTCACTAGGGAACCAGATTAAAATGTAACTGGGAAATGTTTAACAAAATAAATAAAAATACAATACAGCATAAATAATGTTAATTTGTGGTTTTCTAAGTCAGTATGTGGTCCAGATGACCATTAAGATCCATTCTAACTCCAAATCTCTGACCCTATGATATTATCAACTATTTCAGGACCCTGAAGAGGGACATTGTATAAACAGTAAGCCTGCTTTGGGGCACTGGTATCTACTGCTCTGTTTGTGAAAAAGGGGGCTTCTCTGCTTTCCCTACCTCCTCCTACTATAATAAGAATAATGTTGATAATAATAGTAGCTAGTATTTATATAGTGCCTTATAGTTTGCAAAGCACTCTATAAACGTCCCATGTAATCCTCACAACAACCCTGGGAGGGAGGTGCTATTATCATAATTTTATAAATTAAGAAACGGGAGCAGACAGAAACAAATCCAGGATCATACAGCTAATAAACGTCTGAGGCTGGATTTGAACACAGCTCTTCTTGAAACCAAGTCCAGTATTCTGATGGAGCTTGACCTTTAATTCTATTAAATTCTCCTTACCATAGCACCAGTGACTATTAATGAGATAATTTCTTCCCTACTTTCTATTGACTTCAAAAGGAAAACTGGAAAAGTTTTCTCCATGTAACCAGAGTTTTGAGCCTAAGGCTTTTAAAAGTGCTGATGCTTATATGTGATTTCAGATTTATACAGAGAATTATGATTTGTTGCTGTGAGGGACAGAGTTGGCATGAAAGCTTTGGAGAGAAGAGATAGTCTTCATGCCCACTTTCTGAGAGATACACGATTCCAGACTCTTTTCAAGATAATACCTGTAGAGAAAGAGAACTTTGGGAAGCAACAGACAGGAGCTGACCCCTCAACATGTTCTTAATTTTCAGCACGTCTTCCTAGAGACAGTGGGAAACTTCCCTTTGGCTGAGATTGGGTTCTCAGAGATTTGGCTGAAATGAGATACCTCTCTCCCAGTGGGAGAAGTCATTCACTCTATGTATTTTCTGATATATTCTAATACGTATCACTTCTCTGATTTCTGTTTGCTGTCTTCTTGGATAAATGGACTTACACACTCTTCACTATATGTGATGATCTTTGTGTAATTAGCATTTGGTGGGAAGGCGTCAAGCTTGGGGTTCGCTTTCTCCTTTAAGGAACAGTGACCTAGAAAGTGGCTTGAACTTTTACTAGCAATATTTAGGGGGTAAATAGATCTATGTCTAGTCTAGTACCTCTCTTTCTTTGGGAAAAACAGAAAGAATGTCCTTGTAGCCTCTTCTCTTGCTTCCCTCCAGGCAGAAATCAATGTCTCCCTTGGAGAAGAGTAGAAAATATTCAGTGCCTTCCCTAAAACTGAATGTAGCAACCCACGTGAAAATATGTAATCTACATGGGCACACACCTGCCTTAAATATAAAAGTCACTCAAACTCACTCTAGAAAATCACAAGTAGAGGACAAGATTCCACATATTTGCTTGAACAGGGTTATCACTGGAAATTTAATGCTATATCTTTCCTTTTCCAATTCCATTCACTAAGTGTATTCTAATTTCTAATAAGAATTGCACTCTTTTGGGTCATATAAATTTGGAAAGAAATGTAAACCTTAACAGGATGGGAGCAACTGAGACAATTTTGATAACTTTATAAAATATTGATATGCTGATATGACAGTTCATAAAATATTTATTTGCCAATGATTTCTACACTTTAAACCCGATGTCAAGCCTAGATGAAACCCAAGCAGGAACTAGAAGCCTGGAAATGACAGGAGGCCTGAGTAGGGAACATGGATGCAGAAGGAAACCCCATGGTACCAGCAAACATTGAACTTTAAGTAGCTGGTCCAATCTTGCTGGCAGATGAGAGAACAGTCTGCTTATCCACACTCCTTCCAATCTCCAGGGTCCACATCAAAATCGGTGCTTCTGCAGAGAGGAAAAACCATCTTGAACTGTGTTGCTGATGCTAACACTTTTTCTGGCTTTCATTTTTGTAACTTTTACTGGTTTTCCCTTCCCTTCCCTTCTCATCCCAAAACCTTAAACCTGGTGCACTCTGAAACTGGGACTCCAATGGGCCCCTGCCTAAGGCCGTCAATAGTAACTGTTACTGGCTTCCACTTAGCCTGATGTCTTTCTTTTTCTTGACCTCATTAAAGGGGCCATGCCCTGGTTACTTCTTCAACAGGCCTATTCAATGAATGGGTGTTGCCTCACCCTAAGTGAGTACCTGCAAAGACCTTGACCTCAAGGAGCCAAGGTCTCCCAGGGCATCCTGGGTCATCTCCAGTCATCCTGAGCAATATAAGGTCTCTGGATTCAGATGGCTCTGAAGGAGAAGTGAGGCTGGTGACCTGCACAGCCCTCCCTCACTCAAAACAAAGTCAAGTGCAAGTCATGTCATCATTTCTCTGATGGCACAGGCAATAAAGGACAAACTCAGTGATGCTGATGCAGGGGAAATAAAGCTGGATTGCTGGTTGAAGGTTTTTGTTGTTGTTCAGTTGTTTCAGTCATGTCTGACTTTTCATGACCCTTTTTGGGGGTTTTTTTTGGCAGAGATACTAGAGTGGTTTGCCATTTCCTTCTCCAACTCATTTTACAGATGAGGAAACTGAGGCAAACAGGGTGAAGTGACTTGTCTGGGGTCACATAGCTAGTAAGTGTCAAAGGCCAGATTTGAATACAGGGAGATGAGTCTTCCTAACTTCAGGCCTGAAACTATGTACTGTGGTGCCACTTAGCACAACTTGGTTACTGAAGATTTGTGTGACTTTGGACAAGTGGCTTCACCTCTCTCTCCTCAGTTTCCTCATCTGCAAAATGAGAAAGTTGGTCCCAATGGCCTCTAAGGTCTGTTTTAGCTCTAAATCTATGATCCAATGAGAAAGGAAGGGACCATAAAATGAAGAAGAATATATACTCCTTTTAAGAGATGACTTTTCTTCCTCCCTCAATTAATAACCTTTTTCAACAGAATGATACCCCACTAGATATTTCCTCAATTAACTCCTTCCTTTCAACAAAGAAAAATTTGAGCAATATCCAACTGATTAAATGACTGCATCTAACAGTAGATATATATATATATATATATATATATATATATATATAGCTTTACCAATATCTAATTTTCACAATCATAGTACCCTACTTCTCTTCTGAGAAGAAGTATGTCTTTTTATCTTTTCTCCAGGACAAGTTTGGTCATTGAAATTGTAAGGGAGTGTGGTATGAATTGCCCATGTAGTTAGTTATGTGTATCCAGTTGGGTGTGGCTACATGTGGCTCATAGAGAGGCATGAATAAATGTTTCTAGAGTCCCTCCACCCACCATTTTCCAAGGAAGACTTTGGTTCCTGCCAGGAGAAGGGGGAACAGGAAGTTTGGGCCAGAGTTTGACACCCTGCTCTCCTTGCACAGGAAGGATACTAGGCTAGAACTATATCTATTCACACCCATTCCTAAATATTGTTAGTCTAAGGGAAATAATTTTTAGGTTCAATTTGAGTTCCCAATCACTATGCTGTAATGAGAAAGGAGTACCTCAAGCTATGTATCCAAGACTTGACTGTCTTCTCACTAAATGACAATTACACACAAAGAACACACATAGCAAATTATGAATAAACCCAATTGTCCAAGCAGAGAGTAAACATAAATCAAAGAAGGCACATAGATGAGAATATCCTGGACAATATACACAGTGAATAAGGTTCTTTCTTTTAATAGTGACTTCTGCTTTCAAAAAAAGGGGAGAACGGGGTGGCAGAGCTAAGATGGTGGAGTAGAAGTAGAGACTTGCTATAGCTCTTCCCCCAAGTCCAGACAAATACCTGCAAAAATTGAATGTAAACAAATTCTGTAGCTACAGAACCCACAGAATGACAGAGTGAAGCAAATCTCCAGTCCAAGACAGCCTAGAAAGTTGACAGGAAATGTCTATTGCACTGGGGTGGGAGTAGACCACAGTCCAATGTGGGCCACACTGGCACAGATGGGACCTGAGTAGGCCTTGGGAGAACTGAATATCTGGCACCTGTAGTGATTTCCAGACTTCATAACCCCAAAATGCTGAGGACAAATTGGAAAGTCAATGGAAAAAACCTGTGGGACCTGTGTGAGAGAGTAGAGTGGTCTGGCCCAAGCCCCAGGGTGGTAGAGGGGGTGGAGGAGCCCCTGGAAGCTACAGCAGCAGCAAGGGTGCCAGCAGAAGCTGCTTTTGGAGCTCTAGGCTCAAAGATTATGGGGGGATCGAGTGACTGACAGTACACTCCTCCACCCCCATGGGAAGAAGAGAGCTCAAAAGAGCTCAAAAGTCAAGTAACTTGGCTGGGGACATGAATGAAAACCAGAAAAAATCAAACTATAGAATCTTATTTTGGTAACAAGGAAGACCAAAATATACAAACATAAGAAGATAACAAAGTCAAAGCTCCTACATCCAAATCCTCCAAGAAAAATATGAATTGGTCTCAGACCATGGAAGAGCTCAAAAAGGATTTTGAAAATCAAGTAAGAGAAGTAGAGCAAAAATTGAGAAGAGAAATGAGAGTGATGCAAGAAAATCATGAAAAATGAGTCAATTGCTTACTAATGTGGACCCAAAAATGTTGATGAAAATAACACCTTAAAAAATAGACTAACCTAAATGCAAAAGAGATCCAAAAAGCTAATGAGGAGAAGAATACCTTAAAAAGCAGAATTGATCAGATGAAAAAAAATGGTCCAAAACCTCATTGAAGAAAGTAATTCTTTAAAGATTAGAATGGAACAGATGAAAACTAATAACTTTATGAAAAATCAAGAAATTGTAAAACAAAACCAAAGGAATGAAAAAATAGCACACAATGTGAACTATCTCATTGGAAAAACCACTGAACTGGAAAATAGATCTAGGGGAGATAATTTAAAAATTGTTGGACTACCTGAAAATCATGATAAAAAAAAAGAATCCCACCATCATCTTTCAAGAAATTATCAAGGAAAACTGTCCTGATATTCTAGAACCAGAGGGTAAAATAAATATTGAAAGAATCCACCAATCACCTCCTGAAAGAGATCCCAAAAGGAAAACTCCTAGGAATATTGTAGCCAAATTCCAGAGCCCCCAGTTCAGGGAGGAAATATTGCAAGCAGCCAGAAGGGAACAATTTGAGTTCTTAGGGAATGCAGTCAAGATAACACAAGATCTAGCACTTTACATTAAGGGGTCATAGGCCTGGGAATGTGATATTCCAGAGGCCAAAGAGCTAGGATTAAAACCAAGAATCACTTACCCAGCAAAACTGAGTATAATACTTCAAGGGAAAAAATGATCATTCAATGAAATACAGGACTTTCAAACATTCATGATGAGAAGACCAGAAATGAAAAGAAAACTTGACTCTCAAACACAAGAATCAAGAGAAGCATGAAAAGGTAAATAGGAAAAAGAAATCATAAGGGACTTACTAAGGTTGAACTGTTTACATTCCTACATAGAAAGATAATATTTGTAACTCTTGAGATTTTTCTCAGTATTAGAGTAGTTGGAGGGAATATATATATATATGTATGTATGTATGTATATGTATGTATGTATGTATAGACAGAGGGCACAGGGTGAATTGAATAGGAAGGGATGATATCCAAAAAAATAAAATTAGGGGGTGAGAGAGGAATATATTGGGAGAAGGAGAAAGAAAGGAATCGAATGAGACAAATTATCTTCCACATAAAAAAGGCAAGAAAAAACTTGTTCAGTGGAGGGCAAAATGGGGGAGGTGAGAAGTTGGATATGGCTTGAGGGAAAAATTTACACACTCAATTTGTATGAAAATCTATCTTACCCTATAGTGAAGTAGGGGGAAAGGGGATAAGTGGAGGGGAGTAGAGGGGAAAATAGAAGGGAAGGTAAGTGGAAGAAAGGGATAATCAGGAGTAAACCTTTTTTTTTAGTGTAGCCAATCAATTAACAAACCTTTATTAAGTACCTACTGTGTTCCAGGCTGTGGTTGTTGAAGGAGTTGAAATGTAAAAACTAGAGTTATAGCCAATCAATCAACAAGTTATTTATCAGTACCTACTTTGTGCCAAACACTGAGCTAGGTATTGGAAATGCAGATACAAAGGATGAAATAATCCCATCACAAAGACCTTATATTCTAATGGAGAAGAAACAAGGCCAAATAAAAATATATACACCAGAAATATGTAAGTAATAAATATGAATATATACAAAGCATATAGAAGCATATAGAGAAACGTGGAAAGAGCAATATGAACTGATGCAAAGTAAAGTAAGCAGAGCCAAGAAAACAATATACATATTAACTACAATCAATGGAAACA
Organism: Potorous gilbertii; assembly: GCA_028658325.1. Classification (NCBI taxonomy): domain Eukaryota; kingdom Metazoa; phylum Chordata; class Mammalia; order Diprotodontia; family Potoroidae; genus Potorous; species Potorous gilbertii. The sequence continues at coordinate 54,629,164 of CM053771.1, read as the reverse complement.
AAAACACACCAAAAAATCAAAAGTAAATGTAACAAAATTATAGAGATCAAAAGGGTCTTAAATGAAGAGATGTGAAGACATATCCCCAAGATAAGAAGTAAACACTTTTAAGGAGGGACAGGGTCAAAAGGGACAATAGAATAAATGGGGGACAGGATAGGATGGAGGAAAATATAGTTAGTCTTTTACAACATGACTGTTGTGGAAGTGTTTTGAATGACTACACATGTATAACCGATATCAAACTGCTTGCCTTCTCAAGCAGTTTGTGGGTGGGTGGGAATGCAAGAGGGGAGAGAAGTTGGAAGTCAAAGTTTTAAAAATGATTGTTAAAAATTGTTTTTACATGCAACTGGGAAATAAGACATTCAGGCAATGGGGTATAAAAATCTATCTTAGTCTATGTAATGTTAGTTATGTTAATGGGAGCTAAAGATCTTCCCCACTCATTAATGGGCCTGCCCATTAAGGGAAGCTTGATTAGGGGAGATTTGTTTTGTAGGAAGATCCACACAGTTTGTTCATTTCTAATAAGGCACTGGCTCTCAAGGGTTGTGATGCCCTCTGGCTCTGAAAAGTGTATACATACTCTGTGGTGAAGTTTTGTTTTTGGCCTCACTCATTGAAAGTGTTTGGTTAGAGGAAACTCTAGGTAGCCACTAGGGAGTCCATCAGCTTTGAAAACTCAGATGTTGGTGCTTCTCTCTCTGGCAATTATGTATGTATGTAATGGACAGACAGTTGGATCTGTCTGTTGATCTGTGATGTATATATTGCTTATGGTCAGAGAGCTGAATCCAGTGACCAGATATTCTTCAGGATGACTGGAGATGACCCAGGAGGCACTGGGGGCCTTTGGCCCCTTTAAGCAGAATAAATACATTATGCTTAAAGGCACCATAGATCATGAAATATACCAATATTAAATATATAGGGACCAAACAAAATAGCATATAAGAACCTAAAGGAAAAGTTAACTAAATTACAGTAAAATATTGACTTCAAAACTAGAGTAGTTGGGGACCTCAACAGGCCTCTTTCAGAATTAGACAAATCTAATGAAAATATGAATCAATTTATATTTATTATATAACTCAATGACTTCAATAGATTTTTAGAAAAATTAGATATGATCAATCTTATATGATTATAGAATGGTAATTTAAAGACTAGGGCAGGTAGGTAGCACAGGGAGTAGAGAGCTGGTTCTGGACTTGGGAGAACCTGAGTCCAAATCTGGAATCAGACACTAGCTGTGTGACCCCCTAGGTAAGTTGCTTAGTCTTGTTTACCTCAGTATCCTCATCTGTAAAATGAGATGCAGAAGGATATGACAAATCATTAGAGTATTTTTTTTCCAAGAAGATCCCAAATGGGGTTATGAAAAATCAGATAGAACTAATCAATAGTAAACATTAAAGAAAACATCTATTTCTCAGTTGTGTATAGCACCTTTACAAAAACTGATAATATGTTGGGGCATAAAAAACTCATAATCAAAAGCAGGAAATCAGAAATAATAAACATATACTTTACTTATGCAATAAAAATGACAATAAATAAAGGGTATTTGAAGAAAGGATTCAAATTTAAATGGGTACTAAATAGTTTAATCCTAAAGAATTAGTGTTTAAAAAACAAATAATAGAAACAATAAGTGATTTCATAAAAAAATTACAACAATGAAACAACATACCAAAACTTTTGAGGTGTAGTCAAAGAAATACTCAGGAGAAAATTTATATCTCTAAAGTCTTTTTATCAATAAAAAGAGAGGGAATTGATCAACTGAGAATGAAACTAAAAAAACTAGAGAACTAACAAATTTAAAAATCCCAATTAAACACAAAAAAATGGAAATTATAAAAAAATACATATTCTGAAAAAAGGAGATAAAATTGAAACCCTATTTCCCCAGTCCCACTATATTGATAAACAAAACTAGGGTCTAAGTTTATTTAAATTGAGAAAATAGATTAATCTGTTAGCTAATTGCTAATATTAAAAAAAATTCAAAAGAGACTTCACAACAAATGAAAAGGGAAGAAAAAAATTGGAAACTATATTACTCAATTATATACCAACAAAATTAATAATTTAAAATGAAAGAATATTTACAAAAATATTAAATACTCAGATTAATAAAACAATAAATAAAAAATTTAAATATTCCAAACTCAGGAAAAAGATATTGAACAAAGCAAAAATCAATTCTCAAGGGAAAAATAATCCCAGACCTAAGGGAAGTGATACAGGGGGAAATAGAGGTGATAAAAAAAAGAAAAACTATCAAGAAAAAATATTTTAAAAATAAGCTACAGTGTTGTGTTCAGAGAAATGTGGAAAGATTTTTATAAATTGGTGCAGTGTGAAATTTATACAGTAACTCCAACTTTATACTCTGAAAAATGAAATGGAAAACCATGATTCCAAAAGATTGACATCTTTTAAAAACAATATTTTATTTTTCCCCAATTACATGTGAAAACAATTTTAACATTCTTTTTTAAAATTTTGAGTTCCAGTTTTTCTTTTTCCCTCTTTCTCTCTACCCTCTCCCCAACTCCCTGCCCAATATAATAGGCAATCTGATATAGGTTACATATATTCAATCATGCAAAACATTTCCATATTAATCATGTTGCGGCAGAAAACATAGACTAAAAAAAAGCAGACAAAAAAACCTGACAACCCAAGAACAAAATAAAGTGAAAAACAGTATGCTTTAATCTACTCTCAGACTCCATAAGTTTTTCCATTGGAAATGGATAGCATTGTTCATCAGTTTTTGTCAAAACTTAAATGAATTTTTGTTCTAAACACTAGACTTTTTGTTCTAAACAGTGTGTCTTTCAAACATTAGATTACTAGGTCATTTACTATTGTGTTTTGTGGACCTTATCTATTCCAGTGATCCACCACTCCATTTTTTATCTAGTACCAGAGAGGGTTACTGCTTTATAATACAGTTTGAGATCTGATATATCTAAGTCACCCAGAAGACTGGCATCTTGACAGAAATAATGGACTGGAAGTAATGAGTCGTGCATTTTCTAACGTCACCAATGTATGGATTTGGCTATACTTATTTATCATAAAGAAGGGTATTTTATTTTATTTTGTGAGTGGGCAAAGTTATAGGGTAAAGAGGATAGTAATACTAGTACCAAAAAGAAAGAAAGAAAGAAAAAAGGAGAGAGAAAGCAAGAAGAAGAAAGGAAGGAAGGAAAGAAGGAAAGAAAGAAAAAGAAATTGGGAAGAAAAACCCATCAATGAAACATTTTAAAATACAAAGATAAAAGAAAAAGGAAGTTCAGAGACAGATTAGCAGGACTATATTGGAATTAATGTGTTACTCCTCAAATAATTTAAAAAAACAATATGTGCATAATTGAAATTCATGATATCATATGATTTCTTTTTTCTTTTCTTCTTTACATATGGAAATGATGACATTTATGGAGGATCAAGTTCATAACAATAACATTAAAGGAAGCGTTTTCTTACCCTGTGAGGTAAGTAGTGCAAGACGGGGTCAGAGTGGAGATATGGAGCCAGGTCTTCTGTTTCTAAACCTGTTGCTCTTTCCATTATCTCCAGTGGCCTCTATTTCCCAACCCTTTCCTAGTGGGTGGAGGGGCCTGCGCCCACAGCCCTCAAGCATTCTTAAGGACTGGGAAAGGTTTTGTTTTTATTCTTTATCCCAGGCTCTGCTCAGAACTGGGGATGGATGCTAGGATGATGCATCCCATGATCCTTTATTTGTTCCCATGCTTTTCATCTATTCCTTCTCTTGGAGGAGAGCTACAGATGGGCAGCCCAAAGATTTATAAACAAGTAGGAATACTCTGTTATAGTTGCAATTTTCTTTTCCTAAAACTCCTATCAACATCTAACCAAATTTTACAGAATATTTTTCAAATTTTATTTCTTTCTTCTTATTATGCTCTATAACCTACTGTTTAGTCCTTCCCAGACTCAAACCTGACCTAACTTTATTTGCCCCAGTAAATAAATACTTGATCCTCCACTGCAAGGGAGGTGGTACATAGTGGTTGAAAAAGAACTGGGTGACCCAGTGAGATAGAGAGTATTACAGGATGTAAAATGGATAATTTTAATTACATTTAATTAAAAAGCTTTTGCACAAACTAATACAACCAAGATTAGAAAGAAAGCAGAAAACCGGGGAAAAAATTTTATATCCAACGTCTCTGATAAAGGCTTCATTTCTCAAATTTGTGAACTGAGTCAAATTTGTAAGAATTTCTCCATCATTTTTCATCAAACCAATCTTGATGTTTGTGAGATGCAAGTAAATGTAGTTCTGTACACCAAATCTCTGAAAGCTGCCTACTTCTTTTCTGCTCCACAGTTACCAGCCTGTGTTGACTCAACTTTCCCTCCAAGTTAGCAATGAACTGTTCACACTTGGAGAAATTTGTTGACTTTAAGTCTTCTGGTAGTGGTCTTGCTTTGGGGCTGCAGCTTTTGTTGGACACAAATGTTTAGCTTAGAGAGGATGAGTCTATGATCAGTCCAGCACTCCGTCCAGTGCCACACCTCACCTTTGTCACTCTCACATCCTGTCTCTCTCTGTACAATAACATAGTCTATCAAATGCCAATGTTTACTTTGAGGGTGTATTCACACAGTTTTATTGAGTTTAGGTAAATAGAAGATGATGCTGGTGATAAGATCATGAGATACGCAAGTCTTCAGTAGTAAGTGACCATTGCTGTTGCTGTTTCTGACTTGGTTCCTCCCAAGGAATCCCTGTCATGTCTGATAATCTATGCCTACTCTTTTACAATATGACTACTATGGAAATATGTTTTGTATGACTGCACATGCATGACCTTTTTCAAATTGCTTGCCTTCTCAAGAAGGGGGAGGACAGGGAGAGAA